>JAYGXS010000005.1:48508717-48528111 GCA_036362985.1 Ligula intestinalis
ATCTTCTCCAGAAGTTTAGCTAGGGCCGGGGTTTTATGAACACCGCGGTGGTTATTTATGTCTGAACGAGATCCTGATTTAAAGAGTGGAAGAATAATTGATGTCTTCCAAATGTCAGGAAAGTAACCATTTAGGAGATAGACTGAAAATATATGGCTAAGTAATTTGGGAAAGGTCGACACTCTTTTGATAACTGAATTGGGGATACCATCAGTTCCGGAAGAGTGTGAGTTTTTTAGACAAATTATCTGCTTACGAATTAATTCTATGGAGAAATCAATGTTTCCGAGAGTATTGTCTGAGTATGGTTGAAACGACGGGACCGGTTCGGATTCTGTCGTAAAATGCTTCGCAAAGAAAGCATTGAATAATTCAGCCTTATCAGACTCATCTAGTACAAATGTTTTGTTTTCATTGAGCAATGGGGGTATTTCAATTCCTCGTTTTGCGGAGGCCCTACGACGAAACAGTTGTGCAACCGATTTTGCAGAGTTTGACTCGCTCAGGGCGCAAGATTCCCTGTGCTGGTCACGTGCAAGACGAATCTTTGACGCTAATTTGAAGATCTCTGCGATCCTTAGATGCACAGACAGCGAACTAGTAGATCAATCTTTCAGCTGCCTCCTCAATTTCTTTAGTCTGGGCAAAAGAAAATGAGGGACGGTCGATGCTGGTGTGTAGGGTTTCACAATTTTAGTGGGCACAAATTCCAGAATTTTAGTAGAAACGACCGACATGAGTTCAGAAAGATATGCAGCGTCGTTAATGGAAGAGAGGCTCTGCCAATCTAATGAGTCAAGAAAGTTGTTAATTGAGCTTATATCTGCGAGGTCATACGCATGATAGGTACGACTAGCACTAGCCTTTTCCGTAGAAGGAAGCGGAAGGCAACAGTGAATTAATGTGTGATCACTTTGGAAGATGTCCTGCTTAAAATCGACGAAGAGAGGGGCAATACCATTAGTGAAAATCAGATCTAGGATATGATTCTGTCTTGCTGGAGAACTTACCAGTTGAGACCAGTTAGAAAAATTAATGGTATCTAGGAAAGGCTGAAATCTAGGTGGAGAATAGTTTGAAAGCCAGTCAATTTCAGGAAAATTAAAATCTCAAGCAATAATTTTAACTTCAAAAGTGGATTCTGAAATAAACTTGAATATTTCACACAAATTTGCATCTTCTTCAGATGAAGAGTAAGGAGGATTGTATACACATCCGATAATCGCCTTTTGCCGGGGCGACAGGATAATAGAAGCGAAGCAGTAATTTCCAGAGAAGGACGTGCTATTTAGATAAAACGGAAAGTGCCTAAATGAGGTTCTAATATAGAGAAGACAACCACCACCACGCTTATTAATGCGATCGTGACGATAAAAAATCATAATCGTCTATGATAAGGGAGAAGGCAGAAATGATTGGATGGGTCCAAGATTCTGCTATGCATATAACATCAGGCATCATCTTGAAAGCTACAGCTCGAAGTTGAGCCATTTTATTTATAACGGACCTGGCATTAAGCACTATGACATCTAGTGTGTTTCGAGTGACAGGACTATGGCTATCGTTATTCATAAAAATTTGAGGGTGGGTAGAAAAACTGTAGGCCGTTATTATTTGTGGAATAAGCACTGACGGGTATGGAGCTGTTAGCATAAGGGTAGCCGACAATCGATGGCTGATAAGGTCTGAGATATCTAGGGGCCTCGCTTTTTGGCAGGGAAAAATGAGGAGAGGGTAAACCAAAATAAGCTTCTGGGGCGTTTGGGAGTAATGGGGGAAGGTGAGAAGACATGTAGAAGTTAGCAGGTTTTGGTGGTAGAGGATGGGTAAAGGAACTGATAGAGGGAACGGTGACATAAAATTAGTGTTAGGGCCGCTCGCGTAAGGACTAGTGGTCTTAATCAGTGAATGTCCTGTACGGCAACTCCGATTGGATTTAAAACTATACCAGTTAGGGTTACTGCCGTTAAAATTAAATTTTTCTTGGTTCGGGCCCGGCGTGTTCAATAACGCATTATACGGGGGAATAATATGACTCCCACGGTCAAAAGAGGAGCTAGGTTTTGGTGGGGAAGCGCTCGGCCTAAACGATTTCGATGGTGTTGGCGACATTCTAAATGAACTTGTTGCCGCGTTAGAGGCGGTGGAATTTATCGATCGTTGGACAGAGAATGTATTTAGACTAGTATTAATCGTAGTAGATGACGGAGCGGTGGGCCTTGACGGTCCCGATATCAAGAGGGATGGGCTAACTGGTGCACTGATGTTTATGGACCTATGACTAGATATTCGGGAGGTAGGGATAGCAGGTGTACTTACGGTTATGGGACTATGAATAGACACCTGGGAGGCAGGGATAACGGGTGCACTGACGTAAGTGGGTGTATGGACAGGTATGCGGGGGGAGGATTAGCGAGTGCATTTACCCTATCGCGACTACGAACAGATTTAGGAATAGTTGGCTGAGAAGTCATTGGTCTATTGGACTGGAGAGCCGTATTTCTTCGCTCCATTGATGTAAGATCTCGACAGAGGAAACTTTTAGTCATTTCTAAATATCGGGAAATGCGACCTCGTTGAGCAAAGATTGAGTCCACCTCGATCGGTGAAAACAATTTAACTTGGATGGGCGGGTTTTTGCTACGCGATTGGAGGCGTTTGACTTCTGAAATTTTGTAGTTGAAACCACCCGAACATAGAAAATCTTTTGCAATATCCAAAGGGCGACTTAATATGGAGGCATATTTTAGTGTAAAGTTAAAGCTTCGCTTTTGTCTATCAAAAGCTTCCGTGGTTATAAGATGGACGAGGGAGTCTAACTTTTTACAATCTTGCGACGGCACATCTGATAACTTGTCATCAAGCAGATTGCCTAGGATTTATAAAACAGAACCAAACTTCATCATGAAGTCATAACAGTACAGTAATGCAGATAAATCAATTTGCTTAGCCTTGACAATGGGCTGCATGTTGATATCAAGGCATTGACTAATAGGTGTGGTCAGGCACCGCTTGGGTCTGGGAGAGGATATCTTACGATGAGCTATAATTTTCGTTCTCATAATTTTGATAAAAATCTGCTTTAAATGTAGGATTATTTATAAAAATTCAGCCTTTATGATTTTACCGCAGCTGTTTGTTAAAATCTCTTAAAATTGCGCAACAAACTGTATTAGTTATTACGTTCAGAAAAAAAACAGTTGATATGATTTTCAGATTATGACTTACGACAAATAATCAGAGGACTTAACAAATACTGTAGTTTTTTTTTAATAAGCAATTTAAATTTATTTGAAAAAAAGTATTCAATATTGGGAAACGACTCAGCCTTTGAAGGTCTCAAGAATATTCTGATCTTGACGATTTCTTTTACTAGGCCGCGAATTTGCTGGTTTGAAGAGGTTGTGTTCGGTTTAAATAGGTTGCGTCTCGGTAGAATTGGTTGGAAAACAAAATCTTCTTAAATTCCGACTTCAAAAGATCGTCCACGCAAGAAAAATAATTCCAGCAGTGTAGAAAAAATTGTTTACGAACGGTTGCAGCCACAATATCCTAGATCATAATTGATGGGGGATATCAATGTAGAATTGTCCTAGGAGGAGCGAGGGGAAATATCATGGCTGAACAACGCCGAATCAACCGTCTTGGCTCCGAATCACTTAACGACCTGCAGTTTGTTGAAATTTCTCTGACCTCTAGTTTTTCTGCAATCCTTAGTGATGTGTTATATCTTTAATATATTGACGCACGCCGATCGATGGGATGTTTCCATAGACCCATCATGCCCTGGAGCTCCCTCTCGAGCCTCATCGACAGTTGAACAGCGGCTTCTGCTATGTGCAGAGTGATTGTACTCTCAGAAATATCCACAATATTTGCTAGGCATTCACCGATGCCTTACGCGACTCAAGCTAACAGACCCGTGAGCGCCTAGCTACAATTTTATATAATCCTCATCGAAACTGGCGCGGCAACGAACCTGTGGCGTAGTGGCTTATGACTTCTAGCTAACTGGTCGCGGTTTCGAGCCTCGGGTGCTGCATCACCTGGGGCTTGCTGGCTGGTTGGCTAATCGCATGTTCTGCATAGACCCAAGAACACACCTGCCGAAAGTATTGCACTGCAGGTTCGTTGTATTTGCCAATTTGCCGAAGTCGGTATCTGCAACTTCAGTTGTTTTCGAAACTCAAACTTTGGAATTCAACTCTGATGGCGTTCGCATACTCCATGCAAGGCTTCATGTTGAGGGCAGTGGTGCTGAATCTGCAGCCCGCAATCGGCTTATTCATCAGCCGTCAGCGAGCAACCGTTTGTTGACACACCTTCCTCTAGTGCAGAATACCGGATCGGTACCACTCAAGGGAAACCGAGAGCTCTGTGTTCATTTGTCACGAAATTCAACGGATTGTGGTTTATCCGCCTAAAACATCAAAGAGAAGAATCAGCAGATTGTTCCCAGCCAGGTCGGTCACTTACTGTATACCTCTTTTGACCTTTCCTGCAAACTGGCAATTAGTGAATTATCAGGAGGTTTGGCAGATTTGCTAAATTTGAGTTGACACAATTGCAAAAAAACTCGAAGCGTTTGGCAGGATTTGAACTCACGTATCAGAAAAGGCCTTTACCGGTGGCCAACGCTCTTACCGCTAAGCTACAAACGCTCCGCTTCGCGCCACGAATTTACTCATTCTTGGGTCAATATTTCCCGCCCAACTTTTTCGCCCACATGGAATCCATCAATACGGAACAGCAAGTTTACTGCCCAAGCAGGATTTTCTAAGCAATCATCTAGAATCAACCTGAATGACTGCTAGGCTGACTTACTTATTAGGAGGTTTGGCAGATTTTCTTAATTTAAGTTGATACAATTGTGAAAAAACTCGAGACATTCGGTGAGATTTATGTTAATTATTCATCCAAATGTAAAAAAGTCTTCGTGAGTTCAAAAAGTTTTAAGTCACAGGCATTTTTAAGGCATCCTATCGCCTCTTATCTTTTCGGCAACACCTTCCATTTATATATAAATATCATCGTTATTGGATTTGGCTAGAATAATTAATTTTATCAACTTTATACCAAGCAGGATGAGAATCGAAGACGACCTCTCAATATACATACGGAAACCTTGTGATTTAGTGTAGCAATGCCGTTTTAAAGGACCGTGGTTGTTGATGAGAATGTACGAGGGCTTAAACGCTCTCTGTCTTCGGGTAAGTCATATAGCAGCAAGAGCTACTGTTCACTGCTATAACCCCATCTGCACAGAGAATGTTTTCAAAGCTAGACGTGCTGACGATTCATGCCTTTGAATTATCACCAGATATAGTTTCAATAACGGAAACTTGGCTGTCTGAACAGGTCGCCCCCGGCGAGTTATCTTTGCCTGGCTATCAACTGTTCAGAAAAGACAGAGAAGGTCGTCAAGGCGGCGGCGTAGCAACATACGTGAAAAATTGACTCACAGTTTTAGACAAAACGGATAAACTGGCGTGTACTTCCGAGGCCATCTGGCTGTCCATTAAAGTACCAGGTGCACCCAACCTCGATGTACTGAAACTCTACCGACCACCGATAAGAGAGCCCGTAGTGGATGCCTCCTTGCTAGAGGAGCTGGAAAAGTTTACTGCACGATCAGACATCCTGATTGTGGGGGACTTTACCGCGCCTCACATCGACTTGGGTGCGGCCTGCGCACAAAGCTCCGATCTTACCTTCGACAGGTGCCTTCTGAGCATGACTTTAAAGTACTTTCTCACGCAACACGTCACTTTTCCGACAAGGATGCGCGATGGCCAACAGTCCAACTGTCTGGACCTCATTCTCACGAAATCGCAGGACAGCATCGACGAAGTGTCATGTCTCCCATTACTAGGTAAAAGTGACCATGTTGTACTGCTATGGAAATACTCGTGATTTTCAATACCGGAGAGACCCTCAACAGCCAGACGAAATATTAAGCGAGGCAATTTTGATCGAATGAAGACCAAACTCATGCACGCCAAGTGGGAACCTCTATTTTCGGGAAACATAACTGCGGACTGGGAAGCGTTCCGGAACACACTGCACAGACTCATTGACAACCACTGTCCAATTTCCCGAAAAAAGGTGAACACTAGACCGCGATGGCTTACGCAGGCCTTAAAAATAGAATTGAACAAAATGCGGAAGCTGTGCAAAAAAATGCTAGCAGACAGGACTCCTGCATATGTCAGTGCTTCAAAACTCAGAGAACCCGGGTCAAGGGTATTATTCTCAAAACAAGACGGGCTTTCGAAGCAGACTTGCTAAACCGGGTCACTGTGAACCCCAAACTGTTTTACAGTTACCTCAGGCAGAATACCGCTGAGGGAAGAGACTTGATAGATAATGAAGCAAAGGCTGATCATCTTTCGAAATTTTTCCGGTCAGTCTTCACAAAGGAAATGGCAAACGATCACCCCACCGACGATACCGAAGCGGATATAATAGTTGAGACTGTCCAATTCCCCAAGGCTGTTGTTCTTAAGGAACTCTTATGGTTAAACAAATCTAATTCACCAGGTCCCGATGACGTACCAGCCAAGATTTTGAAGGAGCTCGCCAATGAGTTGGCCAAACCACTCTCTATACTCTTCCAAACCTCCTTCGAAACCGGATGCCTACCAGTAGATTGGAAATCCGCGAGGATTACGCCGCTATAGAAAGGGGAAGCTGGGTCTCAGCGAATAACTAACGACCGGTCAGCGTTACTGCAATCTGTTGCAAAATCATGGAAAAAATTATCAAGCAACAACTTATGGAGTCCCTGGAACAAAACCATCTGCTATCGGATGCTCAGTATGGTTTTCGTACAGGTAGGTCCTGCGTAACAAATTTGCTCTACTGTTTAGATCGGTGGACTGAGGCAGTTGATAGTGGAAACTCAGTGCATGCTGTCTATATTGACTTCGAAAAGGCTTTCGATAGCGTGCCGCACCACCACCTCTTTTATAAACTCTGCCGCATAGGAGTAAGGGGTAGGCTTCTAACGTGGATAAAAAGCTTCATAATCGGTCGCTCGCAAACTGTCCACATCAGCGACAAACAGTCAGCCAAGGTTGAGGTTAAGAGTGGTGTTCCCCGAGGCTCCATTCTCGGCCCTATCTTGTTTGTTATCACCATCAACGACTGTGTCCGCGAACTGGATTGCGGTATCGCCATGTTTGCTGATTATATAAAACTTTGGAGGGTTATTCAAAATGCGGCTGCCGAAGTGCACTTACAGGAAAATTTAAATAAACTTCAAAAATGGTCGGCAGGCGGGCTTTTACCGTGCAATGAGAGCAAGTGCACCACCATTCGAGTGGGCAACTCTGGTTCTTCAAACGGCACGACTTACCGACTGAATGACATACCATTGAAGGAAGTGAACGCCCAGAAAGACTTGGGAGACTAGATCACGCCCTCGCTTAAACCCTCCTTGCATTGCACAAATGTAGCCAAGTCCGCGATGTCAATCCTATACCTCGTCAGACGAGCTTTTCTACCTTCAAAAAAAGAGAGCTTCACAAAAGTCTTCGGAACCTTCGTACGACCGCACCTAGAATCCACTATCCAAGCTTGGAGACCCTGGGCCATGAAAGACATCAACATCATGGAAAAGGTTCAACGGCGCGCAACCAAACCTGTTGTGGGGCAGGGCTCGCAGCCTTATGAAACACGGATGTCGAATCTCAACCTCTTCCCATTTCGCTACAGGCAGCTTTCGGGGACCTGATACTAGCATTCCGCGTATTATGTCTTCAAGATTGCTGTCTTATATCAGGGGATTTTTTCGAATTAGCAGCGACCACGAATGTGAGGGGTCATCCTCTCAAATTAAAGGTGACAGAGGCCAGGATGGACGCTCTGAAGCACTTTTATTCAAAAAGGATGGTCGGAGCGTTGAATTCACTTCCTCAGGACGTCGTTTTTTCGGAATCGCTTGAGGATTTTAAGCAAAAACTGGATTGATATAGCAGTGCACGATGGATCCGAACTGATAATTTGCAATAATAATAATACTATTGTCAATTTTTCAGTATTATTAGTTTTTATATCCATTCACGTTTGTTATTTATAACGCCCTCCCACACATAGCCTCATACGAAGTTCTCCACGGTCTACCCTACTTGGCTATTTGCGTACCGTGATTACCCCGCTAGCGATCTTATCAGCCAGACCTGACGGCCAAAACATTCACCCTTGGTTCGACCCAAAGCGGACTGTCGACGATCTGGATGGAGGCCTCTGTTTTTCCAGTTCCGTTGGCGAACTCTGCAATCAGCAAGGAAGAATCAGGACGCGGCTTCCACACGGTGATGCTCCTGGAAACCTTTGCAATGCCCCCCCCCCCCCCAGTTGGAACCCCTTTTTCCTCCTAAATCCCACGCATTACCCCCCCCCCAAGGGCGACAGTTTTTCTCCTAAAAATCCCTGAGGAGTTTTTTCACTGTCTGCTCCTATTTTCATCCTATGACGCAGGACAACTGGCCTCGCCAACAGTCTGGGAAACAAATTTTCTGCTACCACTGCATATATGTACAAATAGGGCACTAAAAGGAATTTTTCCTACGTATCCCTCAATATACTGGTACTGATACTGACTGAGTTCTCCAGTTTGCATGTAACTGAGAAGCGCCTTATAGAACCATGAAGGGGGTTGGCACTCCTGGTTAGGAATGTGCAACTGTCCTTGTTTATAGTTGTAATACCGGAGCCGTATAAAACACGAGAAAACTCCTGGTTTGCAGACCATCGCTTGATGATTTTCTGAAAATGTAACATACTGCTTTATATTATGAATACGCTTGGAAGAACAAGTATGTCAGGGGAAACCGTCTTTGTTAAAATTAAATTTACGAACGTGAGTGCAAACCTAACTAGAGGGTCAGGGTTTACAACATGAATTGCACAGTGACGAAGTATGTTAGTAAGGCATTGACAACCAAATTGTACGCCAGACATGGTTCATAAGGTCGTATTTTCTCGGTTGCACCGCAAGTAAAGCGTTTGACCGCATTTCTCACCAACTGAGCGTAAAAACGTTAGCAACCCTTGGTATTGGTGGCAACATTCTGAACTGGATCCAGTCATATTTGAGTGATAGGACTTGGAGTGTCAGTGTCGGAGGTGTATTATCTACTGCCGAGGTCGCATCATCTGGGGTTCCTCAAGGATCTATTCTTGGCCCCACTTGTTTCGCCATCTTTGTTCAGGATCTCAAACAATGCCTAACCTTTCCGTTCGTATTGTACGCCGATGACCTAAAAATATGGTGCGATGTCACAGGTGCCAACGACATTATCGCCCTGCAACAGGACCTTGTCCAGTTAGCCTCTTGGGCTTCGAGTAACCAATTGCCGGTCAATGCTGCGAAATCGGCGTTCACGACAATTGGATCTACTAAGGTCGCCTCACCATTCTCGCTCAATGGTGTCTCAATCCGACAAGTCACTGAATTCCGTGACCTCGGAGTCATGATACAAGACAATTTGAAAACAAACTGTTGCACAGCCAAAATTTGTGCGGCTGGGCTTCGATGTTTATGAATGTTGAGAAGGACCTTCTCTCTGTGGTCTCCCGCCAAATTTAAAAAGCTGTTCTCCAAGCTGTCCCCGAGACACTAGAAATCATGTACATGCGATCAAAATCCCCAAATTCAAAAAGGCTCAACTGTCTTATTTCTACTCTTTTCAATACGCGACAATATGGAATACCCTTCGTATTTCTACCCAAAAAAGTCGAACTCTCGTAGAATTCAAAATAAAAATAAAAACGTTTCTGTTGAGTAGAACAACACATCTTTTCTTGGCACTTTTCAAGTCAGTTTTTTGATAGGGCCTCTAATAATATCCTGTCCAAGAGCCTCAAATTCTGTCACTAAATCACGAGCTTTGCACAGGCTGATTTCTCCTGATAAAAATCATCCGCCTGGATCAGTACCTACTATTTGTAGATAACAAGCGAGTTATGATATCTTAAATCGAATCCTCCGTATTCCACTACAATTTTCCGACGGGAAGTTTCCACTCAACGAATATGCTTTACGAGTCCTAGATCTACAAACACATAAGGAAATGACGTTAGCTAGATGATGGACAAAGGCATAGCACGATTTTATGCCTGCAGACCTATTGTTTGCAAACAGCACTATAGCTTTTTTGTAAAATTAAGTTTTTTATCGACTAAAAAATAAAAAAATTGAATTAAATTAAATTGCACATTTCTTCGTGTTTTCTGGTAGCAAAAAATGCATGCATAATTTTATGATCTTTAAGGAATAAATTCAAACCGTAAGTGCAAAAAGTGTTTTTTGTGTCTCATTCATTAGTAGTGTAGTATATATAAATATAGCATGGGAAATCGTTTGTTGTCCTTACCCAGTTTTAGGTTGGCATTTTCGGAAGTCGATGCGGGATGACGATGATGCTCCGCAAAAATGTATTAGATTTTCGAACTGCCCTCAAAGATAGTTGCCGAAATTTCACAATGCGCAATGCTGCAAAGCAGGGAGAACACCAAATGTCACCATGGATTGATGTCGGTCTGAAGAGGATAATTTTTCGAACTTATATATACCTCTGCAGAAGGATCAATCACAAATCCACGAATTATATACTGTTTCCAGACGTCAAATATTCTTACACTGAAACCTCTAACACATGTACTGCATGGATATTATTTTCCAATTTTGATCTTATTGTACCTATGCAGACAGTTTTGTTCCACTTGACAAATTCCCTATCTTGCACACTATTGACTAAGCATAAAACAAAGGGAGAGCCAATATCTGTGTGCAAAAGAAGTGGTTTGTTTTAGGTTTTTTCCTGTTTTCGAAGGGTTTTGACGGTGCTAAAGAGGGGTCTTACCAATAAAACTTCTTATTACTATGTTTGGCCTGTCATCGTGTACGCGGGCCCAGCCTACTTTCCTCGATACGTAGAAGAAATGCTCGCACTTGAATCGGTGCAACGACTGGGTTCTAGGATGGTCACACAACTCCGTGGACTTCCATATAAAGCACGTCTTCGCAGTTAAGAATTGTTTTCTCTGGAGTATCTTCGACGTCGAGGGGATATAATTTTTCTTTTCTACTTGGTTGTGCTCAAACACTACCCACAGTTGGATTGGATCATCATTCGAAATTACGACGCTCGCACCCGAGGCCACTCCTTTCGCCTAGTCCAGCAGTGCTCAGACCATCTGGCTCAGAATTACCGGTTTTTCCGTCGGGTCATCAAAAGCTGGAACTCGCTGAGTGAGAATATTGCCCAAGCAATGTCGGTGCCCAGTTTCGAAAGACGCCTTGATGCCTTTTTTCTTATGGCCGTGGAGGACAGCATCTACTCAACCAGTCAGCGATTCCATTTTCCTTCCGAGGATCGCCGTCCTGTTTAAGTTTATTTTTCTTTCTTGTACTGTCTTTGAAGAGACTCCTCCGGGCCTTGGGCCTCTTGTCTTAAATATATTGAAATTGAAATTGAAGTGCCATTAATTATGAGGACCCTTTTACTTCCATTGTGAAAGATTTTTTTGAAAATGAAACCTTGATATAAAAGTGTAACATGGACTCCGCCAAGAAGTATGTAGTTTCAAATCAAAAATTGTTTTTTTGGCAGGCTTCAAAATTGTTCTGTAAACTATATAGTCTTGGGTCTTCACAACTTATGTAGTCATATTAACCTTCAGTTCCGCCTTCTTGTAACCCACTGTCATGTAGACTATCTTGCTGGCTTCTGTCATTCTGAGTTTGGGTCTTTTTGTTGTGCCGAACACGCATATTGCTGTCAATGACGCCACAGAAGATTCAGTTTACTGAAAAGTCAGAGTCAAATGTGAGCCAATTCGCTTGAACGAAAGCCACTGTTTACATACGCGGGTTTTTCGTTTTCTGTGACCAGTTTGCGTTGTTTGTTTTCTTATGGACCAGGAAATTGAAAGTCATGTTTCGAAAAATTATGAAATTATTAAGCGCATTGGGAAAGGGGTAGCCCTTAGAAAATTATATAATGCGACTTAGGCCTACGGAATAGTGTGGAAAGCGAAAAATAAACAGACTGGAAAAAATATTGCCCTTAAAAAAATTTTTGATGCCTTCCGAAACCAGACAGATGCCCAAGTAAGATTTTATTCTGATATCGAGACTTAATAAAGCGGACATTCAGGGAGATTGCATTTCTCCAAGAATTTAGTGGACACCCCAACATAATCAAACTGCTTAACGTCATGCGGGCGGAGAACGATAAGGATATTTATTTAGTCTTTCAGTACATGGGTACCAACATTGATAGTTAGAATTCATTTTTAGAAAGCGACCTGCATAAGGTTATTAAGCGTGGAAACATTCTTAAGGACGTTCACAGGAAGTTTATAACTTACCAGCTTCTGAAAGCGGCTCTATACATACACTCCGGAAACGTTATACACCGGGACCTAAAGGTTAGCCACCATGATTTCCGTTTTGTCCTTCTGTTGTCTTTGGTTGAATGTAGTTGTCTTTTCTTATACACTCGGCTTTATAACTTACAAGCATTAATGATAAAAGTTTAATTTACCGTGAAAATTATGCTGATAAATTGAGCTACATATTTTCTTAGTCTGTGTCTTGTTCCCACGCAGGGATGCTCTTTTGGTGAATATCTGACCTTTTTTATGCTGCATTATAAAAATTAAATTCTAAAAATAATGAAAATTTTAGTAGCTGTTAAGCCTATTTTTTGTTCTCTTGGAGCATTTTGATGTGACTTTTTCTTTACCATTTCGATAACGGAATCTAATTCTTCATGTACGACTGCCTGGTGTATCTTCTTATCTCTATTCCGTTTTTTTATTAAATATGAGTGCAAAGCATGCTGAACTTGGAAAATATCTGGACATTCACATGCATAGTAAAGAAATTTACCTTTATCTCATCAAAGCATCAGTGCCAGATACTCAGACTCAGTTTCCCAAAAATTTTTCACAGTAAGTTTGGGAAATATTCCATAACATGCGTCAAAATGTACGAGTGTACATAGTTTAACGTCATACTTCATAACTATCACCATGACTAGGCTCCTTCACGTCAGTATCGAAAAACACACATTTTGCGTTTTTTATAGGTCTTTTAGGAACGTTGTGGACTCACTTGACAAAGTTTGCTTCTGTAATTTGTTACCTGGAGCACGAGTATGTGGTTTTCAGGTCCAGTTTTTTTGAATTCTTATATGTTGAGAATTTTCACTCGGTTTTGTTGACAATTGGACATTAAAGTTTAAATTTAGACTCACCACTGCGGAAATAACCTTCGGCCAAGCCATTACCTTGTTTTCTCAGCGCTTGACAGGCGGACTGTAGATCGATTTTCAGTACTGAACCTATGTCGTGGCGCGGGCATCAGAAACAGAGGAGGGGTTGAAATATTAATTTAATTAATCCGGAAATGCTTTAAAATGGGTTGTCGCTAATACAGCGATGCAGTCGACAAGAGAATATGGAATAAGAATTCGAATCACCGGCTACTAGGCTTTATTTTCATTCTTTCAAGACTGCACTTCGCCGCACTCACTTAAACTTTGAAACCTTTCGTTTCGGTCTCAATCTGGCTGGCCACATTTTTAACCAACAGTGTTTCCCTCAAACAGGAAAATGTCCAACGAAGCTATACGAAGCTTTCCTTTAGTGTTATACCGTCTCCCTATAGAGAAACTCAGCTTATAGCTTTTCTAATTTCTCCGTTCTTTGGCGTTCTTGTTAGCGATCCCCACAATCAGTTCTGCATTGGAAGGGGATTTAAAAAACAAGGTAAACAAGATATCGCAGATTTTTGGCTTGGTGTTATTAAAATGGGACTTCATAGCCTTGGTGGATGCTTTCTGAACACTGCAGAGTAAGGACATTTCCAAAGATTATTGGTAAATAATTTTGCATAGTCCTTGCCACGAGCTATGATGCGTTTCATCAATCCAGAAGCAGTGTTGGCCTATCAAACAACAAGAACTGTTAAAAAAATTACTCTGGTTTTTCTCTTTGTCGTTTGTAACAGCCTTTCTGGTTCATTTGCCCCATTTAAGTTTTTTTCGGCTAGCCCGTAAACCTTAGCAAGCCTTGTTAGCATTCTGACGTAATCACAAATGGCAGTGGTTACGGCGGGATCTCAGTCAAATATATATCCGCTGACATTCCTAGTTCGTCAACGAACTACAAAAATGCAGGAAATATTTGTTTGCATGGTGAATAGGGTCTAAATATACCCGTCCTCATTGATGCATGTTCTCAGCCAAGATATCTAAGGGTGCGCAATCTACAGAACAAGCACTTATTCTGAACGCTATTTTTGTTTGTTCAACTAGTCTATCCTTTCAAATTGTAGGGAGTAGTTCTTGTTTTCTAGATTGAAGTTGGAAAAACAATCCCGCCAAATGATTACTCCCAAACGCCGTATTCCTTTCTTACTATATTATATGGAGCATCCTATAATGGGGTTAATACCATAATTAACGACGGTCGTTCCTACCGATTTGACTTCTTTTCTGGAGGAATATTATTTCGCCCTACCTCTTAAAGTTTTTTATCCCTGAGATTGGTAACCGATTGAAGATATAGGTGGTTGGTCGTAGTATTCACTTTAGTTCTGTAGTTTACAGCCATTAGTAGGGCGTCGCCTTTGATTTGTGGGTAAGTAGCTGCACCCGAGAGTACAGGTTAAAAACAATGCAATAGGATAGATCTCGATTAGTCGTAAGTCACAAGAATCTCGGCGATTCGCAGAATTTATCTTGCTTTGGTTCACCCATCTGAGTCGGAAATGAAGTTATTTTAGAATGTCCTATACTTTTGCCTTGGTATAATAAATTCCCGCGGGCCATTAACGTCCCCGGGCTTTAACAGCGCTGGTACCATCTGCATTTCCTCTAGATTATTCCTAAGGTCTCAGGCAATTTCTTACTTCCACCTCGTTGCTTTGTCAGGTTTCCTAGTCCCTTTCTGTTTTGTTCAGAGATGCCACCGAAACCCACTGAAACACCTGATTCGTTGGTTCGGTCACGATCATCTTCCAAGAAAATGAATTGAGAAGCACAAGGAAACCATGTAGAGCATTCCTGTTGCGTTATGGGTTAATCAAATGGATATTATTCTTCCTGAAGCTGAAAGTTCCGTTTAATATTTGTCTTCATTCGTAACGACGTTTCATATAACCTGCGTACTGTCCTGCACTTCACGTCCATCGGTCACTGCCTCCTTGCTTAACAGCGCCGTTTAGATGTAGTAGTACTTTTCAGCCTTCAATAGTACGGATTTTTTATAGCGAAGAAAGTGCGCTGACCCATCGATCTCACTGTAAAAACAATCTGACGTGCTTCAAGCTCGCACGGTGCGCCGTTAGCCGTGGCTTTATCGCTAAGGTGCTAAGGCTACTACGGTTTTACCCTAATTGCTGCGATCTTCCATGTTCGGTTCCTTAGAAGATGAGAAAAGGCTCGGGAAAGGCAGATTCTTAGGAATAGTTAATTCTGCAGAAGGATAGAAGAATAGTTAGGACGAAGGTTGATTCGGCCTGGCATTGCGTTCACCGTGAGAGCGCAGCAGCGTCGACGCGTCCGCCCCACTCAGGGGCGTGATGCCGAGTGAGTGCTGACCTCAGTAATCGGGGGCGGCAACCGAATTCTCTTTCTGTCTCGCGGCTTTGATGGTGATTGGTTAGACCGCAAGCAGGGAGACACTGGCGTTAGTGGTCCGTGTCTCACGCGCCAGTTTTTGTCTGGTCGGAGGCAGACCGAAAAGTACATTCGCGCAAGGTCCTGCTCTGGGTGACCTTGTCTGCGGCGTCAAGAGTTATGTGGGCGTCGGGCAGCAGCGACCACTACACCTCTGTACAGAATATACAGCAGGCCCACTGCAGCCTGAAGGGTTGCCAACTGTAGGGATACCTCAGACTGCACGATAAGTCCAGCATGTGTTGTGTTATGTGGTGTGGCTGACTAGCGGACGGAAACTCAAGCTGTGATGGCTCCTTCTTGATGCGGCTTTTATGACACACACACACACACACAAACACACACACTCAGCCGGGATCCAAGCTGCCCCCAATTTCGCTGTGGTTTCCTTGGTTGCAATGGCCTACACTGCGTGAACCTTCGCCCTATTCCATCTCAGTTCTTCTTGGCTCTGTCTACACATCAAGCTCAGGTGAGAGAGTGGGTCAGACAGTGAGGTAGATGCATCGCAAGTCTACTCTCACCAGTGCAGGTCACCCATGGTTACACCGCTCTGCTATGGAGCACATGATGTACCTTGTCTCTGTCGACGGTCAAATAAAGTACATACCAACTCGTTGGCAACTACGGTAGTTACGTGTAATGCTGTAGGATATCCGTCCCGGTTTTAACTGGATCCTGCACGTTTCTTTCTCCGATTCTGTATGTGACTTTTTAGCCCTCTAATATTCTTCTCGACTCTGAGTGCACCGTCAAAGTTTGTGACTTTGGTCTTACACGATCTTTGACGCAATGGCATCCAAAATCAGGAACCGCGAAGGGTGACTCGACAGACCCCCTGGAGGCAACCGACCCTAACCTCACGGAGTATGTTGCGACGCGGTGGTATCGTGCTCCCGAAATCCTGCTTTCCTCGACAACCTACACAAAGGGCGTTGATATGTGGAGCCTCGGCTGCATTGTTGCAGAAATGTTTCTCGGGAAACCCCTTTTCCCCGGCACTTCAACTTTGAATCAACTGGAAAGGATCATGAGTATTGGCCCAAGACCGACACGAGAAGGTGTGTATCTGTCGACTGCACCTTTTTTACAGTTGGTTTTCTTTCCTTCTACCTTTGCAGATGTTAGGGGGTCCTAATGTTGGCTGTTAATTTCCTTCAATCTTCCTTATTGATCGGATCGTATCGATTTTAAAATTAGTTTTTGAACCGAGATTATTCTCTTTTTCAACGTAACATGTGGAGGCCACAATCTTCACTCACAGACCGTAAAAAATATCTAGGCGTTTTAGAGTTTGCAGTCATACTTCTTTATTTCTGCTCGACATTCTGCGGCACTCAAATTATGTTTGACAACGAGGATACTTTATCGCATTTTTGTCTTGTTTTCGGACTTTTAAATTCCAGTCTTAGGCTCGACGCAGGGAAAGGATAAAGTTTAATTTTGCCAGGTTTCGTGTACTTGCTTTTATGTGCTTGTGTGTCTGTGATAACTGCATTTTTAGTGTTTCTTATTCTATTGGACTGAAGTGACACTCACGTCTCATATTAAACTAGACATTTTAGGTCTCCTTACGCATGTTTGTAGCCATACAATGAAACGGAAGGTGTAAAAGCATGAAAACTGTGTTCAAATTAATGTGCTGAATGGAGGCCTTAATTTTTTTAATAATCTTCTTAGCATTCTCTACTTATTATTCTGGAACGGGAATCTATCCTTGTTTTCAAGGCGAAGAAATGGGTTGCTTGAAAATAATAATCTTAACTTAGCTGCTGGATATGTACGCGCTGACGCCTTAATGGGCAAACTGGAGAGCAACGATCTTGCCCCTATTATAAAGGATCTTCATTCCTATGCTAGATGTGTAGACGATATTTTTATTATTGCAGATGGAAGTATTGAGTTGGACACTTTCTTAGCTGAAGTGAATCAGGTGCGCCCAGCATTAACCTTCACCCTAGAAAAAGAAGACAGACAGTGCCTCCCCTTTCTCGACGTCCTTCTTAGTAGAAGACCGGATGGAACAATAAATGGAGATGTATTTCGCAAGAAAACCTGGACAGGGCAATGCACTAATTTCTACAGTTGTGTACCACTAAGTCAGAAACGAGGCCTAGTCCGCTGCCTCGCGAACCGAGCCAGGAGAATCTGTTCACCAGAGACGCTGGAGAAAGAACTCGTAGTCATCAAAAACACCCTACAAGAAAATGGATTTCCTGAGAAGTTTATCGATAAGTTAATGGAAGAATGTCCACCAACATCGGAAATACCGACGGCTGAAAAGAAAACCTTATTTCTTACACTGCCATTTTAAGGTGATCCAGCGAGCGAACGTCTTAAGCTTCGCCTGAACGCTGCAATAGCGCGTACATATCCAGCAGCTAAGTTAAGATTAGTATTTTCACGCAACCCACTTTGTTAGTACTTCATCGAATTAAGGCTAGCGTAACTTCTAACCTGCTCCGGCAGTTAGGCATCTTGAAATTGACGAAGGATTCTCGTAAAGAACATTGGAAGCGGTTTATTGTGGAAAAGACGCTTAGTATACCACAAATGCATGCATAAATGATCCAGACAATAAGCATTTATTCCGTTGATACAATACTTTTGCTCAGGTTATTTGCCTCTCCTTTTTCGGTTTTTAAAAGTTCTACGAATTTTTAAACTGTAACTGACCCGAGTTACTCATTTTTTCTCGTTACTATTTAGTAACTCCCTTCGGTATTTGATCAAAAAGTTCACAAAATTGCAGTTATTCTTGGCAGGGTATGTATGTAGGCCGCAGGTATGTAAGTTGTGTTGGCAGGCAAATGCTGTTCTGCCTCATAAATGCCCTTCAAACTCCTCTGAGGCAACTTTTTTGCATGCTTATGAGTATTTTAATAAAATTAACTGTTGTGGTCATGCGAGAAGTGTTTTCCTGCTGCGTTATTTCATAAGACACTAAATTACAACTCGAAATAGCCAGTACAGTGGTAGATGAACATAGCTATGATTCTTGGTGTGCATGTGCCTCGCCCTGGTTCCCCGCTCTTCTTTGGCATAGAACTAGGCGTCAGCCAATCTCTCCTCGACAGGATACCTCTGCCTTCTTCCGTAATGTCTCACACCTTGTTGTCTCCCGTTGCCAGGAGGCTTGGTGCGCATACCGCAGGCACGCACGCACGCACGTGCGCGGGCCGGCTGACTGAATGAGTGCACGCTGCGCGCGTTGATGACAGCATTTGTCGCGTCAGCACCTGCCTACGCGCAGCGAACTCCGCCGCAGGGTTTCAGGGCTGCTTTGATGCCCTGATGATATGAGCATTCAGCATCGAAGGATTACCCTCTTCTGGCCTTCGTCTATACTTTTCATTGTCCGCCCAAGTTCGCTGTTGTATTCGGTGCTTTTTTGCTGTAATTCTACAACAGATTAGTGCTGGAGTGGGTAGTCATTCTTCAACCTTTTTGTCTTCCTCCGAGTTATTAGCATTTTCGTTTTCCTCTGGTGGGATCTTAAAGTATCCTGCTGCAGGTAAATCGACACCACCGGTGAAACGCTGTAAAAAAAACAGACAACAATTTACGAATGAAGGGAAACGTTCGTGTTCCAGGTATTTGCATGGATGAGGAAGAAGAAAGGTTGTCGAGCACCGGATCAGCTTGTTTATTCTTCTGAGCTTTTTTATTATTACAGGAGTCCATCGTCAGGGTAAGTAT
>JAYGXS010000005.1:48528121-48547080 GCA_036362985.1 Ligula intestinalis
TGCTTAACAACCCTTCTTTCTCATCCAGATTAAACTTTATTCAGACGACTACTTGGCGGACATACGTTTGCTTTCAGGAAAATTCTCCTCAGGTCAGTACATGCATGTGGGAATAGGGGGAGGGGGTGTCGATTAAAACATGTCGGTGAACAGAGAAAATGATTACATGTCGTCTTCATATACATGTGGGGTGTGGGCATAGGAGACCGTGGGAGAATAATAAGAAGCAGTTAGAATTAACAAGCGCTAGTGTCAGAAGGATAGCGGAAGGGCGCGGTGAGTTGCACGTAGTTAGTTGATATTTGATCAGTGTAAGCACGGAGCCTTTACGAGGCTCTTCTGGGCCCATGAAACCGGCTTCTGTTGTTGCTAACGCAAGCTGGCCCTGTAGATTAGGGTGATTAGGCGGGACCGAATAGGTTACACGGAATCGACAACGTGTGCGAGAGTAGTGTTGTTAATGCTTCTGACTTCGCCTTTTCCCAGCCCTGCCAGTAGATGTCATCGCATTATTTTGGATTGGTGTTGACTTGTACGACTAGTGTAACCTGCTCAACGGGAGCAATTGAAGAAATAAGTACATATAGGCGTGGTCTCTGTGTAAATTTTGGTTGTTAGGTGATAACATGCGAATCCTTGCTGCCGGGAAGGTTCCTATGACATTTTGGTTAGAGTAGTTTCGTAGGAATACACTCGAGTCGTCCCTTTCCCCAAACAGAACTTTTCTTTTCAGCAGTCACTGTAGTGGGCTTTTCTGGTCGCTCGGCCATACCCTTTTGCAATAAACCTTTAAGGATATTCGTTATCATGAAGCAGGTCCACGAACTTTTTAAGCTCCCCCTCCTTCTTGATGCTGACTGCCGAAAACAATTGTCTAGTCTTTTGCATCAACCAGTGGACTAGATTTCACTTTTGCTGGAAGAGTAAGAAACTGGCGATGTTTTTGCGTCATTCAGACCCTTCACCATCTGTCTAGTCTTAAAAATTTCGCAGAGTGAATTTATTGCAGAGCCGTGACTCCTGAGTTCTTGGAAAATTTGCAGTTTATACGATTAATGTCCACAAGCAATTTTTCGTTAATTCTAAAACCATGTGAGATAGAGGCTAGATGGCGAAAGTATTTACTATTCAAACCTTCAGAAAGTTAGCTTCGACAAACCTACGCTTTCGATTATTCATCACTGGGCCTGTATAGTAATGTAAAGGTGGGTAAAAGAGCACCAGTGTAAAATTTAGCAAGCAAGACCTGTATCTGCTACTGCTTTCTGCTTATGTCTCTGATGATGAATCGGCTATGGATATCGAAACGTCAAGCAAATGAAAGCGTTGTCGCAGCGATCGAGTCGTCTTCTTCTCAGTATCAACTTTCTTAAATCAAAAGCTCAGCACGCTCCCCCTTTCTCTTCCAGTAACATCCAATTTTTCCGAAAGTCGATTTTCTTTACAACAATTTCTTGCTGCCTTTATCAAAAAACTCCAGCTCAGTGAGAAGTATGCCTTCAGCATCCGATTCAAAAGCTTGCACGCTGTCTTCTATATAAGATCCAGTGACTTGAGGGAGTCTGGTTGAACGCCATGTGAATAGGCAGTTTTTAAAATTTAAGTTTTTTAAAATAATTCTAAATAACCCACTCGACAATCCTGCTATGACAGTCCTTTCTTAAGGCTGTCTAAGATGCTTATACTGATAGGAGGTCACTTTCCGCATCGGCCCCCAACTTCGGCAGCATTCTCAGCCGGTTTTCCACCAGCTGTGTTACTTCAAATATCATTAGTGGGGTTTTTTGCAGATTTTAATGATGCAGTTGACCCAATTTTGAAAATAAAACTCGCGACCTCGGTGGGAGTCGAGCCCACACAGCAAGGAAATGCTTTTGCGCAGCCAACACTCTACCACTGAGCTACGAGGCTCACCCTGAGCCATGCATTTAATCACAGTGGAGTCGATTTTACCCGCTCAACTTATTGTTTGTATGGAATCCACCATTACGGATACAGTAGGCTGACCACCCAGGCAGGATTTCCTAAGCAATCATCGAGGATTTACCAGAATGACTAGTAGATTCACTTAATTGCTAGGAGGGTTTGGCAGATTTGCCTAATTCAGTTGACCCAATTGTGAAAAAAACTCGCGGCCTTGGTGGGAGTCCAACCCACAGAGCAGGGAATGCTTTTGTGCAGCCAACGCTCTACCATTGAGCTACGAGGCTCATCGTGAGTCATGCATTTACACCACACTGTTGCGTGGGTTGTATTTCCACTAAAGCCGCGAGTTTTTTCACAATTGGGTCAACCGAAGTACTTCAAGTATACTTTCACGCAAATGTGTTGTTATGTCTACTGATTGACCGTGTTTTGATGCTGTTTGTTTGTTTGTTTTTTTGGCTGACCGTTCTGTTATCATTCAATCTCCTTGCCTTTGGTTGTAGATATAGATTGTCTACGCTCCGACTACGGTGTCTCCTTGCTTGAAAAGCCCATCCCAAAGTGAGTTGTACCCCTCTCTGTATGAATGCCTATCAGACTTCCATCTGAGCGTGTATGATACTGAGTGCATAGGCTTCGACTGACCATTTCTGTCTTTTTTTTCTTCGGATGTCAGCCATCCTTCAAATATAGACTCGAACTATCCAAAAATTTGAACCCAATTCTTATTTACTTGTAAGCCTACGAAATGTTGCGAGGTTTGACCACGCTCATGTTAACTGCGAGTATCACGGCTTCCTACCTCGTAATAAAATCTATTAGCTGAAAAATATATCATTTTATATGATTATTTAAGTGGACTTCTACAGAAGCGAGGTAAAATTGTCAGTACAAGCAAACATGCCAGTCCCACGAAGTAATTAAAAAATAAGAGGAAGATTTGATCGCTGGGACAACACTTTTACTCGCCCGACGCGTATGTCTCTGATGAAGTATCCGCGACGGATGCCGAAACGTCAGTCGAATAAAAGTTTTGTCCCAGCTATCGAATCTTCTTCTGAGGTAAAACTGTCAGCCTTTTGGTGGATTTAGATTCTCTCAGAACAGAACTTCTAAGTACGCTAGGCCCGTGTTGTCCCGGCTAACTCAGTCATCGCTAGACACATTGTGCTTAACGGTTGCTGAGCCAAAATGGCATTACTCTCATATGTCCTTCTATAGTGACATCCGGGAAAAGTGGTTTGTTTGTCCGCCCATATCCGGTCCGTTGGTGCTGCATTCCAAACGGTTTACTCTTGTATTTCTCCTTATCAGATCCGACAACAGCAGTGTTGCATAAACAGTGGTCTGATGGAGAA
The DNA here is from genome assembly GCA_036362985.1 of Ligula intestinalis. Taxonomy (NCBI): domain Eukaryota; kingdom Metazoa; phylum Platyhelminthes; class Cestoda; order Diphyllobothriidea; family Diphyllobothriidae; genus Ligula; species Ligula intestinalis. Next base: position 48,531,406 of record JAYGXS010000005.1, read on the forward strand.
GAGACCCTCTTTCACCGGATATTTTGGTTTATGTACAGCTGCGTGGTTGATTTACTTATTTTTAACCACGTTCAGCCTTCTTCTCCTCCTGATCAAGGCATGTTACCGCTCCACCATTGCGCGGGTTCTAATCCACAACAACTGCTCAGAACCCTCGGGAAGACCCTACAGGGGGATGACGGTTTTGAGCTTGCCCCCATGCGCCGGTTGACTGATACCCACTATGCCGATGATATCGCTTTACTAGATTCAAGCCTTGGGGGTCTATAGTCTATGGTATCACGGGTGAACGAGGTCGCGAAATCGGTCAGTTTGCCCCTAAACGCTGGGAAGTCCAAAGTGTTTTCATGCTGCATCCCTCCCCAAGAGAACGCACTCCTCGAGATTAGTGGCTGTCAACTTGAAGAAGTAGCCTGTTTCAAATACTTGGGAGGGAGGTTGCTGCCGAATGGACAGAGTAAGGATGACACTGTCCTTAGAAGTGACGCAGCTTGACAAGTTTTTTCCAGTGTTCGAAAGTGCCTATGGACCTGACGCGATATTTATATCTCCGTAAGGGCCCGCGTGTACCGGGCATCTGTGCGGTCCGTTCTACCATACGGATGTGAATGCTGGGCTATTCGCGTGCAAGATGAATGGAAACAGGAAGTCTTTGACCACTACAGCTTGAGGACCACCCCTCGAGTGAAGTACGCCGACTTTGTCTCAAATGAGACAGCCGCACTCGCTGCGAAAACATCGCAAGGATATCCCAGGTAATCAATGAAAGACGACTGAGATTGTTTGGACACGTTTTTTGTCTTCAATCCCACGAGCTCTGTGCTACTGCCCCTGACCCGAAACGATTACCTAATTGGAAACTTCGAAGTAAGGATCAGCTCAAAACCTGGCTCGACTCAGCCCATCAGGACATGGAAGTGGTTCTTGCGCCTTCAGTATTCGGTTTTCGGCGCTGGCAAAGAAAATGGCTCGAACTGTCCAGGTCTGCGACCATGGATCATAGCGCGTGGAGAAGCACCATGCCGGACACCATCGAGGCCGGCTAGATCAGTCATGCTCGCAACCGCAAGGAGTACAAGTAGTAGGATCTTTGGTTGGGATGCCACGCAGTAAAGGCATGCTCGAATAAAACACTTGGTCACTGACCAGCTTGGTGGGAGTCTTCTACAGACTACCTGACATTTAACGCTGCCAATTGTGTGACGACCGCTAACCTCTCTGGTGATAGTGTCTCCCGCCTATGTCCTTGCTCGTGTACTAGAATCAGTATCTGAAATAACGGCACTAGATTCCCGGAACAAGTTCCTAATTCTTCTGTTATTTGCGTAAGGATGGCTTGCAGGGCTGCCTTAACGGGACATGGGATAGGAACGCCAGCCCAACTAGAATGGGTGGTCTGGCAATAAAGGGTGAATGTCGACACTCGTTGATGAACGCTTACCTGACCGTTAACAGGACTCATCCGTTCCACTCTGTCTTAGGCCTCGACAGAGGCCCTGACAGACGTAACAGCTGGTATTAGTAGGCAGACAATATTGCCGGCAAAGAAAATGGAGACTGGAATGGCCATTTCTGGCTTATTAGCCTCACTCAGCCCAAGAAAGAGCGGGACATATTAGTTCCGTTAGCGGTCAGATGAGCGTTCGTCAACGAGTGTCAATATCCCGTTAACTAAACCGGCGAGACAGCGAGCTCGTGGCCTAATGCTTAGGGTGTTTGACTCTGATCAAAAAGGTTGCAACTTCGAGGCTTGGGTGGTACACCACTTGGGTCTGGCTTTAGCTGGCTGACGACGGCCAATAAGCCAGAAATAGCCTGTCTACTAATATCAGGTCAATAGCATTCCTTCTTACACCTAACATAAAACTGGGACCGTACTCTTAAACCTACTAGCCCCACCGTCAACCTAGACCGAACCCAAATCTCAACATTATCCTCACCCTAACGCAGAATTCTGACCTAAACCCCAAACCGTACTCTAAACTTAACCCTTACCCTCAACTTATTTCTGAGCTTAAATATGACCTGTTGTTACCTAGTGTGTTCCTGTGTCAACACGGGTTATGTTCCCCCAGTACGTGTTAGGAAGAGAGGGTCGAACAGGTTAACAGCTAGTACTTTATTGTCAGTCATACTAGTAGATCAATACTGTTCCTTGTGTCCAGCAGCTTACCTTCTGTGGTCGGTCTCGCTTCGGCAGCAGTCTCAAGTCGTCGGCAGCGTGTCCCACAATAGAGTCCCCGGTCTACTCGCAGCCTCGGTATTTAAGGGGCAGTCGTCGTTGCTCCCCATTGGCTCTCCAAGTGGCCATACGCACACTCGCTAACATGCGCCGTGCAGCGTGACCTCACTCATAGCAGCACTCGGCTCCAGAGCCGTCTGACTTCGCGTACCTTCTTTGTCCTAGCCTAGTCCGCCCTTTGAAGGTCGCGCGACTTGGCCCGTTCTCTGTATGCGCCGGACAGGCTTCACATGACCGAGTGCATTGCAGGTGGTTCCTGTTCCGTGACCTGCTTAGGCGGCCACACAACCCTCTCATTAGCGAGAGCTGATGATTAAAGGGGAGGGCGGGGGTTAAATACTTTGGGGTTTCGGTTGCAGCCGTGCCGCAGATTTGCCACCTGAGAGGCAAATTATCAACTATGAGGATAACGACTGCTATCTGGACACGGCGGTCCAGCCCCTATGATGTAAATTACGAACCTTTGTGCTGAATGATGAGAGAACGCTGAGTTAAAAACCGCTGGTCTACGTCTTGGCGTGGCTATCGACATGGATTAAGGCTACGAATGTTAACCCTAACAGCTACAATCTTCCAGACCCATGGTTCCTTTAGTTGAGGGAAAAAGACAGTGGAAAGCCAGATTATTAGGAATGGTGTATTCTGCAGAAGGATAGGAGAATTTATGGAAAGAGATTTGACTCGCGGACCAGTGCAACCGTTCCCTAGTCGGGGCGGGTCCGGAGGGATGCCTGAGGGTAGACACCGCATTGTCGTCTTTGTCCCACGGACTGAGGCCAACCTACTTAATGAGGTCAGTCTACTAAAGCGAGAATCTCATTGGACGGATTGAAGTCAAGTAAAACTGGCAGCAGTGGCGGCCACCCGTCCGCTTGCGCATGCCTCGAGACACGCGGGAAAACTGCTTTTGCGCGAGGTCCTATGTTCTGAGTGACCTTGTCTGTGGCGTCAATAGTTAGGAGGGCGTCGGACAGACATGACCACTACATGGCGACTCCGTCCTGTAATTACCCTACATCTGTACATCCCGACCTATTTCTGGCTTTTTTGCTCTCTCTCTCTCTCCCTATCTCTTTCTGGGAGCGAGTTTGCGTATGAATCAGAAGCGTCAGCCACAGTCATGGGCTATACCCTCACCTTTTGCCTCCTATTTTTCAGTGGAGACGCCGTCCAAGATGCACAGCATTACCCCTAACTGCATTTACTGCCGTCCACTGGGTGTGACTGTTCATTATCTTCTTCTCGCATAACACTTCTTTTGTTGGGATCGAGGTGGTTGGCTGACAAGAAAAGTAGATATTTTTGGGGCTGAGGAAAGCGTAGTTTCCCTTTCTGCGCTGGCCTCTAAAACTCCCAACTGACAGGAAACTGCAGAACCTGTCACTTCAGAAAGGCTTTTTTCTCCATGTGGTCTTTAATTAAGTGAGATTCGTCCCTGACACAGAATTTCAGAAGATGCTACCAGGAGTCACCATTGAACTCCAAATTGAGACAAGTCGATTGATAAGGTATACAGATAGAAGACGGGTGAGTCTAGTTGCGAAGGGATTGGCCTGACAGGATTTTTATCGACTACTCCTAGACGTTTTTCTGGCAGTTGGTATCACTACTTCGGGTTATTAGCTTGGGTTAAACAAACTTTGCAAAAAGGACTATATCGACCACCCGAATTCCCAACTACCTGCTGTTCAGCAAAGATTTACTAAATGGATGCTATTCTGCCATTTGTGTGGTATGATTTACGCGGCAACGAATGTCGCAACAATGTATTCGGCTCCGTATACGCGATTTTCATTTGGGTTTTGCGTTTCTTAGCTCCATCCAATGTTCTTTAGCTGTACGCTCATTATACCGAGTTCACAGTTCACAGTTTTTCAACCTTGGTTCAACTAGAGGGGAATTAATCCCCGCACATCTTTAGAAGGGTGCCCCAGGGATACACGGTAGGATTAAGTGGGATCGCCCACCCAACTTAACTGAACGGCACCCTATGTTATAGACGGTCCTGCGTTGAATCCCAAGGGCTTGAGGGTAAGTTTAGTATTGATGCTAAGATTTGGATTAAGTTTAGGGTTATGGTTAAGGTTGCTGTTGTTTGGCTATGGAATAGGTATTACCCTAGAATTAAGGTAAGTAAGGCCATCTATGGGGCACCTGTTTACGTGTCTAGTCTTTAAATAATCAGTCAAATAATGAGAGTCAATAACAATCTGGTGTGCTAGGATTACACCATTTACTCCTCTAACTGCCAATTACAATAGAACAGTTGCTTGCATATAAGCCTCCTAGGGCTTTACTTGTAGACTGATTCTTCCTGTCTGTGCGTTTTACTTCCCATCGGTTTAATTTACAGGCCAATGAAAACGTTGGATGATATATTCCGAACCGTGGAACCGTCCGGCGCTCTGGATTTCCTCAAACGCCTCCTCGTATTAAATCCGAATAAGAGATATACTGCAGAAGAGGCCCTTGAACACCCCTTTGTTCAAAAGTATGTTACCTGATAACTAGAGCTACCGAAATGAAAATGCCATTTATACTTGTTTTGGTTCAAGAAGCTCAGCAAAGCCTTCTAACTAGGAATTAAAATTTAGTCATGCAGGTCGCGCGGAAATTTTATTTAATCAGACGCATAAAAGGTTTCTAAACGTAACAACTTTATTTTTTCTTGCTCTCGTCCTTCTGTGCAGGATTTACTCATCAACAGTCAACAGTTAGCCTTTATTGTGGCTTATTGAGGTAATACCTCTTTTCTTACACCTTAAAGCTCTAGTTCAGGTTTTTCCTCGAGTTACCTGGCATAACTGGTGATCGCAGCACTCATAAGGGCAGAAAACCTTAGGCATTTCCTGTATATATGTCGGCTCTTTGACAAGTGAACTTAAAATTCTTGAGTCTGACGTTGAGAGGCGTTCAGACTGTTGTCGGTGAGCAGTACCAAAACGCATCACTTTGCCTTTCTTTTAATTTTACCTGCGATGATGCGCCTTGAGTGTTGGCAGGATGCTTCGTTACTGCAAACGATTTGTGACGATCCTCATGGAAACGAGTTTATGCGAAAAGCTGGATAGAGTCCCCATCAGTAAATTTCATCCCCTGTCACTTAAAGCATATGAAAACTGGCAGCGTTTACATTCGCTCCGGCTATCAATAATGCCCCGTTTGTGTCAAGGCTTGCTTTTTAAGAGTTTGATCTTTGCCAATAGTAGCGAATATTCGAGTCCCAGGAAGCAGTTTAGAAGAAGAAGAAGAAGAAGAAGATTCGATCACAGGAACAAGAGTTTTATTTGCCTGACGCTTCGATCTTTAAATGCCCTAACCACCCATTTTTAATGCAATTTTTCATTAAGTGCGTTTTCCTCCACTTTTACTGCATCAAAGCACAGTGCCACCAAGAAGTTTAGAATGCCCGTTTACTTGGGCCGCTTCTATCACTTCGGTCTCTAAAAAAGAAGGTGACAATGTTATAATTACTCTCTTTCAAATTATCACAACTACACATTCTGTACACGTAATCAGCGAAGTCTCAAGAAACAAGAGCTTTAGTGGGTCCATAAGACCACGTCCCCTGTCTCGAAACTCTTAAAATCCTGATGTCCGCAATCTAGCAGACGAAGAAAGCAAAATTATTTACGGCTTTACATGCTGACAATAAACATTAGGCTATATTTAAGTTCCTTTAGGGTCACACTTCACGTTCTACTGCAATAATTGCCACTGCAACCATAGTCCCCGTTTTTGCGGCCCCGTCAGAATGGGGGAATAGGAACATCCGTGATACAGGTAGGTTGATTACATTCTACGGGAATTGAGATTAGATTTAAGGATAGAGTTAAGTTTAGGATTCGTATTAAGGTTAAGTTAAGTGTTGGAGTTAAAATAAGGCTTATGGTTAAGATAAGAATTAGAGTTTGGATTTGATTTAGGCGTAAAGCTATGGCTGGGGAATACTTCCTGAAATCTTGCTGAGTGCCACGTTTATAATGGGAAACTTTTTCGGGCATGGTTGACTTATGTGGTTCCTAAAACATGAAAGCAGGAACCGTGCTTATTGTCTGTATCTTATCGCCAAATTCCGGTGAAAATAGGGTTATGTTTATGGTTAAGGTTTTGGGTTAAATGTAGAGTTACGTTGAAGGTTAGGCTAAAGGTTCGGGTAAGTATTACTAGTAGGGTTGGGGTTAAAGCTGGGCTTAGGATAAACATCAGGATTATTGTTAACATTTTGGTTAGGATTACTTTAAAAGTTAGGACATGGAGAGGCAACAGTAGCTTATGAAAGCCCACTCATTAATCCCTACTCCCAGCATGTTTTCCTAGGAAAACGGTGGTTATCGAGTTTTATGGGTGGGGAATAAGAACACGCAGTGAAAAATACTTTAATAAATGCTAAATACATTTTTATTTTTCTGTATTTAAAAGTGTTGTTGATTCAAATCTGTAGATTTTCCTAATCTGTATTATCGGTAAACTTATTGTAGAAAATCCTGATTATTAAATTGCAAGTTTCTTGAAATTCCCGAAAAATATAAATGTTGGTTAGGACGCCGTCTACTTCAACTTACCCGAAGTCCAACTTACCGTTCTGGAGTTAGATTAGTATAGTCCGTGGTGCAAAGCGTCCCGTACGACTCGAACTTACATGTGGAGCAAGGTACTCCCAGCGGTCGCGGGAAACATCTTCGACTACGTTTATTTTCTTTACACTTTCTTCTAAAACCTTCGTTAACTCTCTATCCTATTTCCCCCCCCCCCCAAAAAAAACAAACTCTATAACCACCGTTTTGCAGGACAAAATGCTGGGAGTAGGGGTATTTGAGTTGGCCTACATAAGTTACTTTTGTTCATCGTGGGATTATGTACAGAACCAACTTTATTACTTGGGTGGGGCGTTCCGGTTCCCATCATCCTGTGTAAGTCATCGCTGCCCCTTCCTGTTTCCTATTCTGCGATTGGAGTCATAGGCTCAGATACACAAATGCTATAGGCCATTTTGTGAAGATTCGCCTAATGCTACAGCTCAGGCCATCGCAAGCGCCGCCCACAAACGGGAGTAGATTGCAAGCTTCCTGGCCAACTCGAATGAAGTTCTCAATAGAAACGATATTTGTACGAACTCCGCCATTTCTAGGGTCATTTATGCCTTTTTTCTCATATTGCGAAAGTGAGAATACATCAAAAGGCCGAAATTGCAGGTGGACACAAGCTTGGCCCGACTATTGTAGAAGGCCTTTAATTCATTCCTTCAAACCGTCACCGTTTAAGTCCGGATATCAAGACCACAACAGTCTTCCTGACTTGCCCTGTGCTACCCAGCCCTGTATACTGAATTGAAGCTTAGACTAATCTCATACTCTCCTGCCTGAGCATTGCTGCCTCCTTCTCAACAGTCGTCTGGCTAGGCGACAATCGAATGAAAGACTCTCAGTAAAAAATGGGAGCGCCTCTCATCAAAAACCTTTTGTCTCAAAGTAACCGGATTACAGAATTAATTTGACCCCTGGAGTCTAACCCCAAACCTCAGATCGTTAGTACTGGTGTTCTGCTGGGTTGTATCGCTTTGCTGCGTTGTGTCTTCTCGTTTTTTCTATTTGTGTGCGAAACTCATGCCACTAGAACAAATTAGTGTCAATAAGGGATAAATCAGTTAGCATTTGCCTTTTGACTCAAGGCTTAACTGTCGAGTCAGGGGATTTTTCCAATGACTGTTACAAAAGGCTAAACCACATGAAACTTGGCTTTCATTGTGAATAGTTACATTTCTTGGAAGAAGATGACTCGATCGCTGCGAATATAAGTTTACTCGCCTGACATTTCGATATCCGTGGCGGATTCATCATCAGAGACATTAGCAAAAAACGGTAGCAGAAACGGGTAACACATGCACAGGACTTTGCAGTATTTATAGGATACAGTCATTGCTGCAAATATACCACGGCACTGAACGTTTAGTGCCTTCTTGTACGTTGGTAATTTGTTGAACGGCATGCGGGCTCTGACCTGCTGAACTTTCATCACGCGTGGCAGACTCGGCCGCGATGATTGCTTGACCATCTGGCCCTTCGGTGTTGTCCGTTCCCCAAGTGGCGACTTGCCTCGGCCAAATTGAGTATCAATACCGAAAATGGATTGGGCAGATCGTTGCACTTGTTTATGGACTGGGGGCCCGTAAACCATGACTCAAATAATTGTCGGCTCATCTGATCGCCACCCCTGTGAGAATGTTGGCCTTATCAAATTTGAAAGTGGGACCGGGTCAATTTAGCCAAAGCCAGTCGCCACTTGGGGAACGGATTGGCCACCACGTCTGACTGTATCCTATGAATACTGCAATCTCTTGTGCATAAGCTACCCGTATTTGCTACTGCTCTCTGATTGTGTCCCTGATTATGGATCCCCGACAGATCTCGAAACGTCAGGCAAATTAAAGTATTTACCCAGCGATCGAGTTGTCTTCTACTTCTCAATTATTTCCTGGGACTTGCATGTTCGCTTGTATTGGCAAGTTAAATCTTTAGCATAAGTATGAATCGCGTGATAATTCACGCAGACTGCACGACGCAACGGTATCATTTCCCAAATGCCTAGTGTTCCTGTAGCTTCACCTACGCTTTCCACGGTGTGACTGCTTGAACACTGAGAGTGCTCCGATCCAGCCAGTTTTCCTTATTTCCGTTTAAAAAGTCAAGTTCTTCCAAAAGAACAAGTGGTAAGCTAGGGAACAAGAGCAATTCAAGCGACATTGCAAGTCGCATTCTCTTCCTCATTTTGGGATCTATTTAAACACTTCTGTTTACATGTCACCTTCTCTCTTAACGGCAAATAAGCCCGCTTTCACGACGCCACAAATTAGAAATAAACTCTCGAGAACAGCTTGACTGAGGATTTTTCAAAAAACCGGGTGTGCCTCTAAAGAATATTTGTAGCAGTCCAACTTAGATGGCAGTTTTAACTGCGCGTTGCTATGGCTTCAATTCAATAGATCAAGAGCAGCTAATTGGATTAATGCAGCAAGTTGGGATAATTAGTGCAAACGGACACATGACCTAGACAACAAATGTAGCAAAACAATATGTGTCAATAACTAGAAAAAGATATTTTGATGGGTGCATATACCTGATATTACCTAGTTTTGGTCTACCATTTATTTGGAAACAACTGTGTCCTGGTCTTCACGCGGCCGTTGTTTAAACCGTATCAGGTTATTCAACTTTGAAAATAGAAACAATTAAAGGGGCATGATTTTTCTTTTTCTTGCTATGCACAGCACCAAAGGAAAACCTTTCAGTTCCACTAAGGGCATTGACCCATTTGTCTTTGCAAATGTGGTTTTCCAAATTCAGTATCTTACTTTTTAATAAATTTAGAAGTCAAAGACTTTTGGTGATCCAAACCTGGGGAGTTAATCTTGGACTGATCCATACCGCTTACTGAGAACGCTAGCTTTTTGATGTACAACCACACTCTAATTCGCATGAGGTTATGCTGCAGTAACGCATGCATTAATTAATGAGATTGCCCTCCGCTTCATATGTAGTTCATCCCCAGCATAGTCACACACGCAAGGGCAATAAGAACATAGATCCGCTTCTAACGTGCTGTAAAAATAAATAGGTATTTGTTTTCAAGAGAATGTTCCAAAAGGTGGCTACGGAAAAAGTGGAATAGGCCTTATGGAAGTTGGGCGATATATCTAAGCTTCAAATGCCTGAGTACTATTGTCGCAGTGAAGTGGACATAAAACAATAGGAAAGTTGCCCACATATTAAGCCATCTAAACTCTGTCTCCCCCACCAAAAAGGTATAAATGATATTGGCCTCTGAGAGGTTTACCAAAGGCACATCTGTCTGCAGAGGGCTGTAGCAATGATACTCTGTCCCTTTCTCTAAAATTTGTAAACCGCTTTCCCCTTAGGTTCCGGGATAAATCCACTGAAATCCGTTTAAATCGACCCATTCTACCTCCCTTGGACGATGGCCGACAGCTTAGTGTGGCAGACTATCGATCAAGGCTCTATAAGGTAATTTTCAGCATTTGTTTCATTTTTTATTGCGTCCGTAACGACAGTCATTTTTGGGCAGTCTTACTTTCTTTCCATAATATGGTTATTTTCAGCGATTTCTTGTTGTTTGTCGTTTTTCATAGCAGATATGAGAACGCACCCTGGGAAGTATTAAATTCTCTTAACAGGCTTGTAAACGATGGCTGTAAGTGAAGGAATCCAACACGTGGGTAACAGTTTAGTCATTAAAACTCGAACTACTGTTCACAACAACTTGCCGTTGAGCAGTGACATTTTAAAACAGCTTATAGATAAATCTAAATGGCAAAGGACATTTGTGTGTGTTGTCGTGTACTCCGTTCCATTTATCTATTTTCCTTGAGTGCGATTGCCGTTTCTGTTAAAATATTAGCTCAAGTACTGGGCCTAGGAATAGGAAGAACAGGCTAACCCCACTATCATTTATATTTTCTCTTCAGTACTCTCCTGTATGATTCAGTATTTTTGTTTTGTTTACTTGTCTTTCGTCCCTTTGGACTTTTAGTTTCATTTTTTGTTTTATTTGGCACTACAAGGCCTCGTTCCCTGCCCATTGTTCAAATCTCTAGATAGAATTTTACTGGCAGTACCTAACACTAGGTCACCCATTGAAGAGAATTACCTCCCCTAGACTCTTTCTCTCCCTCTCTCAGTGGAGCTAGTCAGGTTTTTCCTCTCGGAAAATTCTTTGAATTCGGTGATATCTTGAACGTTTGACATAATCCTCTAAGTAACTCATTGTAGTAATTATTTAAGTTTAGAGGAGGAATGGTTGGAGATGCCGGTAGGTTGATACAGTCTGTTTCGGGTTCATTCAGCCAATCATAACCCTGACTATCAGCTGGGACTGGGAACACAAGGATGCCCTCGAGTACAGCGCAGGTAGTCCATAGACTAGGTCTAGCAGACGGCTCATAAGCACTTCATTGAACCGAAGTTCATCAGTGCTTCATCATCTGTCATCCTCTTCCGCTACAGATCGTGTATTTATTCAAACAAAAATAGGCACACATTGATCCATTGGCTTACCAAAGTAAATGAGCTCTCGCGAATAGAAGCAAATATGCGTACCTCATGTTCTTTTGAAAAAGAAGAAAAAGACGCGATCACTGGAATGACAATTTTATTTTTCTGGCACCCTCTACCGTACATAAAAAATGTATCAGAAGCAACTAAGCGTATCGCTGCAGAGCTCGGCGGGGGTATTTCGCATCGTCCGATAGCTACTATACGTTCAGAGGCCGTGCAAATAAAAGACTCTCAGAAAAATAAAAAAGCCGACTCGGAGGAAATTCAAAAGCTGAACTTTCAAAACCGGTTTATCAACCAGAAAGCAGACAGGGAAAGCTAGGGGACCTACTGGTTAGCCGGACCCCTTGCAGCTGTGCCAAGCAGTGACAGAATACCGGCGAAGCACGTGTCTGGGCCTTTTAGCTAGTACCTAGGCTGTTAGTATGGTAAGTTACAAAACCAAGACCCACTGGAGTTAGGTGAGCAGTCTGGCGTCGTTTCTCAAGTGCCATGTGGCGACTGTTCTTGCTATTATACAGGGCAGACCGGGCTACGACCCACTGCCCCAGATCGCTACCCACATTTTGGAAGAAAGCCATGAATTCGACTTCACAGACACGCGGATAATGGCACGCGCCACTAATAAGGCGGGGCGAGAACTACAGGAGGCTTGGGTGTCAGACTCCAACTCCGTCAACAGGCATGTGGATATACCACCCTGTTGTTTTGCCCTACGTGCTCGCGACCAAGAAACAGCCCAGTTCCTGTCCAGACAGGCATGCTGTTACGCCAAAGACGCAAGACACGGTGCCAAGGACGCGCGCAGATGGTGTGAGCATGGACCAATCACAAATTTCACCCCATTCCCCCCCCCCCCCCCCCGTTTAATCATAGCTAGACTACAAAAGCATGTCCACGCTTGCTGCTTTCTCGTTTTCTCTGACGACAGCCTCTGGGTGTGAAGCCGAAAGCTCAGAATATAATTGCCGTTCCAGTGATCGCGTCTTCTTCTTTTTCAAACAAACTCTGTTTGAATAAATAACCGATCCACAGCGACAGAGTATAGCAGGTGATAAGGCACTGATGAACTTCGGTTCGATGAAAAGCTTATGCTCCAATGGCGTATTGGTTATTTTCGCCATAGTCGAACGCAGGCTTGTGTTTTCAGGCGCGGATTGACTGAGTGACTGCACCAATCTACCCGAATATGCTGTCCTTCCTTCTCTCTGCAATTAGAACTTGATCGAATTCGGTCTCGTATTCGGCTGCCTGCTCGTGACCGTCTGCTAATTATGCGGAGCTTGTTTGCTTCGGGAAGCCAATAGATCGGTGTGCGCCAATTCCTGTCTGAATTCTAAAGGACTTCTAAAGCCAATGCTCTCCGAAACCGGTTTCACTTTTGCGTTTCGAGGTTTCCAAAATTCCTGACGGACAGTTTCAAGGGTGAGTGCAATGAATGATAAAGCTAAAAGTCCATAACTTCATAGGTAGAAGGCTTCGTCCCGTCGAAGACTGGGGTCTTGCACGTCGGCAACTTTACTAGGTAGTAACTGTGTTCTATCCGTCGTCCATTAGGGGGGCGAGTGTTATTCTGTCATCTGGCCACTCATTCCTGGTCCTTACAAGCAAACTTTACTCACTTCGAGGTAGTGTGGACGAGAGTTGTCATAATACCACATTAAGAAACACCTCGTAAGCCGTTCTTCAGTCCGATGAACCAAACTATTCCTTCAGGTGGCTACCGTTCGATCAGAACTGGTCAGGACGAGGTAAATTACCTTCACTTCTAGCTAGCTGGACGCGCGTGAAGTATCATTTCCTTTTTGCCGAAATCCATCTTTTGTCCGTTCTCATCCTCAATAGCCCTCTTTATTCGCCCTATTTTCGCGTTGATAAAAAGTTCATGGGGGGATTATTTTGTGAGCATTAGCTACACATTCCTTTTATCGTTTCAAGCGTAAATTTCCGCCAGTCAGGGCCGATTCTCTCTTTCGAACGATTTGCATCGACAATTTTTTTGCAAAAATTGCTTTTTGAATGTAAACTGCAAGCATCATGCAGACAATGCTTAAAATACAAATATGTAGGTGCCATAATATTATGTTTAAACGCTAGAGTTGTTTCTTCTCGCTGAATTGGGGCGTGTGCGACTCTACTAGAAACTAAGCTCGCTTTTAGGACGCTTGCAATCATACTCAAAAATCATGGCTCCTTTCTTTGCGTCATTGCCCGTATTTCAGCAAAACAATCTACCCATTCAACTATTGGCTCTGCAAGACGCTTTTAACTCTTATCGATTGCACGCGTCTTTTTCTCAGTACTCAAATCCTTTGCCGGCGACTCAGACTCATCTTCATGACTTTTTATAGATGATCATGGCCAAAAAGGCTGAGCGAAGACAAGAACTTGAGTCTCGCAGCATGCAATACAGCGAGTCGGTGCCTTGTTCTGATGAGCAGGTACTGCGTCTACCTGTCATTTCTGTTTATCGAATCTAAACGTACTACTTAAATATATTAAGTGGGTAGATTTATCTGCACTAAACAACTTGTTTTTCCTCATCTCAGGTCTGTTCTTCTCAGAGTTCCAGTGCCTCCTCCACTCTCCGAAGCGCTTCTCGATCAACAGATACATGTAAACTCATTAACATCGTTTAGCCTTCTTTGCCCACATGAAAACTATTTGCTACAAATTTGCTACAAAATGCTTGTGAACCGTCCAGCGAGCAAGTTACAATACCTATTCTTCCAGCAGTTTTTTTCTAAACGGGCATTATAAATTGCTAGTTTAGTTAGAACAGTCTTTCGATTTTTCAACAAAATTATCAGGGAGCAAGTAGGCTGTTTCGCTAATCTTTTCTCTTTCATGAGTATTCTGACGCTTGTTTGAGACTGTCAACTTCCCATTAACTTCCCTGATTTATCCAAGATTTGGTTGATATGGAATTGAACGCGTTTTTGCCTTTCTTCACAGTTCCTTAGAGCATTTTAGAGCAGGCATATATTTTCATTGCAGTGTCCTGGTCCGGAAACTCAGCCTCAGATTCTATCGTTCCACTTCATTAATCTCTTAGGTATCGAAGTACATGAACATTTTTCAGAAATGTTGACGGTGACAGTAGGTCGTGGCGGGTACATTGGTTTAATGTGCTTATCGAACTACTATGTACTTAAGCATGCTTCGTATTGTCTTTATAACTTTAAAGCTATCGGAGGTCATCATACTTCGCCGCATTCCATTGATAATATTCGGCCGTTCATAGCGTAAACATATAGTGGCTTATAATTTGGACATAACTCTGTGGACATTTAACACCCATTTACCCTTATTTTTGACACTCGCTTACTTTAAATGCACCCCCTTCCCATTTTTTCACTTACCCTGTTATGCGAATCAACCCGACAAACATAATTTGGTTATAAGAAACTGTTGCAGAACCTCCTTGATCATCTAATTGACCGTGTCGAGTTCGATTACTTTTTTTCTCGTCCCTAGCTAGAAGCTCTTCTGCCGAGAGGCCTGTTCGGCCCTGCGAATCCTGTCACAGGCTTTCGCGAAGAGATTCCCAGGCACAATCAATGCGAAAGAGTTCGATGTCTCCCCACCGGCCACTATCAAATCGCCCTGAAAGCGGGTCTCGCACAAAACTACCGCAGACCTACATGGTACGAAAGGAACGTGATCCAACGCCCTCGCGGTCTACTGCCTTCCAGCCGGTAGCTCGTCGGGATCGAGTGAGTTTCTCTTAATTCTGACAATTGTCGTTTACTCTTCATTTATAAGCCTACAGTACGGCGGAGAAGTCGTGCAAAAGATCGATAATCACTCGCAAACTGGCATTAACACATACAAAAACTAATAAGTGATAATGCACAACCTTAGGCAAGTTTGTTACTCAAAGTAAATGTAAAAAGCACAATTGTTTGTTAAGAAAAATTAAAAAATAATAACAGTCGAGGTCCTCAGACGTAAAAAAATAAGCATAAATATGATGAATATATTTAAATCTTACCGTCAGTTGAATAGATAACCCCATCAGTTTCTTTATACCAAAAGTACTTTTTCTTAGTCAAAATATTATAAATATATTGCCGTTATTTAATTACAATTTATTGCAGATCGTTTTAACTTCCGGCAACTTTTCGACGATTTTCTTCGTTGTCATGCTTTATTTCATAAACGTAGATTATTTTCGATGTTTATATCAAACCTTGTAAAATAAGATATATATTAAAAGCATTTACCTAAAAATGAGTTTTTGGATATAAGTTCTCATGCAGATGGCTATTTGGGCCATATTTAGAAATTCCTCCAAACGCCAGGATACATTGTTAAACCAAAAGAGAGTCCGCAACAGAAGTTCGATATTGTTATTCCTAA
>JAYGXS010000005.1:48547090-48561633 GCA_036362985.1 Ligula intestinalis
TTAGTGCGATTAGGTTTTACCATCATCTTCGCGGTAATATATGGGCAGTTTTGCTTACATCCCAACTAGTTGATGCAGTGATCAAAATGCTTTCAAAAATTGTATTTGCATTTGTGACAAAAGGCTTCACACATTGGTGAAAATTAATTTTTGAAACTAAAATTGTTCCTCTTTTCTGAAAATAAATTGGCTCCCTTAAACTTAGCTTCACTTGCATTAGATCCACTTCAGACTACATTTTCAGGTTTTTGAGAGGATATATTTTAAACTTCTTCGCTTATGTTGGTGTTATCCTATAGCACAACTCATAAAAGTAAAAGGTTTGGTTCTGTCTTACATAATAGCATAGCAAATATCTTAAATGTCGGGCTATCTTTGCCTATTACCCTCAATATACTGAACTAAATAGGCGGGTTTCCTTACTAAAAACCTTCTCCAGGATTAAATCTACTCTTTGGATCAAAATAACATGAACAAATATGTACTAACCTACCAACTTAGTCATGAACTTTGCAGGAATTCCTAGACATACTCTACATACTGCGGTCTCTGTTATATTTTAGTCGTCTGAATCCCTAAACAACCGACCCCACAGTCACACGGGCAAACTGAAACAGTCCCGCTCAAAAACGCCACCAGAACAGGTACCCCTAAAGCCCCATCGACACACCTCTCTGTCCAGATCCAATACGTTTGCGGAGCCTCACCGGACTGCCGGTAGAGGCAGCTCGGCAGGCAGCCGTGAACCCAGTCTGACGCGTCTGCAGAAGCAGTTCTCTCGCCTGCCGCAGACCTTCTCTAGGGCCGCTGCGAATCCAACCATCCTTCGAAGCAACACCTCGCCGGGCATTAGATCTGCTCATTTGCCGAATCCACCCCTACAGAACCGGGTAATCAGGCGCTACTCTGTTTCTGGACTTTTGCGTGTGACCTTTTGTGCATCTCGCTTCTACAAAGCTCCGTGGCCGAATTGAAGCGAACGTTTGCATTCCGGGTTTATCTATAATTAGGGAAGAGGAAGTCTGTTCAGTCGCTCGAATCGTTTATTCATTCACCCGAGTCCGTCGTCGTAGATAAAAGCCGCTTCTAACTCTGACGAAGGACTCCTGCAAGAGGTCAAAAGCTCACAGGAAAGAATAAATGATCTCAAGTTTTTCACAATTGGGTCAACTCAAATTAAGCAAATCTGCCAAACCTCCTAATACCAGTTAACCCTTGGTATGGAAACCTAAATGGTTAAAACCTTTTCTCTTATACATTTTCTTGTCCAATGGACACATGATCGGGGATCCTCCGACCCCCGACCCTTGGAGGGCGGGGGGAAGGTTTTCGGTATGCACGAGTTTACCCATACCGAATATTTTAACTCGATGACAGTGAAAGCTTCGCCTTAATTGGTGCGGTATTGGCTTGACACTTCGCGTTCGACTCATTAATTGCCGCGATTTACTTGTCCGTGTCGGATGCAGGCTTAGTAATGGCGTGGCAATTATACTCGCTGTCGTCAGAGCCGTTGCTGGGTCCGGCCCTTCCCACCTGACTGATTCTCTTGCTCAGGCAATTTCTCATGACAAAGTAGGAAAAGGCCAAATTTTTGCGCTTGTTGATGAACTTGGGGCCTTAGAACCATGACTCGAACAGTAGCGGCTCACGCGGTTGTCACCTCTTGCGAGGATTTCGGCTTCGTTAAACCTGAAAACTTGAAACCACCTCCGACTGGCCCAAAAGTTTCGCGAGCTATTCCGTACATGAAGAATGTATGGGAAGCGGTCAGCCGTCTGCTCATCCCACTTGGAGTTGCAGTTTCGCACAGGCCAGAAGCCACCATCAGACGCCGGGTCATGAGGCCGAAAGACCCACTGCCACGGCAAGAAACGACTGGGGTCGTTTGCCGGATCTGGTGCAGTTGAAGACAATTCAACCACGTCGGAGAAACCGGGAGATTGCTCCGGACGCGAATGGCTGAGCATGCATTGGCGGTGAGGAAGAAAGACGCCAACTCCCAGGTTGCAGTTCACTCGAGGGGACCCGGCCATATTTTCAGGTTTGATGAGGCCGAACTCCTCGCGAGAGGTGACAACTGCGTGAGCCGCGAACTGCTCGAATCATGGTTCCCAGGCCCCCAGTCCATCAACAAGCGCAACGATTTGCCATTCTTATACTCCGTACTGAGAACTTTCCTGAGCAAGAGAATCAGTCACATGGGAAGGGCCAGGCCCAGCAACAACCACGACGACAGTGGGCATAATTGTCACGCGATTATCAGGCCCGCATCTGACGCTGACAAGGCAATTGTGGCAATTAGTGAGTCGAAAGCGAAGTGTCAAGCCAGTACCGCATCAATTAAGGCGCAAACGATTGCTACAGAAGTGAATGATTATCGCATGCACGCGGATGACCACTATGAACTAGGAATACCTTGCAACCTGCGCATATTTCAACCCTATCTGCGCATGTTGATAGGACACATCGGTCAATTTTTGAGAGGCTTTAATTTTCATTCAAGGGGCTTCATTCAAATTCTTGCCTCAGCAAGTAAGACATGTGATTGGACCTTTTAGACATCACAGAACGCAGATGTCTGCTAACGACGCACAAAATACTATCCTAGATCAATAATGCTAGTGCAGATTAACTGCGTGCTTCATATTGCGTCAAATTCCTAAGTTGCAGACTGCTAAGGTAGCCGTGCCACATCCTTTGTACTTCGGTAGCTATATTTAGGGCGATAATATTGTTGAAAGGTAAGTTTGCATGATATCTAGATTCAGAAATGAGTCGGCAGTTTGCGCGCAATCATAGCGTCTGCCTTTTGTCAATAATATGTTGCAACACCAGTCAAAGATAAAGCCTATACGCTTTAACCTCAATGCACATCCAGGGAATTCGTATACTTTTTGGATATCTAAAAATTAGTGGTTTCGATTTTCAGGTTGAACTTAGCTCCATTGATGAGTATTCACAGCGCAATATCATCAAAGCAGACAGAATTGTGTGTTCAAAATATCCCCTACTCTGATATGGTTGCTGAAGACAGACCTCGTAGGATAGCAGACATCTAATTAGAGACGAAAATATGCATAGAGATAATAAGTCCGTTATTTTATGTTATTATTACGGGATAGCATTTGATTTTAGTATTTTGGAAAAGTAATTATCTTTTCATCACTGAGAATTACTGCGCAACCTTTACCTGATATGCCATTAGTTCTTAAACAGCTGAGTCCGAATCTCAGTATCAACCGACTCTGTTATAATTATTGACGAACATTCTCGGCACCGTGGAAACAAAAGAAATCGTCTGTTTAAAGTAACAGTTGTAAATTTTTGTAAATTGCAAGAACAGCAGGATTTATTGGATCCATAAATTTCAGGAGCGCTCATCAGCTGCTACCTCTCCTTGCACAACATGAGTGAAGTAAAAGAAAATACCAAATTGCACTCATATTAAAAAAAATCGATACGAAACTGCAAGGTCATAGGATGTGGCCAAGAGGCAATCAATAGCGTAGAAAAGGTAAAACACTGTGGGCAACAAAGCTGGGGAAAAAACGTCAAAGGCAGAAAAAAAGAGCAGGGGATTGTATAAATCTGGGAGCCGGATTTTACCAGGGCAAAGCTAGGCTAACCACATTCTCCAACTGTTTACATAGGTCTTTTTTTTCACCGCCGTATATAGGCTGCCTCCAGGTAGCGCAATTTACAAATTTGCACCTGGGGAACTCTGCTTTGAATTGTAAGTATAAATTCCCCCACAAGAACAGTGTATAAAATTACGAAGGAAATGCACAGCCATAATGATGTGTGTGTGTGTTAAAATTAAGGATGAATGCAATTTGAAGGATAAACATGGTATTAGTTTCTTCGTTTTCAGTGTCTTCATTAATAAATTGCGCTTTTGTTTAACGTTTACATCAAAACCTTTAAAGATGAACACATGGACCATTTCTAGGAATGCCTCAAAACAGCAAACCGCATTGTTTACTAGATAACTCGGATATTTTTATTCCTTAGTTCAATAAAATATTAAATGTTGAGGTTATCTCGTTAAAATATGATTTAATTAGATCTTTAGCTGAAGAATTTCTGTGTATATTAAGTTTTTTCAAGGTAATGTCACATTAAAATTGGATACTATTGAAATATTTTAAGCTACCTGTATATAAGCAATTCGATTTGATTGGAGATGAAAGAACTTACTTTTCTCTGTATACTGGATTATTTTTCGCTTCCGAATGCAAGAAAGTGTGGCCATATATATCCATTTTTTAAACAGTGTGTGCAGCGGCCAATATTTGCGTAGTTGCGAGTCTTATTTATGTCGCAGTTTTTTGTTGCTAAACATTTGATTATTTAAACGATTATTTTTACTTTATACTTATATGCGTTCAGTTACTTTATTTATGTATCCGTTCCTCTATAATGCTTAAAATATATAATGTTCAGTCACAGCTAGAAGGCGTCAATCGAAATCTTACCTCAGAAATAAGAAGATGCAGATAAAACTTTGGGGAACCACAGTTCGTAGATGGCTACATAGGCAGCACAAAATAGCATCTAGGTAAAAAAATGCTCGTGTATATTTATTGCGTGCCTCGTTGTGGTTGAGATACCCAATTTACAAACTGCTAAGATAGCTGTGCTGCATACTACATACTGCGGCAGACATTTAGTGATTGGCTCCACACGAAGTGCACTTCTGAAGGCTTGTTGTGAGTTGCTAAAATCGAGGTTCACCTGTGAGCGCTTCCTGCTTCCGGGCTCTGTATCAGCCAATCACTGGCCGTCTCACATAGGACCTTATTTGATGACTGCCGGGCAGACTTCACTTCAGACGCCGTCCGCTGGCTTGTGGTAGTGCGATCGTCTGACAGTCAATTTCCTACTGCCTATTCTCCGTGCCTCTTATACAGAATAAACTGTTACTTCCACTCTAGTCTCCCATGACTTCTCTCTTCGTAGGCAAGGGTCTTTTCTGAGGGTCGCAGTTGTCAAGGTTTAATTTCCTTAACATCTTGCGATCTATATTCTTAAGCCGACCACATTTTCAAAGTTCTACGTTCTGAGGAGTAAACATTTCATACTCTTTTGCATAATATATGGAATAAGACATTGTTCGGCAGTTTGGGGCAATCATACGGTCTGTCCTTTGTCAGTAATACGATGCAAAAAAACTCAAGGATAAAGAGCTATAACCTTCAGCCCCAATGCACGTCCAGGCAAGTCATATACTTTTTGGATATGTATCCTTAAATATTTCGAATTTAACGTTGAAAGAAGCTCCATCTAAAAGTATTTATGGAATAATATTATCGCCAATCGTATCAGGTGGAACTGGGGATTTTAAATATCTCCTACTCTTTTAGGGCATTTGAGGACAAACCTCTTAGGACAGCAGAATTTCGATTACGAAAGGAAATATGCATAGAGATAATCAATCAATTATTTATATAGTATTAAGGGAAGGTGCTTGATTTTAAAATCGAATTACCTTGTCGTTCCTGAGAATTAATGCACAGCCTTTATCTGGTATGTCATTAGGTCCAAAACGGCTAGGCATATCAATCCGAATGAGCAGTATAAACCAGCCATGATATAATTATTGTCAAATATCCTGCATATCACGCATAAAGAGTAACCATTTTTTAAAATAAATTTCCGTGACAAGAGCATTGTATAAAAAGTTTGAAATTCCATCAGTTACAAAAACAGCGCACAACCACAATAGGAAGGGTGAGTGCAATTTAAGGGAAACAAGTGATTTGTTTTTTTTTAATATTCCTGCGAACTGCGCGATGGTTTGAGTCTCCTATGGCTGTTTACGTTGAATGGCGTTCGACCATCTCTTTGATGTCCGCCAGTAACGAAAGCAAGGAGCGCCAGACACAGCAAGCCCAGCAAAGGCATACCGTAGTCCCATAGTTCAATTAGCATGTTTGGTTCGGCGAGCCTGCTGAAATGGCCCTGATTCATACGATGGATGAAAGCAAAAGCATATGTAATATGATATTCAAATGAGCTTGCTTGTGCGTTTAAATCAAGGGAGGACTCACAGTTAAGGTTGACAAGATTATGAGTAACAGAATGGTGCTCTTCACTGTGTATGTAACTTAAGAAATCAGCATATACGCTGACCTCAAATGCGTCAAATTCGGACCAATCCATGGTCCCCTTCGTCAGCTGCATGCAGGAGAGCAAAACAAATTCTGGTAGGTTAAAGCAGAGGCTGACGGAGAAAATTTGTGAAGCTAGTTCTTACTCAATTTTTTGTTATTTATATCCTAGAGGTCTGTCAATCGATATCATCTCCAAGTAACATTTTACGACTGCACTTTCCACAACATCTCGAAGTAGAAGGTGCACAGTCAGTTGCATCAGGTGCGACACTAACATTTTGGAACCGTTTAGTGCTAATGCTATTCCTCAGTGTCGACAGCTTCTTATTGTTCGGAAAAGTAGGTCCAGCGTGTTTGACACGCGTTGACTGTGTCTGATCCCGTTTCCGGGTGTCTTGCTGCTGCCGCGTCTAATAAACAGGTCGCGGTTTCAAGCCTCGGGTGGGGCACCACCTGCGGTTGTACAGTGTGTGCCAAAAACCGTGCAACATTCATAACTTTGAAAAAGTTTGATCATTACTCGCATACCGCTGTGAATGCATTTAGGATGTCTTAGAACTAATAATGAACAGTACTGGACATATCTAAAACTTAAAAGAAATGTAAGAAGTACTTACTGTTTGTTAGGAAAAGTAAAATTTTCCCGATAATCCCCAAGTTTTGGAGGCGTAAAAAAGTAGCTATAGCTTAGAAAAATAAATTTAAATAGTTTGAGTATCTGAAAAGTTTACGTTGCCACTTTCTTTATATAAAGAGAACTTTTCTTTAGTCACTATTGGGTAACTTTTCACTGAATATCGTCCAATAAAGTCTGGAATTATTTTCTTCGTTTTTAGTGTCTTTACATCAAAACCTTTATAAAAAGATAAAAATAAAGAGTATTTACCGAGATAAAATGTTTTTGGATATAAGTTCTTATGAAGATGACCACGTGGATCATTTTTAGAAATACATCAAAACAGCAAACCACATTGTCCACTAGATAACTCGGATATTTTTACTCCTAAGATTATTAAAAGTGCTTTTATTAGATATTCAGCTGACGAATTTCTGTGTATATTAAGTTTTTCGAAGGCTTTTGACGATTATTTTAATCTACCTGAACTGCCGCCGGGAAGGCACTCGTGACTGCTGTCCTCAGGTGTCTTTTTACCAGTTCACTTGCTGCGTCTTCCAGAAAAGGCAGTCTTATGAATCAATATTTCCTTTCCGCCGTTGCAAATGCGGCCTTTGTGACACGCTCCTTGATGTTCCGAAGGATGAACCTTTCTGTATAACCGTTTTCATGGAGTGTGTTTTGTAGCTGCTACAGTTCTACTTTCACTGTTTCATGAGAGCAGATGCGGCGTACTCTGGGTGCCGTTTCTTGGAGACCTTTCGAATACTGCCGAAGACATTCAAAGTCTGTATCTGACGAGGGCCCCTTTAAAAGGCTCCTGAAGCAGGCGCACCCTTTTACCCCGCTTGGCTAGCTTTTCGTAATCATGCATCCCCTCTATACGTCATCTACACACATATTTCGATTGACAGGCCGTCTTAGTCTTGTCGGATCCAACGTCGACTATCCTTCATTAAATAGTAAAGAGGCAGGTGGTTTTCGAGAAGAAGACAACTCGATCGCTGGGACAATACTTTTATTTGCCTGACTTTTCGACATCCGTCACGGATTCAGCATCAGAGACATTAGCAAAAACGGTAACAGAAACGGGTAACACATGCACAGGAGTTTGCATTATTTATAGGATACAGTCATTGTGGCAAACATACAGCAACAATTAACGTTAATGCCTTCTTGTGCCTGGATATTTCATTGGACGGCATGCGGGCTCTGACCTGTTGAACTTTCATCACGGGCGGTGGACTCGGGCGTGATTATTGCTCGGTCATCTGGCCCTCCGGTGTTGGCGTAGGCTGATGGGGTGGCCTGTTCGTTCCCCAAGTGGCGACTTGCTTCGGCCAAATTGAGTGTCAGCACCAAATATGGATTGGGCAAATCATTGCACTTGTTGGTAGATTGGGGGCCACTGAACCATCACTCAAGTAATTCTCGGCTCACCCGATTATCACCTCTTACGAGATTTTCGGCCCCATCAACTTTGAATGAACCGCAACTTGAGAATTGCCATCATTTCGCTGCACTGCTGCCATGTGTTCGGCGATTCGCGACTTGGGAAGTCTGCCAGTTTTTCCGACGTAGTTGTTGTGCCCGCAACTGCACTAGATGTTTCTTGCCGTGGTAGTGAGTCTTTCGGCTTCATTATCTGACGCCTTATGGTTGCCTCTGGCCCGTGTGCGACTCCAACTTCGAGTGGTGCGAGAAGGCGGTCGACAGCCTCTGAGACGTTTTTGACGTACGGGATCGCTCGTCAAATTTTGGGGTTGGTGCGATTTTGTTGGCCATCTCATTTGCGCAAGTACTGGTTGTTTCGATATTACTAACCTTAAAGTTGAGTGAAAGTGCGCTTCACCAATCCGGCTGCAGAACGTAAAGCGCCCTTTCTTTTTGCCTTGGACCTCCAAGTTAAATTCCTGCTAAGCAGCTGCACAATCAGAGGCAGCCAGTTATGTAGAAATAAAATCGAAAAATATTTGCCATCATCAAAGGGTAACGCCGCTGTCAGGCCAGAAACCCCGGTGATCTGAGTCAATCGCCTCATCAATTGGTCCACAGACTCCAGTCCTACTATTAGTGATGCTTAGGCACATGGCGGTCGTGTTTCTGGTAGGATAATCGTCACCAGTGGGTGAACTGGAAGAAAGTTCGACTCAAATACTCGGCGACCAACTGACTCGAATTCAAATATAAGGACTCTATTGACTTGAATTCAAGTTCTGTCTGACTGATTATCACAGGTAGGCTCGAAATTTTAACCCAAGGTTCTTTGTTTTTGCCTATATTTCTTTCGAATGACTACATCTGAATTTGTCGAAAAAATGAATTCAAGTCTTCTTAAATCAGTCAGCCTCTATTTTATGTAACTTTTACAGTGGAAAACTGTCAAGTTCGAGGGGATACTCGCGTTAAATGTGCACGTCCTAAAGCTTTCGGTTTGCATTACTTTCTTCGACTCTGAAAATCCTTGTGTCCTGCTCCCATTACTAGACTCAAGCTTAGATGTGTGCGTCGCTGAAGCTTTTCACCTACTTATCTTTAACTGGAATGTTAACATAACTCTGGAGACATTTTCCTAATTCCATTCGTTAAATTTAGATATCATCGAGGGCTCACTGATGGGTCTGACTCCTAATACAAAAGTATTAGGCAGATGCCTTTTCTGACCTTACTGGATGTTCGCTATGCTGGTCTTTAAGTTCTATCTTTCGTGTTTTCTTGCCTTTTGCTTGCGTCTCCCTCGTCTCTTATGTCCTCTCTCTTCCGTTCTAGTCGTCTCTTGCATTTCCTGAAATTCCATAATTAACATCTTGTTCATTCCTTTGATGGCGGCTCGTAAAGAAAATGCTTCCATGCATGGCTGTTTTAAATTAAACTCCCTCAGTCGCCGCAGCTAGCGTGACCCCACAAGCACAAGTCCCATCAACATAAGTCCGTCTGTCAATACAAGCGAACATCCATGTCCCAGGAAGCGATTGACAAGTCAAGTCAAGTCAAATTTCTTAAAGGAAATGTAGGCAAACGCCTTTGAAGAAGAAGACTTGATCGCTGGGACAATATGTTTATTCGCCTGAACCTGTTTCTGCTACTCATGTCTCTGATGACGAATCCGCAACGGATATCGAAACGGCAGGTGAATAAACATATTGTCCCAGCGATCGAGTCTTATTCTCAATAAGTCCGTCTACGGGCGCCCAGGAGTGCAGCTGTGATTGGACAGGACACCGTCGACGCGCCTACTGCCTCCTTGCGCCATGCGGGCACGTCTAATTTGACTGGCTGCTTCTTCAACCAATCAGTCACGAAAGTAGCCGAGCCGCGAACCGACTGAAATAGACTTCATGTGGAGGGCAGGCTCACTGACCTGATTACAGTATAGAAGATGCTTGTCAACTTTTGCCCTTGCACGTAGTTGCGTAGTGACAAGTACTTGGGCAGAGGTAATGGAGACTGAGAGTGCGATTCCTAGATTACTAGACGTCGTTGACTAGGTTGGGTTCGTACCTTAACCACTTGTCCAGTAAGGCCTTGATTCGGATAACGACTTAGTGGAATTTAAGGTGGTGGTGGTGGTGTGGTGGTGGTGGTGGTGGTGGTGGTGGTGGTGGTGGTGGTGGTTGAATGGCTTTTACAGTTCTGTTCTGCTACCCACTCCCTCCTTTATGGCGAGCCTCTGTCGGACTCCGGATTGATCCAAGTTTGGGATCCCTAAACAGTCTCTATGCCATCTTTTTTTCAGTACAGAGAGGATTGGAGCCTTGCGATTTAAAAGTATCGCGTGATTAACACTCTTGCAGGGTATGAAGACTTGGAAGGAAAGAATGACTTGGCCACTAAAAGCTACTTGTTTCCCTATATCGCGACGGTTTCTTCTTTAATCGAGATGGAGTCGCCCCTGTCAGTGATTTTTCAATGCTGCTAGAATTTGCCTTTTTCTACTTCTCGTAAAGGGATTTAGCGGGAGGAGGACACTCGGTATGAAATCTTGAGGTTGATGGTTTGATTCAATATGGAACCACATGCTTTCTGATAGTGTGAAAACCCTACTTCCAAGAGGTATTTTCACAGATATGTTCGGATCATTAAACTGTAGTAATTTCGCAAACCTCCCTCGTTACCGCCACTATTCTTGCCCTCGTTTTGATTTTGGGGAGTAGTTTAATTACATTAGAGTAACATGCACCGATCTGTCCTGATTTCAGGACAAAAGTGAGCATTTCCGCCTTGCTTTCGAACTGAGGACTTACAATCCACGCAGGCTGTCATATGGCCACTACCAATAGGTAGTTAGAGAAGTACTTACGACCAAAAACTGAGACACTGGAATGCCCATTCCGGACTTTTTGCCCGTAATTAGCCGACAATACCCGCTTCTTAACAGGACGTGAGCCCGCTAGTGCAGTGGTTAGAGCGTTTTTCGAAGAGTGTCGGATCCGGAGTTCGAAGCTCGAGTGTGCGGTTAGGGTACAAATGGCTGATTGGGGAACATAAGCCAGAAAGGGCATTTCCAGTCTTATTATCCTTGTTGCTAAGCCTTTTGCAGTGCCGTTTACTGTGCAGGACATATTTTTGTCCTGCACGCTCTGTGTCAGCCCATAGTGTCCCAACAAACACTTACGAGGGAGACGCGTTGGACAGACACAGGGTGTCTAGATGAAGGCACAGCGTGCATCATAGCATCCATAACAAACTCCACACTTGGAAGGGGGGCTATGATAGCACGCCTAGGTGCAGGTTTAGGCTGCGCCAGTCAGCTAGCCATCTGCACCCAATAACCTTATCAGATTGCCGACCGACTCCGGCAGTAAACTGAGTAAAGATAGGGTAGAGTTTGCTGGGAATGTGCCCATTCCCACGACTACGCTGTCAGCATACATCTAACAGATAGCCTGCGCAAGTGGCGCGCCCATTCCCATGATTATTCATCTCACAGAAAGGCCCGCGAGCTCATCTTATGCAGCTGTCATGAGAGCGTGACGTGACTATCGATTTTCCTCTAATCCTGATTGACCCATTGTCGCACTGTGTTTCTCGCGTTCCCTTTAAAGTACATGCACCCTGTGTCTGACTGGACCTTCTCTGACTTGCCTTAAGGTGCTTGTCGCAGTAAACTTTCCCTCTCTCTCTCTGGCCAACCCGTCTTCTCTCTATCTCACTCTTACGGGTTTCTTGGCTCGGCGTTCGACTTAGTTAGCAATGCCAGGCGGGTCATAACAGAGTTAACGAGGCCTCCACTGGAAGCTGCGTCTCCACGGCATTTAGTTCATATACCTCACTATAAATTATGCCTATGGACGGAATAAATCGCGATTTTCGCGCACGCAAGGGAAGAAGTATATAAGAAGAAGACGATTCGATCGCTGTGACAATACGTTTATTCGCCTGACGTTTCGATATACGTCGCAGATTCATCATCACCGTCAGTGCCTTCTTAAGCGTTGGTGGACTGTTGAACGGTATGCGGGCTCTGACCTCCTGACTTTTCAGCACGCGCGTTGGACGCGGACGTGATGATTGCCCGGTCATCTGGCCCTGCGGTACTGGTATAAGATGACTTGGCGGCCTGTCCGTTCCCAAAGTGTCGACTTGCTTTAGCCAAATTGGATCTCAGCACCAAATATTTATTGGGCAAATCGTTGTACTTGTTGATGGATTGGGGGCCCGTCAACCATGACTCAAGGAGTTCTCGGCTGACCCGATTTTCACCTCTTGCGAGAATTTTGGCCTCATAAAATATGAATGTGTGGCCGGTACTCGTCGAATGAGCCGCAACTTGAGAATTGGCAGCATTTTGCCGCACTGCTGCCGCATGTTCGGCAATTCGCGTCCTGAGATGCCTGCCAGTTTCTCCGACATAGTTGCTTTGCCCGCAACTGCACCATATCCTGTAGACGATTCCAGATGTTTCTTGCCGTGGCAGTGGGTCTTTCACTTTCACTATCTGTCGTCGTATGTTTGCAGTAATTACTGTATTTTATAAATACTGCAAACTCCTGTGCATGTGCTACCCTATCTGCTTTTGCTCTCTGACTATTTCTCTGATGACGAATCCGTGACGGATATCGAAACGTCGGGCGAAGAAAAGAATTGTCCCAGCGATCGAGTCGTCTTCTTCTCAATTACTTCCTGGGATTCGCATGTTCGCTTGTATTGGGAGCAGTGTGTGTTGTGTGTATTATTTTTATGCTGCCGTTTTTTATATCACACTTTTTGTTTTTGTTCATAATGATCGGAGATGGAGGGTGGACAGAGTGACTGCCACAGCTTGTCATTTCACACGCACACACAACGAAGGTGGGTTGTATCTCACGTGGGTAGGGTTGACTAAAAACAACATTGAGAACTATATAGGAAGACGTACGGAAGCCTTAAATCAGTCAGTGAAAAAATGGAAAGCGTGATGGAAAAGTACAGCAGTCCAAACCTTGCAGTGGGACACAGCTTTGGAGGGATTTCATTGGTCAACGTGGTTTGGCAGAGCTCATAATTAGGTTAACAGTGGGATTGAAAGTAAAAAAAGTGTCACCTTGATCATTGCACTTTCTGTTCCCTGCTTAGCATATCAGTGCTGTACTGTTGTCCACCTGTGTTTTTGTCCAATGAACTTACCAGAACATTTGTCCTCTAACGCTGATTTGATGACCGGAGAGGTTTGCGTCTTGCTGGCCGTATACTTCAGCGATTATGATGATGACGACAGTCAGTAGTAAAATTGTTTCGCCTACCCGTCGAACCTCCCGGTTGCTACATTTCCTATTCTCCGACTTCCCACCTCAGCGGGGAGCAAAGGATTGGTTGGTGAACCAGCTTGATGGACATTTCGTTGGCCTCCCCCCCCTATCCCCAGTGGAGGGATGCTGGGCGGGGGTAGGGGGGTTTCAGATAGGTTACTTCTGTCAGTCTTTCCCCCCCCCCCCCCCCCCGAAACTCTCTCTCCATGGCCCGCGTCTACAGGTGCATAGTCATGCCTAATTGGACGGCTTGTTGACCGGCCTCCATTCCCTTTGAACAAGGGTGAACGTGGCCTATGGGTCTTCTCCCTCCGCTGGTGTTATTTTTACCAGGGCAACGCCACTTACGTCGGGTAGGCAATGCGCGTCTGTCCGGCGGTTAAAGGAGTGGGAGTGGGATATCTTCGATTCATTCTAGCCTCCCCCCCTCCCTCACCCTGCCCCCCCCCCTTTGTTAGGGCATGCAGTTGGCTAATGAAGTGCGTCAACTGCTAAACCAGATTCCCGCTTTCTCCTCTTATTAAGATTCAGGCACCTGTGCGTCTGTAAGTGGGCGAATGGGATTGTGCTTGTTTCGGGGGAAGGAATCAAACACCTTTCTCCTACCGTCACCAGCACACCCGAATTGGGAAGCTCGTATTGTCCCCGAGGCAGGTCAAAATTCCGGCCGGCTCCGATTACGCACTTGGGAGATAACACCTGTTAGTTAGCGGACCAATCCTCCACGCAAACATCCCCCCGCAAACATCCCTCCATTCCACGAAACCTGGTTGGGTTGCATCCCTGTGTGCGCTTAGATGAGTGCCGAGTCCGCTCCTCAACACCGCAAGAATATTCTGCGCCTCTATATCCGAGTACCGATATGCTTTGCTGTTATTCTTTTTGACTGGGGGTGGTTGATCGAAATTGTCTCACAGTAAGCGTGCCAATGAGCGTCACCCTCGCTCCATTCTTAGCGTATTTACAGTAGTTGCCAAAGATCAGGCAACATGTCGACGTATGCGAAAGATTGATGCTCTTTTGCTAATCGGCAATCACTCAAGTTGTGATACTGATTATCGTGTAGTCTATTCTGAAGTCATT
>JAYGXS010000005.1:48561733-48574111 GCA_036362985.1 Ligula intestinalis
AATGACTTCAGAATAGACTACACGATAATCAGTATCACAACTTGAGTCAATGCCGATTAGCGAAATAGCATCAATCTTTCGCATACATCGACATGTTGCGTGATCTTTGGTGACTACGGTACAAGCCTGACCAATAGTAGTAGATGGTCACCTTCCCAACCGAACATGATAGACTGCATCCGAGCAGTTGAAACACTTTTTTAAAATCGAGTTTTAGCTGTCTGTGAAACGTTTTGACCCCTCTATCTTGTATGAGCATCAAACAGACTGGGAATTCTCTTTAACTACTTAACTTCTATTTCATTTGCTTTTTCAATGTTCTCGTAAAATCGGCCATTTTTCTTACAAGGGAGTAGCAGATTAACGTTGTTGCTGGCTACTTTATGATCAATTGTGGTTTCTTTAAAACGAAGGCCTGAGCGTGTGATATCTAAATTTACGCAATCTTGCATTGTACTCTCGACAGAATAACGACGTAACGTTTGTTATCATGTTATTATCGCAAATTGTTCTACGTTTGTATTCATATACGACTCCGAACCTAATAGCAACAGACATGCCTTAAAAATACTCTCAAAAAATCATTTTATGGAGGAACATCCTGAAACAGCTAGAATAACTGACAGGTTACCTTAACAGATTCAGCAAACACAATAATGATCACGTCACCGCCCTTAAACACATGGTTCATGAGGCTGTAGTGTGAGGATTTTTAAACAAATGCGTTACAGAACTGATAGGGTTTGCTTTGATAAGCGGACAGTTGCCTAAAGATATTGCCTTCAGAATTTTCTGTATTTATCAGCTCACAAAACGGTGAAAATGTATACTGCTTTTAAAGAAATTTCTATCGGCGTACAGTGGGGAAGGTTTCAAGGACGAGTTAGAATTATCGTGAACGAGACACTAAGAGGACATTTGAATGTTTTACTTGCTTCTCTTGTACTTGACCATGGTTTGTGACATGTTCGTCCAAATACCAAGGGTTTGGACATTGTTTCATCATCCGACGTCGTAATGGCATGAGTTCCATTCTTCTGACAGTTGACTATCCCTACTTGCCTGTCTTGGCGTTTTTTTCTGCCAAGTTTCATTTGTTATGAAAGGGTCTTTAAGTGCGATTTCTCTTTGAATTAAACCAGTACACAAGACGCAACACGAGACAGTGGTCTTAGGTTAGTGTGCCAACATGTAGAATGATAAAAAGTTGCAATCTTAATTGTTTGCATATACTCCAAAAAAGCCTTAAAATGCTATTTGGTTTTGGAAAAGCCGACTGAAGCGGGAACATGTCTATGCATTTCGAACGCCAGTATGCATCGAGTCTTCTCAAGCATTGACTGAAATTCTTGGATGTATTTTTTTTTGCAGAAGGCATCACTTCACTGATGCCGCAATATATAGTAATAGTGACTATATTTGAACAGGGTACCGTGTTTTGACCGAATATCTTTTCCGATATCTGCATATTTTTCTGGTTATTCTGGGTTATACAAACAGCAACATTTAATGGATCCATCAATTTTGAAAGTGCTCTTCAGTTGCTACCTTTCATTGCATACCGTGAATTATCGTCAGAGAACGTCCAGAGCACGAGAAAAATCTGTTCTATGTATACATTGGAAGCGGAAATACCTAACCTCAAAGAAACTCTACAGAAGCGAGGATACCCAACACGGTTTATAGACAAATATAACAAACCATTATGGCCCAAAATGACGAAACAGATAGTTCCCAAGAAGCCCGTTTTCATATCTTTGCCCTTTAAGGGCAACAATATTTTCAATACCATCAAGAGACGACAACTTAATGCCATTGAAAGGACATATTATGCCGCTGACCTTATACTTTGCAATCCAACAAAGCCTTTACCGATTCCTCGTGCGAAGGATGCCTTGCCGATGCACGCCACTTCAAACTGTGTTTATGAATTTACATGCACTTGCGGATGCAAGTACATAGGGCGAACGCAAAGGCAATTAGCCACTAAAGCATTTACCCAGCTCGTTGTTTAAGCAAGAAAAACTAACTCCCCGCTCATCAATTACTGAACACTTGCTAGATACGGGCCATTCCGTGGGCCCTAAAACCTTCTTCCGAGTACTTGTTCAGGCACGAACAACTCGCACCTTACGCTACCTGGAGGCAGCTTACATTAGGTGGTTTAAACCCGACCTATGTAAACAATTGAAGCATGTAGTGAACCTAACTCTACCTTGGTAACACTGGCTCCTTGTTTACAAATTCCCATCTCCATTTTTATGTTTGCCTTGCATGTTTTTTCACCAGTTTTTGATGCCTACAGCGTTTAAAATTCCTACCTTTTGGCCATTTACAATGACCTTGCCTTTTTGTATTGATTTTTCTGTATGAATTCAATTGTGTATTTTCTCTGACGTTAATCCACGTTATTCAATGAGAGGTAGCAACTGAAGAGCACTCTCGAAATTGATGGATCCATTAAATTTTTCTGTTTATACAATCTTACAAATTTTCACCAGGGAAAAGAATCTTTAAATATTCTGGGTTCAATTACCCAATGAAAGGCCACTGTAGTCCATTTTATTTGACAATCCAACGCCACCTGAACACGTTTTTCACCTAAAGGTCTATTTAAGGTTCGCAGCTAATGCCCATTAAGTACGGAACATAGTATACCTACCTATGCTGATGGTCTGCTTACTTTTCCTGCATAACTCATGCCTGTCTTCGCACATTCTGCCCTCAGTACCTTACTCCGGCTTCCACCTATGGACGGCGGCAATTTGAGAACAGCAAGAATCGAACGACAGGTCCCTTTTGCAAATCAACCGTGAATTCTCGATCGCTTGCGAGCCGTAATATGGATCGTTTGCATACCTCGCCGGGCTTCATGGAGCCCTACGCTACTATAACGCAGTCACAGCTGAATGACCTGCATTCCAGGACTTGGATCAGGTGAAATGAGCATAGAAGTAAGCAGCAGTCCTATCGGAGAGGAAGGAAAATGATGGACTGCACCTAGTGGTCGGTGACTAAAATCGACCCATTCTCCTCCCATCATCTCTGACTCCATTCCCCGCCATCCCCACATAAGTGAGGTTAGGTTGCAATCCAAAATAAAGACCGGTCTCTGCGCCCTGGCCCATTCATCCCTCTACTGCCCCAATTTGATCCACCTTGTGGAATTTTCCGTTCCCTCCTCACCTATATTTTCCTCCCTCCGTCTCTCACTGAGTGTACCGCTGTTGCTTGTGCCTCTTTCGCAATCAGGCGGCTCAGTTCTCCTCCCAATCGTTCTGTTCCCTGGCCAGAGCAGATCATCAATCTCATGGGTGTGTGTGCGAAAGGGCTCGTGTTTGTGTCCGTTTTCTAAAGGTCGATAAATACAATTCCACTCCAGCTTGGTTTGCTAACCTTCTCAGGCCACACACGGTCAGGCAAGCCAGTTCTCACTGAAGCCACTGTCTCGCAAGATGAGTGCAGTGATGGCGTTTTTTGTGTCCAGTTTTGTTATTACGAATCGGACTTGCGAAGTCTCTACCAAGCTCCACTCTTAACACGCCTATCATGTGTTCCATTGTAAAGGTAAGAACAGGAAAAATATAGATGAGCATGAAAGCCACAGCCGAGGAGAAAATAGTTCCTATATGCGTGTGACATGATTTCATCCCTAACGGCACGTAAACATAAACGAAGGGCATTTCGGCTATAGCACAGGCGAAAGTTCTCGGAAAGTGTGCATTCATGGAGAACCTCTGTAGTCTGATTCCCACGCAGGGAAAGGTTTGCGTTATTCTGCCAGTTGATCGCCTTTCTATGCTCTGACTTTAGGCATGTCCGGTCGCAGTAAAGCGTTTTGATTTCCATCACTGTTCCCTCCTCACCAATGGCGACTCTGAGTTACATCGACGGGTCCTCAGATCGGATGAGGTATCTGATTGACGTTAAGTGACATCAACCTGCACTCGTCACACCAATGCGAATGAATCCCGCTCTCACATGTACGTGAGAGGTGCACATGGTCGTACACGTCATTAAGATGTTGCAAAAAAATGCTCCACGCGACTTTAAACTGCGTGATACGATTTACTTGGCTAACTGTTGACGTGTGCATGCATGGGATCGAAACGCATGCAGGTCGATATTCAGTGCCATAGTGACTTTATCCTATAAAACTGCAGCTACCTGCATACGAATTACACGTTTCTGCTATTGGCCCAGAAGATGGATCCGCGATGAAGGCCGAAACGTCAGGCAGGTGAGAAAACCCCAGTGTGACACGTGCCAAGCAGAAACTTCGCATCGCGTTAGCCCAGTCCACTTCCTCCAGTAATAAGCACCATGGAGCGGGGAGAGCTGGGTCAATCCAATCCGGAACTAACGCCTAGTTTCCTTCCTGTAAGCCAGCCGCGCTTTGAACTTGTTAGGGCACACAAACAGCTGGGACTTGGAAGGCTCACAGCTGATGGGGTAACAAGATCCTTCTATGGGAAGTAGAAGATGCGATCGGTGGCACAAGGAGTTTATTTGCCCGACTTTTCGGATTCTGTCGAGAGGAGGAAAGACGCTAAATCCCAGGCTGCAGTTCACTCGGTGGGATCCGGCTATATTTTCAAGTTTAACGAGGCCGAAGTCCGCACAAAGAGGTGACAACCGCGTGAGCCGCGAGCTGCCCGAGTCCTGGTTCTCGGGCCCGCAGTCGATCAACAAGCGCAACGCATTGCTGTTCCCACACTCCGTATTGAGCCAGTGTCTGAGCAGGGTAGAGCCCAGCAACAACTCCGACGATAGGGTCTGCGCATGTTTCAGACTGCTCTTCGATTACCTATGATTAAGGATTCCCGAGAGAATCCGAAACGTCAGGCAAATACAACTCTTGTTCCAGTGATTGCATCTTCGTCTTCTGAACTGCTTCCTGGGACTCGAATATTCTCTACTATTGTCTCGTAATTATCAAGTCCACATCCAACATGGATAACGAAACCGCAATCATGGACTCGGAAACGGACTGCCAAGTCATAACCGCGCCAATTACGACCCCCAGCGGTGACTACGGAAGCTGATAATTACAGTGCGCATGCGAGTGGCTGCTATGAGCTATAAATACCGCGCAATATGTGCATATATCACCCCAATCCATGCATGTATTGCACTGTTCTATTGTTACCTCTCGGCAGAATCCGACAAGTCAGGCAAATAAACTTCTAGTTTCAGCGATCGCGTCTTCTACTTCTGAACTGCTTCCTGGAACTCACCTATTCGCTTCTATCGGCAATCTTTCTAAGGGCTGAGGATCGCGCTTCATTGCTCCCTATTGAAAGGACCTGTGAGGCAGCTTGAAGGAAGTTGACGGTTGATATGC
Source organism: Ligula intestinalis (assembly GCA_036362985.1). NCBI lineage: Eukaryota > Metazoa > Platyhelminthes > Cestoda > Diphyllobothriidea > Diphyllobothriidae > Ligula > Ligula intestinalis. Next base: position 48,567,078 of record JAYGXS010000005.1, read on the forward strand.
GTGGATTTGGTGGACCAGTCCGTGCATGAATTTCGTGCACTGGTTCTTTAGTCCTGTCAACCACTAGACGCGCGTCTGCTTGAGATCCCCTTGAATTCATCCCGTTATCAGCACGTGATGGGTTTGGGAAGAGTGGGTGATGTCAATGTATTGTAGCTCTGCTTTTATATTAATCGGATTCATATGCAAATCACGGCCGCACACCAATCAAGCGAGACTGTGGAGAACTTCATTGCCTTCGACGGTTGCATTATCGGTGTAGGGCTGGGAAAGAGGGAGAGCGAGAGCTTGGGCTTGTTGCTTTAGTAATTATTGTCATGTGTACCCATAGGATTAGACAGGCTTATGCCGTGTCTTAGTGTGCTGGGTTGCTATGGCTAAATAAGTTTAACATAACGGGTATTGGTTGTGGTTTCTGGCACGGGTTCCTCTGCTACACCGCAATGGTGTCGCAGTCTGTCGATCAGGCCGGTATAGGATTCCAGTGTACGTTTTAACTGGACATGTGCACAAGGATGACATTGCTTGGTGGTATTCTGGCTTTGATTGCCTTTATTACCTGCAGTTAATTGGCCTCGAAGAGTGCTTTTTTCGTCCCGGGCTTTTCGAATTTGAGCCGGCAGTTTTTTAGCTTTCCATTCACGTGAGATTGCATTATTGTATACCGCTCTGTGTATTTCTCTGCTTGTATGATCATGAGGTCATATCTACAGTACAATGCTACCTTTTTTGAATGCACGAAAACAAGTTATTTTACCTCCAACATCCCATAACTTAAATATTTGTCAAATGCGTCAGATGTGCCGAATTTGCAATTCACCAACGTCGACACCTCTGCGAAGGACGACAATAAAAAGACAAAAACCAAAGCATAGAGCTGGATGGCAACAAGCAATGAAGCCTAAACCATTGAGACTCATGTCCATTCCAGGTTTACTGTCGACAAATTGCCGCTCAATGTTTAATGGAAGTGTTGAATTATCGGCACTGATGTTGAAAAAGGAGCATAATAAGTCAGCCGTAATTTGTCTTCAAGATACTTGGCTTAATAGTGATATTGAGTCGCAACTGATTGCGCCGCCGGAATTTCATAATTTTCGTACAGACAGAAAATCCTTATGGATCAGTAGAGGTGGTGGAGTTGCAGTATTTGTAAACCATCAATGGTGCACAAATTCTGATATTATAATACAGCGCCACTTTAAAACGGTCAAGCAGTTTGCTGACCGCATCCGTAATGAGGTCGCTCACCCTCTCCACTCTGAACTAATGGCTGCGCAGTCTTCCTGTCCAAAGCGTCGAGGTTTTCGTCATATGTCTTGCCGCACATCAGCACTCGGTACTCTCATTCATAGCACGCTACCTCACGTGTGAAGAAGCAGAAATTGCGAAGTTGAAAGCCGATCTGTCTCCATAGTTAATGTGGATACCGTGTAAAACTTGAGTTGTGAGTATTACATGACCTTTTAACATGGCCCATTACTAAACCTATTTCTGCTCTCCGTGAATGGAGCCATTTTTTCGCTGAAATTTATGATGTTTATTCGTAGGTAAAGCAAGATCGTCTTCTTCTTCTTTTTTTTCTTCTTCTTCTTCTTCTTCTTCTTCTTCAACTGTATCCAGCAGTCACGCGTACGCCAAAACCAGTGATAACTATCAAGGTGGTACGGTACTATTAAGAGGAATAGTAACTTATAAATACACAAACCTTAACAATGGATATTCAAAGTCAAGAGCTAAGGGAGTCGGTCAAAGGAGCATGGATCTGGTTTTATAGGATTCCAGGAGGCAGTTCCTGTGGGCTCCCATTGGTCTGAAAACACCAGCGCCAAGGGGCGGGGGGCGGATGCTGTATTGGCAAGGGGTGGGGGGGGGGGGGGGGGGCGAGGGGGGGGGGGGGGGGGTTGCAAGCGTTTGATGTCGGTGTTGGTGGTGGGGTGGCTTGACGAGTGGGTCTCGGAGTAGCCGCGGGCGGTGGGTCAAAAGAGGGAACAGAAAGCTCGTTCGACACCGCCGTGTCCCGTCAGGTTGTGAAACGTTAAGTTTGCAATGTGAAAATTTGAACAGAGGGCCGAGACCGGGGAGAGAGGGGCAGTATTCACTCATGTGCATTTGAGTGAGACATTGTGGCCAGCGTTCTAGGGAGCAGGGGACAGCCTTCAGAAGAGTGTAAACGATCATTTTTGTAAGTCGGACGGGAGTTTCATAGGAGGAGATATGGGGAGAATTCCAAACTTCTTCAGCCGGAAATAACAGTGCTGTTGCTGCTTTTTTTCTGCAATATATGAGCTCGTTGAGCGTTCGCAAAGGCTTCCAAAGTCTTTTGGTTGGCTTTTTGTGGCTGCTCGGGTGAGACCTTTAGGGTGTTAGTTTGCGACTGTCTTAGTTCATATAGCCTGAGGGTACCCTTAGCTACGGCATAGCGTAACTGTTGAGAACGTACTTTTATTCTAGGATCTGAGTGTCCGAAATTCATTTCTTCCTATTCATCATCAGTATAGTTTGAGGGTGAAAAGATGAAGGTGGTTAAATCTTCGTGGATGTCTTTAGTTCATCATTCAAAGTTGCCCATATGTGAACATACTCGGGAGGACAGACCTGTAAAACAACAATTTAATCTAGCGGAGGTTGCCATTCAGCTAGCAGACACTGAAAAGTCGTAGTTGCAATTCCGTCGTTGGCCTTTATGCTTTCTTGGGACAATGCCCTCGTGGCAATCTAGTTTTGGCACAGCTCCGTAATGGGTACCATCGTTACTTTTCATGGGTTTATCGTATCTCCCAGCACGCGCCGATTCCAGGTCTTTCCTCGCGGTCGAAGGCTGTCGCAGAACAGGAGATTGAAGCAGATGGGAGCCAACACGCAACCCTGTTTTATACTGTTTGCCACTGCATAGGCGTCCGGTACCAAGCTCCTGTTCATGACGCACGTCACCACGACCTTGCGTAGCTGCCTGCCCGTCTGCGTAAAGCTTTCCGGAACTTCGAATTTCAGAGTCCAGAGTCCATTACGGCGTAGGAAACCAAAGGTGCCAGAGAGGCAGGTCCTAATTTCATGACAGTTTTCTTACAGTTGTCTGACTGTAAAGAGCCTGTTTGTGGTTTCGCACTCTTTCGAAACTCCGTCTTTTTGTCTCCGGAAGGAGGCTGTTTGCCGTATTTACATTCAAGCAGTTGAGAAGAACTCGAGCAAATATACTGTCTGACTATCGTAGCTGTCGCATTCCTGACTGTATTCTTTGTGTTTGAGCCTACTAACTGTGTTGGCGTCCTGCAGTATTTATCCATATTTTCGCAACTCCTGAATCAGCAAAGTCGGACTGCTGCTAATTTGCGGATCAAAAATTGAGGCAAAGGTTCGCATCCCAGGTACGTGTATAGATTGAGAAGAAGAAGAAGAAGAAGAAGCCGCGTCGATCACCGGAATCATTGTTTTATCAGTCTGAGCTTTAGAACTCTAGCGGGAGTCCATCGTCAGAGATAAAATCGTCAACGAAAGCAAGCAAGCAAGTATTTGTACCCGTGTCCAACCAACCGTTGGCTATGGCACAATTACTTGCTGTAACTGGAACCTATTCTGTGACAGAACTTCCTGATACACCCTTGGTGTCCGAAGAAGCGATAGACTGTTGGCTCAGATTAGTAGAGATCAGGCCTCAGTTCATGACAATCGGCACATCCTTGTAGTGGCCCAACTTTAAGTGCAATGCTTAACTTCTAGTGTCTCGTGATTATTTGCACTTGAGCACCAGTGTCTGCCGACCCCAATCCGATCTGGTTAATCACCTCTCTGAGGCAGACTCAAACGTGACCTCTCTGGAGGCACTGTGATTACTTCCACGCTCTCGTAATTGGGACGCCGCCCTCGTGGCCGTGGACGCACACTCGTCTAACTGTCAAGTTCCTCCAACAGCAGTGCGACGAAATGATGCCAGTTCTCAAGTTGCGGCTCATTCGACGAGACCGGGCCACACATTCAAATTTGATGAGGCCGAAATTCTCGCAAGATGTGACAATCGGGTGAACCGAGAACTACCTGAGTCTTAGTTCACGGGTCCCCAATCCATAAACAAGTGCAACGATTTGCCCAATCCATATTCGGTACTGAGACTCAATTTGGCCAACGCAAGTCACTACGTGGAGTACGGGTAGGCCCCCCCCCCCCCTATCCTACGCCAACACCGGATGGCCCGACGGCAGAACAATTATCACGCACGAGTCCCCCGCCCGTGATGAAAGTTCAACAGGTCAGAGCCCGCGTGCCGACCAGCAACCTAGCCACGAGCAAGAAGGCAATTAACGTTAATTGTCGCTGTATGTTTGCAGTAATGACTGTATCCTATAAATACTGCAAACTCCTGTGCATGCATTACCCGTTTCTGCTATTGTTTCCTGTTCATGTCTCTGCTGATGAATCCGCGACAGATTTAGAAACGTCAGGCGAATAAACGTATTGTCCCAGTGATCGAGTCGTCTTCTTCTCCTCCAACCTATTCTTCATTCCCTCTATACAGAATACACCATTCCTCCAGCCTTGTGTCCCTATTCTTTTCCTCCTACACGGAACCGGGCCCGAAGATCCCATCGGCAGGGATTTTGCCAAGTAGCTTAGGTTACTGCGATGCCCTCTGAGGTTAATTTGACTTGCTTATTCAGATCTGCTTCATCATTAGTTACAGTCTGGGCAATCTACCAGTTAATGTACCTGAATAAATAACATATAACTGTCATCTGATGTTAGAAAATGTCGGACGTAGGGTGAGCAGGCGGTTCTGTTGGCCGATATCGAGCTAATTTTCCATGGCTTATCCGAGCTATAATGTTGGTTCTGTTCACTAAACGGTAGGCAATAGCAAGTTGGCACTCAGGTGTGAGAAGAAAGTTGAGGCACCATCTAAGACTAGGTTCACAAATTGCTGTTGTAACACTTACAATTTCGGTCTGCGCCTATAGACCTTAAAAATGCTGCTTTATACCGCAAACAGAAATTAATTTCTCAGGCGATTAAAAAGCTGAACTTTCAACACCGGTAAATCAACCAGAAAGCAGAAAGTGAAAGCTGGGCGACCCACTGATGAGCCGGACCCCTCGCAGCTATATAGAGCAGTAGCAGAATACCAGAGAAACATGTGTCTGTGCCGTGTAGCTCGTACCTAGGCTGTTAGTATGGTAAGTTACAACATCAATTTATACTACCAAAGTCTGTCTGTTTGCAGAAAGTGGATATTTCGCAGTGGTTGACAGATTTTAACTTAAATATACACTTACAATTTCGGTCTATGCCTATAGATCTTGAATATACTGATATATACCGCCAACGGAAATTACTTTCTCAGGAGATTAAAAAGCTGAACTAGGTTCACACCTGACGCAAGCTGATCGAGATAATAAGATACAGAAACTGGGAATCACTAAGTCCAATGAATTTGCCTTGATTTCGCTTAAATTTTCCTCAGCATAGACAGATCAGGCCATTCACGAGTCGGAATTACCTATATGGTAAGACGATTTGTTTGCAGGATATTTTTACGGTGACAATGGGTCCCGGGTATGATGATGAAGCTTTTCGAAAAGTAGGTGACTGAACAATGCGCTGAGGAAAACTGGTACAAGCCCCCTCTCTTCATTGTACAGAAGATAGTCAAGAAAAGGGACGGAAATCCCCAAAAACATCCCCCTTTAAACCAGCGCCACAAAGAATATCCAGATAGCACCTAGAAATGGCAATACCTCTGTGTGCTATGTCCCGCGTTTGAAAGAATCCAGCCGTGCTTCCGAAAACGGTCCTTACCCCGCTCGTTGTATGCTCATCATGTCAAAAGGATTTTTCTTCGACATCTTCAACAACGACCTCCCAGCCAGAATCATGTCTGGTGAGTTAACGACACCAACGCCAGTTGATATGAACTGTACTGATAGCGTCCAATGGATGTGGATCTTGTTTCGGCAGTGTGCGATCTCACCCGCGGAGATAACCGCTGTGGTCATGGGCTTAATCAGTGTTATTGCATGGATACTTAACGGGCTGCCGCAAATCATTGAAAATTACAGAAAGGGAATTCCGGACCAGGCTGTTTCTCTGTTTCTTCTCATATTCTGGACAATTGGTGATTCATTCAGTCTCGCGGGATGCCTCTTGACCCACCAGCTTGTTTTGCAGGTGGTCCTGGCTGTGTACTCCATAGTGAACGATGCCATTTTACTTGGGCAGTATTTCTTCTACAAAGCGCGGCATAAACCATTACTAAGAGTCTACCCAGATGACATGGAGCCCCTGTTGCCGGGTGATCCCGCCAACGACCCAGAGCCTGATTCACCTAACCACTCACAGCGCATTCGCACAGGCTCAGCCACTTCTCTTCTCTCGATAACTGCACTACTTTGTGTTTTTTTGCCCTGTGTAAACAGGACAAAAGCCCTTGTGGCCACTGACCTCTCCTGTACTCTGTCGACTACGCCCTCTCCTGATTCTCCATTCTATCCGACCCAAGCGACTACACAGGCTACGTCCTCGGATGGTTCTCCTCCCTGATGTACCCGTCCTCGCATTTCCCACAAATTCTACAGAACTGGCAACGCGGATCAACTGAAGGTCTCAGTATTTGCCAATACAAGCGAACATCCGTGTCCCAGGAAGCAATTGAGAAGAAGAAGAAGAAGAAGACTCGATCGCTGGGACAATATGTTTATTCGCCTGACGTTTCGATATCCGTCGCGGATTCGTCATCAGAGACGTGAGTAGCAGAAAGGTTAAGTATGCACAGACGTTTGCAGTATTTATAGGAACACAGTCATTATTGCAAGCATACAGCGACAATTAACGTTAATTGCCTTCTTGTGCGTGGACTGCTTGTTGGACGGCACGGGGGCTCAGTATTGGCCTTTTCATGTTTGCTCTGCTGGGCAACGCCACCTGCGGTTTGCAGATTTTCCTCACCTCCACGGACACCCTCTTCCCCCTGCACTCGCTACCCTGGCTTTTGGGCAGTGTAGGCGTACTCCTCTTGGATCTCGTGCCTCATGCGAGGTCTCCGC
>JAYGXS010000005.1:48587849-48613550 GCA_036362985.1 Ligula intestinalis
AACCCTATAATCACCATTTTCGTAGGACAAAATGCTGGGACTAGGGGCATATGAGGGGGGCTAAATAAGCTACTTTTGTCTTCCTAAACAACCTTCCTTTCGTCTAAACTCGAAATGCGCACACTCAGCTTGCTACCGTCTATCATTCTGAAGCAAACTCAGTCTGCTTAGTCTGCGTGTTCCTGCGCGAATAGTGGATGTCGGTCTTGGTTTAATTACTCGACTGTCTTGTTAATCGATGTACACTGGGGGTTGCATCAATTTTTGATATGTGTTGGCAGTCGACACAGCGTTCACTGCGAAGAACGCTAATTTAGAGTCTGGTAAGCGAGTATGACTGCTTAAGTCAACGTTAAAAAAGATGACCGGAATGGTCAATGATGACTAGTAAGACCTGGAACGTGAATCAAAACCCACTTTCCCGGGGCGAAACTGGAGTTTTCATACTCTAATTGCAGAGGTGGACGCACAGGGTCTGCAGACTATAAACCGCTGTGTGACTGTGATCGATAAATCCCGTACGCACCGGGCTTTTTTGATAATAGTAGTCTTTTCTGAAGGACAGGCTTCACAGTAAATCACGTCTCTGATGGGGGATTCACGACGGATTTCAAAACCTCAGGCGAATAAAAGTCCTGTCCCAGCGAGCAGCACTTCTTCTCAGAAAAACTGCATTCCATAGAGGAGCCAGATAGGCATGCTGACAGAACGTCTATCGATGAACTTAACTGTGCTTTCAAGGCTAAAATAAGGTCTGAGTGAGTTTTCAAAACTTACGAGCATAGGATACAGAAAGATGCCTTCTTTGGCCTGCGAGCGTCTTCTCCAATCTGCCTCAATCATAGTCAGAAAATGGATATTCACACTGTAGGCTGAAATGTAAGAAAGTAGCAACAAAACCCTGTAATGCAAAAATCGCTAGCACCACGTCGCATTAAATCGGAAACTGGCAAACTGACGGCCATCTTAGAAACGAAATCATATAGAAGTATGTTATTATTGCCATTAGTATTACTTATTACTTCACTTTCCCGGTCGATGTGGACGCATAGCGTCTGCCGACTATGAACCACTGTATGAAGGCCGTATACAAAAGGCTTGTTTGGTATTATTAGTCTTTTCTGAAGGACAGGCTCCATAGTAAAGGATGTCTCTGATGGAGGATCCGCGATGGATTTAAAAACATCTGGCGAATGAAATTATTGTTCCAGTCATCACATCTTCTTCTTCTCAGTAAAATCTGTGTTCTATATGGGAGCCAGATAGGCAGGTCTTACCGCTAAAGCGGTACTGCAACTGTTTGAGCCACTGACTATTGGCATATCGATGGTTTATTAGTTGATAATAGGTGGACAATGATTTGAAAGTTCAATCAATATCTGCGTATACTTAGTCTAGTAATAGTGTGAGCATACTGGCAGCGTTTGGGTCCTAGCCTCATCAGTGTCGTGTCCTCTCTGTCGTGTGAGGTTCTCTACTTGCCTTAGCAGTGTCAAGTCAATTTGACTCGAAAATATTTGCTCGAAAATATATGCTAGTGCGTCAGGCTTAGCCATCTTCAGCTAGGTCTAGGTGTTCGAATGAGGTCTTGCACCGTTCTGGCGATATCGCTGGTCCCCAATTAAGACTAGAATCTGACCCCCTTGATCCCTTTACACCTCTCTCCCCCCTTTTCCTCTTGTTACTACCGATTGGTTTGCCTAAAAAATTTTCGTTCGCTCTACCCTCCCTTATATTGCATATATTTGAATTGATAAGGGCAGTGAAAATCAATAATGAAAATGCATACAACATAGGTAGCCATTTTTTACAGTATATACTGTTTGTTAGCGCTCACACAGAAGCTCGCTAAAAAGCCGGCATCCTGTCGTGAATGAAATGGCTTGAGAATAGGCTACACGATAATCAGTGTTTCAACCTTCCTCAATGCCGATTAGCGAGTGCGCATCAATCTGTCGTAAATGTTGGCATGCTGCACCGAATTCGGAGCCGTACTGTATGCTTAGGGAGAAAAGCACAGTAATCCCTCTGGCAGTCTGCATCACCCACCGCTTTAGTCCCTAATACATCGCGCTGGTTACACCTTTGAATGACCAGTGATGCAGACGGGGGCGCATGTAAGGTGTCTTATTTCTAATCGTCTGGTTGGCTGGCTAGTAGCCCTTGTTGGATCAGGAGCCCCGCCGGGTGGGCCTCAATCCCGGCGGTGAGGAGGAGGAGGAGGAGTCGGTGCAGCATGGTCGGGAGAGGCTGCTCCGTCATCAAAAACACGGGTTGGGCGGAGGGTAGATAGATCCACCGTAGGGAGATTGGTAAAGCAGACATTGGCCGCCCTGAAGGTGGATGGGAAGGCGACGAAGACGCGTCCGCTGTGGTTCCCTAATCGTCTGGTTGAAATCGGCGGCGGCGTTTGACAGGCCAGCAGAAGGCAATTATTGCTGCAGCTATCGACCAGCTGGCGACCAACTAATTCCGTTTATGCAGCGTTTTTTATCTGTCGGCGAGAACACTGAAGACCCCAAGCGTAATCCGCCTTCTGCACAGTCGCAAGTTCATGAGATGATCCTTGATGCCTTGCGGGAAACGGAGAGCCGTCTCATTTCGTCGTTCTTGATGGTGAAGGCAACCTCGGCGTCTTGCCTCTCCAACTTTGTAAAGCAGGTCCCGAGGAAGCTGTATCCAGCAGCCATTTTCTTAAGGTATCCTTGGTCGGGGAAACAGGTGCCACCGAGAGTGGCAATATATATATTTTTAGCGGACCATATTCCGAGCAAGTAGAGCTGCCTTCTTTTCAAACCGGGTCGCCATTCAGTTGTCTAAGAGCCAGAGGAACATATCAGGCTGCCTACAGGATTTCAAATTGTCCTCTCCGAAGGATCGTTTGTTTGGGAGGGAAGATAGACGTGAAGACACACACACACACACAAGACACCTTCATTAGATTTGGTCAGTGGGCATTACCGGGGTGTGATCGCCGTGCTGAATACAATCCCGTAGGACCAGAGTTGATAGCCGAATGCATGGCCAGGACACAAAATATGGGTATCTATCGGGTTAATCAATGCATTTCATGAGACCGTCGATATATTGTTAACACGTACATGCGACATCCGAGGTTGTGACGGTTCCGAACGGGCTCAGCGGTTCTGTCTGTGCGTATGAAGTTCCAGCAATGCATCTGCAACACTGCATGTCGTAATGTCAGTACAATGCCGAAAAATCCTATGCGAAAACCATCTACCCGCGTCGAGGAGACGGTACGGACAGCATACACTCTATGGTTATGACAGACGCTGGCCTTATGCAACCAAGATAATGGTCACGGAATACCAGCAGCTGTATGTGAAGCCCATATCGAAGTCAACTAATTTATAGAGACAAGGTCGTCATGCGGGTATGGCCGCCTACCGAGTTGTCTGTCGTCTCAGAACCTAATAAATACGTACTCAAGGCCTACTGAAGAGGTGATCAACTACCAGGTTTTAAGCGTGTGTAGCTCTGCGTCCGATTGACGAGGTTAACGGCGAGGAGTTTCCGCTGTAGTCACCGACTCCATGTAGCTTGCTGTTGGTTTTCTTCTAATAGAACAGGGACTATACCGAAGAAGTATTCGGTAAGTGTTGGAAGTTTATATTTTTAAATCAAGTTACGGCACTCGACAAACTAGCATACGCATGGAAAATCGGGGAGTTACCGACACATCTAGAAAAGCCTTGTCTTCTGCACTTAACTTCTAGGTAAGACGCGGGAATAAGAACATCCCATAATGCGTTAAATTGCAGAGGTAATATGGTATTAGGGTCAAGGCAAATTAAAACAATAGAGTTAAGGTTAAGGTCTGGGTAAGGTTTAATGTTTGGGTTGGAGTTATAACACGGAGAATCACTCACTCCCTTCCGTCAAGTTGGGGTAAGGAACTTTTTTAAAGGTTATACATGTCTAGCATTCATGTTGTGGGGCAGATGGATCGAATCGTATTGGCAAGGAAAACCGAAGGTGCACCAATAAATTCTGCCAGCAGTGAAGCGATTTTCTTCTTTGCACTTTAATCTTAGTTTCCTCCTAGTCTAATTAGTGCTACCTGATGGCAGTCCGAATGTCCTTAGTAATGCACCTAGGGTAATAGCGAGTGTTGTTGACAGGAGTTTGTACTTGATCTCTCTCTTGACTCAATGGTCTCAGACCGCAAGTTCAAAACTGTCGTTGAAAAGATATGATAGTAAATGACGGTACATTGGTCAAGGACACATCTGCTATATGTGAATAGAACAAAGTGCTTACTAACTGTTTGGGTCGTAGTCCTGGTGTAATCTAACTAATATTTCCGAAACAGTCGGCAAACCACCATCTCGTTCAAAGAGGCCCGGTAAGACTGACCTAAAGTCTAAGGCGGAATGTGTGCCAATGGAGCGATTCCCACTTGAGCTGGTGCCACAATTTAACAGTGGCCGAAAATGATTAGGAGCATATTGAAACCTTTTTCAGGTAGCACTGTCTCTCTTTTCTTAGGCTATTAGACAAAGGAGAAGGAAAGTGCATACAACGGGCTGTCTGCAGTGAGAGGTACTCTTCATTTTGGAAATATAATCCCAAATTTTCAACAAAAAACGTCCTCCATTTACAGGGAATAAAATTAGGTGCATAAAACTCACAACACCGGGAAATCAAAAGCAATCCATAATAATCAATGAGTCCAATTGTCGATATCGTGGATAAATTTTCTTGGAAATTCCGCCAACTATTGGCCAAAATGGACTGCTTTCAACACGGCACTAGCAGTTTGCACTGATGACCTCATTGTAGCCCGAATAAACAAAGAGGGATAAACATCGGTTTGTAATCGGCGAAGTAGGTCTACCAGCGTATACATAAAAACCTTTACATACGAATGGAGGGAGAAAAACAATGGCGACTCAATTTTAAAAGCCCGCTGTCTTATCACTAAATAGAGTTGCTTTAAAACGCCGTATGCCGATTCATATTTAAAGCCCTAGTTTTCTTAGACTACGATTGTAAAATTTAACGGCATGTGAAGATTTTTCGTGCCAACAATCGGATGACATCATTGCAAACAAAAATATTACGTTTACTAACTCATTATCAGTAGACATAATGTATTTACAAAAATGTAATTGTAAGCATTGAAAATATTTGCTGTTGGCGTTAGTTCACTGAACTGCATTAAGCGCCTGTTTGGCATTTTCTTTTCCCCTCGATCATCAGCGTCACCAAGTTGGCTACAAGCTCACTTGTGGACGAAGTAGCGCATCCCTCACCCGATGCATTAAAATTTTGAGTTAGTGCTGTCAACACCAGACATGCGAGTCCGCACCATGCCCCCGATTCAACCTGCTTTTAGATTTCTTAGCAGGATGCAATGTTCCAATTACTGTCGTCTGTCTTCTTCCATTCGATATTTGGCCTGAAGTTTATGGCGGTTAAGGCACACTGAGGACTTTAAGCGCTATGAGGACCAAACGTCTGCTGTCAAAGTGATGTTCAACCTTATTCGTTCTGAAAGCAAGTTTCAACAAGAACCCCCCGATTATTTAAATTATTTCCGAGATTAGAAAGATCTCCCAACTTCCGGTTCTAAGACTCGTTGAAGAACATTCGTGGCCATGTACACGCATGATTGCCGCGTGTTTCCCTCAATTTGAGCAGTTAGGCTAAGCGACAGGAGGCCCAATAATAGTCAATTGGCTAAGTACATCGGCAAAGCCAGGGAATGTTTGATAATTGGCCTTTCGCTTTGTAAAGCGTGTTATTCGCGAGATCCATATTCTGAAAACGAGGATGTTTTTATACCACACTGGAGTTTTTTATCAGGTGACACCTTCTATCTTCCCTTATCTCTTCGGTTCTAGTCCTTTCCACTGTCGGAAGTAAAGGGATATTATCCCACTGCCCCTAAAATATGCGGTGAATCTTCAGCATCTGGGAGGCCCTGGGAGGGCTACTACGATCAATTTGTCTACCAATCCTGCTTGAACACATCATCTTCCAGTCTGGGCGAACCACCTGAAGGCTGTTGGGAGGAAGGCCCGCGGGGCAAAAATACAACGGATCTTACTACGCCCGCTCTTAGGGTTGATGCTCCTGTTGAACTGCCTCTTCCAGTGTATGCCACGTTCGATCGAAATAGGGCATTCTCCAGGCATCAGCCAGCAAATTTTTGAAATTTGCAACAACAGTATTGATCAGACATCCAAATATTTCATTTATTTTTGTGCTCCTAGCACATACTTATATTTTGCAGATAGAACTCGATCGCTTTTCCCTGTTTTGATCCAACAGATAACGCATGGACGATCCGCATAGAATCGAAGACTGTCATGAAGATTTTGGCAACAGATTATGGCGAGAATTTATGTGGTCTGGCCAGAATTCTTCCACTTTGTTCAACTTACAAGGAGAAAGAGTCTATGCAAAAAAGGGTAGGGTGACTTGAAGGGGCCAAGATCCAGAGAGCAGACCTAGAAACATATGTAAGTCCAAGAAGTAGCAACTATTTCTTCCTCCTCGATGCAAAATTCGAAATTTGTACAGCTAGGATGGGACAATTGCTGTCGTAGCCAGTCCAGAAGAAGCACTAAGGGAAGGGCTAAATACCGAAATTAAAGTTCCTTCATTCCGAAACATGCTGTTGATTAGAGGAGTGCGAAAATGCAATTGGATGTAGGCACAACGAAAGTCATAAGAAAGTGACCATCATGACCTCAGGCGCAAGCACCGTAGAGTTTTATAAGCATCGTGAAGACCAATTTTTTCAAGGAAACATGAAACGCCGGCAACCTGCCTAGCACTTCAACAAAACCTTTCAACTTCATTTACAGCTGGCTTTGAATCTTCCCTAAAGACGCCATATGCACTAGTAGAGGAGGTAGCCCGATTAATTGTAGGGTGGACTTGGTCTTCAAATACGCTGTTAACCTATGAGTGACTGACAAAGGCGATCAAGCTAGTCATGAGCATTATAGCCTCCTTTATCATTGTGGAGAATACTTCTATGTAACTGTTTGCCCATTCCAATCTGACAGCTCAGGAAAGGTCAGAATTGTAACTTCTGCTACAGAGCCAGATTAGCGTTTTACATATGACTATAAATGTCTATAGATGCAAAATGATGAGGAAGTTGGACCCTGTTATGCATTGAAAACGGAAGGCAGTTTGTAGACAGGGCGAAAGTAATGTATGTAAAACAGAAGGCTGCCCATAGACAGAATGTCATGTAGGCTAAACAGAGGATTGTCTGTAGGCAAGACGTGCACTGGAGACGAGAGCACAGTTCAAGTGACGAGTCATGTTGACACCGCGGTGTATATGGTGTGGGGTAAATGTAATAGGCCGAATGCTGGCCACTCACAATAAGGACAAGGGTGAGCCCGCTAGCCAAGAGTGACGGCCGGGCAGTCAGAACAAAGAAAGGAGTGAACACGTGTCCGTGACCTTGACCAGCGCTTGACGCGCGCATCGCTTCATGTCCCGACACTACGGACGGGCACACACAGCAGATTCTTGGAAGTTTTTTGTAGTTTCTTTCATCAAATAATGATACACAGTCACAAATGAGAAGGCCCAGATTAAAGTCTTGCGCTAGGAAGACAGGATACCTAAAGTCCAACCAACCGGGAAAACTAATGAAGAAATATGCTTCAAACTTCAAATATTTTCACTCCCAAATTTAACAAGAATTAGCCGACAACCTGGGCCAGCCAAATTTTTATTTTTCAAAAGTAGTGGTGGTGCAAACAGGGTATGGCACGAAGACATCTCACATTTCAGATAAGGTTAAGAGGGCGTCGATTACTATGAATAGAATAGAAATGACTGCCCACGCGTCTGGAAATTACCCATGTGTCTGCAACTGGTTGCACAGGTGGTTCGTCTGTCACAATTTTCGGACGAATTATTTTTCTTCACTGAAAAATATTCAGGATTTAAAAGTTGTAATCTGATTTAGTTAATGGCCAACGCAGCTTTGCGGAACGGAAAAAAGGCGAATTAGATCTACTCTTGAGTTAGATCCATTGAGCTTTCAAACATATTACTGAAACAGAAAAGGCTATGAGAGAGAGAGAGGAACTCTATATTTAGAAGGGAATATCCTAAACTTTCAGCAAAATGGCTCCATTCACGGAGAGCAAAGGATAAGGTAGATAAGGGGTCATGGTAAAAGGTCATATAATACTCAAAATTAAAGTTTCACACGATATCCACATTTACTATAGAGACAGGTCAACTTTAACTTCTCAATTTCCGCTTCTTCACACGTAAGGCAGCGTGCTAGGAATAGGAGTATAAAGGGCTGATATGCCGATGTACGGCAAGACATATGACGGAATCCTCGGTGTATAGTACGGGAAGACTTCACAGCCATTAGTTCAGAGTGGAGAGGGTGATTGACTTGACTCGGGTTAAGATACCGATAAGCATTAATGTTTACGTTTAGGCATGCCTGAGCAATAAGCCTACTGCATCCGTAATGCCGGATTCCATACCTGGGTAAATCGACCCAATTGTGATTAAATTCACAAACTTCGGCGTGCCTCCGTAGCTCAATTTGTAGAGTGTTTGCTGTACTAAAGCCTTTCCAACTGATGTGGGTTCGAATGCTACCGAGGCTACGCATTTTTCACAATTGGCCAAGTGAATTATCTGTTTCCGGTAGAGGTTGCCCAGCGTCCCTTCTGAACAGTCGAATTGTTTAACGTTAACTTTTTGAGAGAAAGGAATGCCTTATTTAGAATGAAATATCCTAAACTGTCAACAAAATGCCTCCACCCACAGAGAGCAAAGTATAAGTTAAGTGAGGGGTCATGGTAAAAGGTAAAAGGTCATATAATACTCAAAATTAAAGTTTTGCATGCTATCCACATCTACTATGGAGACAGGTCAGCTTTCAACTTCTCAATTTCCGCTTCTTCACATGCGAGGTAGCGTGCTAGGAATGGGAGTACAGAGTGCTGATATGCCAATATACGGCAAGACATATGACGGAAGCCTCGGTGCATTGTACGGGAAGACTTTGCAGCCATTAGTTCAGAGTGGAGAGGCTGAGCAACCTCACTAAGAATGTGATCAGCAAATTGCTTATTCGTTTTAACGTGTCGCTGTATTATAATGTCAGCTAAAATGGTGTAGGAAACACCAGCAGCTGAAGAGAGCATTCGGAGGATACGTGTAAGCGTGACCAGGTCTTTTTAAGTTATGCTGTAAAATAACTGGAGAGCAATAAAGGATGAGGTCAAGAGCTTGTTTTGCTATTATTTGTGTGTCTGAACTTGTATGTACTGGAAGGACTTAAAGTTAAAGGAGACAAGAACCCCATCAAGGACTTCTTAAAGGCAATAATTTAAGCAGAAGACTGGAACAAGTATCAGGAAAGGATTCTCACAGGGAACGTGTGGGTGGAAATCACCTATGTGGACTTCGCAACAGAATTAGGGCATAGGAGCGCCTTGGCCTTGTGTTAAATTCCAGGAAAGCGGCTTGCATAGCGTGCAGTTCCTGTTTCAATATCTTGCCGACGAGCACTCAAGTGATATGTATCAAAATGTACATTATCAAATAGCACGGAGCGGACAGAACTCCTTCTTCATAATTCAGCCCATTCTCCCTACTTTGTCAACTTTTTTCATGCAAAACAGTGCTCCCCATTTAATAAATATAACATTTAATCTTTTAAACCCAATCAACGAATATTTAGGCGAACGGTGTGACTAGAAACGCTCGGTTTCAAGGCTTGACAGGCCACTAATTCTTTTTCTCCTTCCTTGGCGGAAATGACAACGAAATTTGCAAGGTTTGATTGATGCCATAAAAGGAACCGAGTGTTTAGTAAGAAGAGTGGCAGGGACGGCGAACTGTCCAATAAATTTGAATGAATACAATTCATTTAAACCCTTTTCCTGAAGGTGTGAAGCCAGAGCTTCTGACTGAGACATTCAGCTCTCACGCTAACCAGGCTCACTACTTAAATTAGCAACAGAAATATGGCGAACTGCCTACTAGCACATTCTGCATAAATAAACCATAAAAGTACAAGTACTGGATCAGTAACCTAACTGGGTGGAGGGCGACGACTTCAAGATACTAAGTAACAAATTTGCATGTCTCGAAGCCGGAAACCTGTAGTTAATTAGCACGTCAAGCCCATCATGTCTACCATGCGGAAAATGGTATCTTTAATGAACTGGATCACACCACTGTTTAAAAAACGTCCACAAGGCGGTGGCTGGTTCTGAATTAATGACTCAATCCTCTGTGGGCATGTACAGTATTTAAATAGTCGTTCTGTAACCAATGGGGTAACCATAAAAAGAAACAGGTTCATCAGCCAAGGCGTCAGTACACACTGAGTTAGAAAAATCCTTGTTTGACTCCGTTGAAATGTAGTTTCGGTCATAGCAGAACACTCTGTTTACCTGTGATTGAAATTGTAGTAATATACAAACGGGAAGGATATATTTGGGACCAAAGAAGTTACAAAAAACCGTTATAAGATAGGAAGAATTACTGTAAGTGAATGATTGTTCTCACCAAGTCATTATCGAGCTTCTGCACTTGTACAGTGGATTGCATATCTGATGAAATGTAAAGATCAAAATTTGAGGGGGGTGTAGGAGTTAAGGCTAAGACAGTTCACCCTAACAGCAACAATCTTCCAGGTCTGGTTCCTTAGGAGATGGGAGAAGTGTAGGGAAGGCCAGAGTAGAAGGAAAAGTTTATTGTGTACACAAAGGAACGAAGAATAGATGGAAGGAAGTTGGACGTCGGAGCACACGTCATTCCGCTGGAGTGGCGTGATCCGAAGTTCGGGAATAGTTAAAGGGGCCATACGGAGGACGTTCGTTAACCTGAATACCAATGTCTTCAGAAAAGTATGTGGAACGTTCGTGCGGCTTCATCTGGAATATGCGATACAGGCATGGTGGCCCTGGCTTCCGAAAGACATGTGGATTCTCGAAGGTGTTTAAAATACGTTCTACCAAGGTGGTTCCTGAACTTAAGCAGTCCACCTATGAGCAGCGGCTGACTGCTTTAAACCTCTTTCCCCTCCATTATAGACAAGACAGAGGGGACCTTATAGCAACTTTTCAGTTACTAAGGGGAACTGGTTTGGATGTCAAACGGGAGGATCTCTTTCAAATGGCCCCAAGAAGGAACCTCCGAAGACATGACTGCCAGTTGAAGAAGGAACTAAGCCGAACAAACAAATGTTCATCCTTATTCTCTCAAAGGGTCATTCGACAGTGGAACTCCTTGCCCGAGTCTATTGTGCATGCACCCACGGTTGACGTCTTCAAGAGACGTTTGGATAACCATCTGTTAACACCTTACACCTATTTGACATAACATTACAAACAAACACACTACTTGTTTGATTTCAATAGCGTATTTATTTACACTAGAAGATCACGGAGACAGGATATTCAGTGAACATTTGTACGCTGCCATTCCCGCAAACGCCTCATCTCTTCAACAATTCATTTTTCCGAATTATTCCTGTGCACTTTTGCACAACAAAAGCAATCTGTAACAATGTTTGCATATTTCACAAAAAATTATGCATTTCTGTACCATTTCAATGGAGTTTTTAAGGGCTTCGGTCATTTACTCCAAATATACTGACTGATACTGACTGAGAGCGAGCATACAGTGAGCCAGCTTCAGGATTCTGATTGGCCTGACCATTTTGGCGTGCGTGCGTGTGTCCCAGCGGCCCGAGGCTAAAGGTCACGGCTTGCATGCGGACATCGGCCATTGCGCTGGGTCAAGCGACTGGGTGGCCAAAATTGTTTCCGTGAGAATACGCTAGTGGCAAGAAGGTAGACTGCAGCACCGTTATAAGTACTCCTTTCCGAGAGCGTATTTCGACTGATGAAAGAAATCGAATGGAGGAAGAATAGTTCAATATAGGGGGGAGGAGTTGCATGTGGGCCTGCGATAAGTGTTAGCGCAAGGCTAACCGGAGGACCGCTATAGGGGTAATTTAATCCCCAGTTGAGGTTGTTTATTTTGTTCAGTGAATTGACTTGAGATGCAAAATGCTGTTTACTAGCAAATAATTCTGTTCAGGTCACTATACTGGGGACAAAACGGGGCCAAGTGGGGGCAAATCCAACGTTTTTTTATATCCAAGGAAATTCCTACGCTATTCAACGCCGCGAAAAAACTCCTTGTCATTGAGTGTGATATTATAACAGAAGATTGATAAGAATGCAAACTTTGTACTCATATATGTTCAGAGAACAGAAAATTTTGTGTTGCGTTCACGAAATTGAGGTAAGTGCAATTTTGAGCGAACTAAGTTGAAAAAATGCCATTTTTTAAAGCTGTCAAGTTTTGTACCATCAAATTGAGTACTCAACTTATAAGGCTGTTATTTGTTTACCTCACCTTAAATTTATATTTTTCATTTCAAGGCCACAGGCAAGGAATGCTCTTGAGGACCCTATTCGTATAAAATAGCCAAATTGATTGTACAGGCAATATGAAGTTGCAGAAAGTTCAAATAACCCAAGTTTGAATTAGTTGTCGCGGGACAGTTTTCTCAAAATCGCTGTTGATATGACTGCCACTGTGATCTGCTTTTTTTGTAGAATTGAGCCTAGAAGTAACCAAATATACTGAAAGCTGTTCCGGTTTAAATAGAAAAGTTAGCTCTTTCATTTATAAGGGAGGATGCATGCTTCTTTTTTAGGGGAAGCAAAAACTGGCCCAAATGTCCCATTCTGATCTTGACTTAATCTTCAAAATAAATAAAGTAGGCAGCTATCCGACGCCAAAGTATATAAATAAAGCTCCTTTTCAAGAGCTAACTTGTTTAAGAATTTTTTAAACCAATTAAAAATCAATCAATCAATTTTTAAAATTTTTTAAATCAATAAATTAGTTCACAACTTTTGTTGTGGATGTTTACCTCACCCGGCAATAAGTTGACATGATTGGGTGGTTTTGATAAACATGACTCAGACAGACAGCTGTATAAGAAAGAATGTTTAAAAGCTCGTTAGGTAGAAGTCCAACGCGCTCACTGCAGCGCCTTGAGCGGGATACCAATTTCTGGGGCAACACTTGAGTTGGGTATGACTAGCTGGCGACGGCTAATAAGACAGAAATGACCATGCTATCCTTTATTTTCTTTGTTGGTAATGTCCTCCTGTAGACATGTATGAAGTGGATCCGAAAAAAGACCAGGGAGACCGGAACGGCAATTTTTGGCTTATCAGCGGTCATCAGCCAGCCATACCCAACCAAAAGTGGTGTCCCACTCGAGGTTCGACTCCGCGACCATGTTAGTTAGAAGTCCGACGCTCTAACCACTGCACCAAGGGTTCGTTGTCTTGCTGGTTTCGCTCGATTACTTCACGTAATTTGGCGCAACGTCAGTTGTCTAATGGAAATAAAGGGAGATGAGGGAATCCCACACCCTCGTATCGTACTCAAATACCAAGTAAGCTAAACACTAGCGGATTTCAAGCAACAGGAAGTTATGGATATCAGAACCGTGGGATGTGCTGGATTGGGGAGCACTGCTATCACCATCCGGCAGCTCCTCGCAGTGGCAGCGCGGCAATGGCCTGCCTACCCCTCAGTCACCAGCGCACTGACCGTTCCCTGCACAACCATTTTTTTTCGCTAACGAATGGTTTCGGCATAGAACACGGAAACTCGGCAGTGAATTCGTAGAGAATTTCGCGAATATCTTATTTCCGCTACACCACCTCGGTTTGTGACACATTGAATTAAGTTAGGCAATTTTGGCAGATTTGCTTAATTTAGTTGACCTGATTGTGAAGAAGCTCACGGCGTTTGGCGGGAGTCGAACCCGCATAGCAGGGAAGGTTCGTACGCAGCCAAAACTCTACCATTTGAGCTACAAAAGCGAGGCCTTGCGCCGTTAATCTTATCACACTTCAATCGATTTTACCCGCTCAACTCTACCGCTAGTATGAAAGATTCTGGATGATTGGTTAGGAAATCCCGCTTGTGCAGTCAGTCTTCTGTTCCATGTTGGTGAATTCCACCTGGGTTTGTGACGGTAATTAGAACACTCCATAAGAAAATGATGAAGGTGTTGTACAATATGGGACAGTGCAAGCAGCACTAATATGCCGGAATCTGTTGATAAGGTTTGAGGCAATGGGAAATGGAAAAGAAAACGCCAATTTAGGCACAACCGTATGCAAGTTAGGAAGGTGACGTATGTAGAAAGGGAATCCAATGAGGTCAAAGAAAATCAGAAAAATCGCAAATATGATAGGCCGATTGTATTGTTACCCCGTACTGAACTGTTTCTGAACATCGATGAGAAGGAGCTTCAGAATGATACTAGAATACCTTCGGCCTACTAGGTGGAGGTCATCCAAATGTGAGATAGCGAAGCAGTCGGCATAATGGATGATACATCGAGGAAAGTCAAATTTAGTTGACAGGGAATAATGGGAGTTTCGACTGCTTACTGCCTATTTCAGCTCTCGAAATATGCCTTCCAGTGTGTACTTCAGTTGCTAAATGCTACCGTTTAAAGTACAACGAAGCATTTGAGCAAAACTTCACAAGGCTCTAAAGTGATAGGCCCAAATTTGCTGTGAATAGTTAGCTTCAAAATCACTAATATCACCAACTAGTTAAATGGTGACTCTGGAATTAAAACACTGGCGTTCGCAACAGGAGGTGCTGGTAGGTCACTGGACAACCCAATTAGGAGAAAAAACTCTCACAGTTGCGTTATGCATCAGCGGAAAATTAACGAAGTATGTGTTTACTTCTTGGTTGATAACTATTCCAAGTTCCTTTTTCACTATTTGCTACCTGAAAACTGATAAAGGTATGTCCAAGAAAATAATGCGTTTTATTTGCTGATATTGTTAGAATCCACCTCAATTAGGCATCTCAACTTTCGAGCGGAACCTGCGAATAGCTTCAAAGGCATGTGCGTCAAAATTATAGTGTCAGAATGCTAATTAAACCTTTTTTACTGATAAATAATACACAGTTTGAGCCGAAATCCAAACAATCGCGTAATTCTCAAAAAACTTATTTTCAAATGCGCATTGTACTGTAATCTTAATTGAACCAGGCGTTAAAATAACGTTAGTGAAATCACGAATAACCCCGATGCCGATAATTTCACTGTCAGTATGCATTGCTTTAAAGCAGACAGTCGAGCAGTTCTGACGTCATATGTCCTCTTACCAGCTGACAAGCGCATTTATTCGCCGATTGTAATTTCACGGTAGACAGCGTTAGCAGCAGTAGTCGAACTACCCGCGGTCACCAGAACGTGTTCTTTAGCTGCTTGACTTCTCGGCTGGGAGATGTAGCTGCACAATCGAGGCATCAAAACACTTACTCCATCCAGCTAAGCTGCGCTGGTTTGCGGCAGATGCCGTCAATAGGCAGTGTCGTGTTGAGACAATCAAAAATCAAGACAACTCATTGGTTAACGGGCTGGCGGGTGTAACAATAGGATGCCACAGAAGAAGATGCACTTTTAATGTTTGCAATGTTTTCCACCGGCCTCCTTAGGCCCCACTGTTTAAGAGGCCGGCTGCTTAGTGAATTATTCGCACTGAACATCCTTTTTGCCTCCTTGTAACCTTGTAGCCATCCATCGTGCTTTTTTTCAACGCTCTGCCAAATAAGCCTTTCCCGCGAGCATTCCCAGACGCGTGCGACTGCTACAGAATCATATAAGTAGGTCCAACAAACGGTAGCCGTCCTCGCTTCGTAAAAGTGCCCTTACAATCACAAAAATCAGCCGACATAGTCTCTTCCGAGAAGAGATGAATGCGATCACTGGGGCGGGAATTTTATTCGCCAATGTTTGGGATCCTGTTGGGCATCTAACCACCCTCAGAGACCACAATTCGTTTCTGCTATTATCTCTGATGATGGATCCGTGCCGTCAGGTAAATAAGTTTCGTGTCCCAGCGATCGCATCTGCTTCTTCTCAACTACTTCCTGTGACCTGCACTTTCGTTTGTACTTGTACTTACCCTTGGCACGACCTGCCAGTGATTCAATACTTTATACAAAATAAAATTGGTCATTCTGTTGACTTCCGTTTTTTTTCCTGCTGACCGAAACCTCATCTGCTAATTGTGAGGCCTAAGGCCCACTCCTCCATATTAGCCGTACAGGCTGACCCTTTGATGGGATTTAATTTTGGAAGCTAACTGTTGTCCCCTAAGCGTGGAATCTCAAGCAGAGTGGGTTTCAGTTTGAAGTTTTGGCAAGATCAATGCCCTCGACGACTGCATTCAAGGAATCTCTGCAGGAATTTCAGAAAAAAATGTAAGTGGATACATTGACCGTGAGATGTCGTGACCAGAAGATGAAAAAATTCATTTGTTATGAATAGAGGGATCGTTGACTAGAGAAGGTGCCCCCAAGTCAGCAGTCAGGTAAGACCGATTAGGTTGGACAGTGTACTGTAAGAACGGAGCTGACAAACGGCTCTGCAGAAAAAGCTGCCCACAGTACAGATGCGAGTTGATGTGTGTGTGCTCTGTGCCTCTGCGCACAGGTCAGGAGCTCCGGGGAGGTCATACAGCAACCAGAAAATGGGTCACACTGATTGGTGGACAACGTAGGCGACATTCATGGTCGATCGAACAAGCGCGTCCTGGGTAGATTGCGAGCATGCAGGATTGCAAGGCTTCGTGGCAAAAGCACGATGAGACACGTGAGGCCCTGCATCGAGTCAGCTATGAGCACGCGTGGTAGCACAGGGTTTAGCGGGGAAGAAGAGGTGAGTCAGCGATAGTGGCGCTGATCCAAGGGCCACCACAAAGTGAGTGGCACCCAGATTAATGGGACGTCCCGGACGCGAGTTATCACTCGGAAAATCCGGAGAGTACCAGCACAAAGAGTTCTTACTGGCGACCGGTTCATGCAGTTACAAGCGACCACCAAAGGGCGGATATTAGGCCAGGATAAAGGAGGCACGCGCAAGCGAGACTGTTCCGGAGCCGGGTTCCTGCTATCAGTGGGGTCACGCTGAGGACAGATGCACAGACGCGCGTAAGCGAGCGAGCGCGCGCGCGCACGGCCACTCCTGGAGAGCCAACTCTGTTGTTGGGGATGCTGCTGACGACCACAGAACGCAAGCTGCTGGACACACGGGAACAGAGCTGATGTACTAGTACAACTGACAGTAAAGTAATAGCTGTTATCCTGTTCTGACTTCTCTTCCTAACACGTACTGGGGGGCATAACCGGTGTTGACACAGGAACACAGTCGGTTACAACAGAGGTGCAAATAAAAAATGCACTGACAGGATACTTCGGGAATTTTCGACCACAAATAGGGCTAGATCAGCAAAGCCTGGGCTCGGCCACTATCTTCGCGATGCGTAGCGCTGACTGAAGGAGGGAAAAGGGGTATACACTGTCCCCGGCGGCCCAGTTCAGACTCCCTGTAAATGCTCACACAAAAGAAAGGCATCGCTGAGCGTCGACAAGCCTTTGAAGTTGAGCCGTCCTAATTTTCATTCTCCGTTTCCATTGGAATTTTCTGAAAAGTACAGCAGCTAATCTATTTTACTCGTTATATACGACTTATTCTGTTCTTTGTTTGACTCAAATACAACACTGATGCCATTTGAACAGTACGCCAGCGCTGTCTTAAAAGGGATTTTTACACCAACCATTGTCTGTTATGTTGACAGTTGCAGTCTGGGGCAAATATATGACCCCTGGCATCTTTTTATGCAAGTATATTTTTCACCCATCCTTCGTGAATGAAGGACGATTTTGCTGAAATTGCCGAAAATATACTTTCAAAATAAAGCCGATTTCTCTGGCATTCTCATGACTGAAAATGTTTGCAGCGAAAGCAGAAGGATTTCAAGGGGTTAATCCCCATTTATTAGCTTTCATCGGACGACATACTTATGAAGAGCGGTTCAGAGCAACAGTAGGCGTCTATCCTACAATTGACTTTGACCTTAGTGGACAAGCCTTGAGCCCGTTTTTCAACTTCTGAAGCGTTGGGATCAATGACTGGTCGGACACAAGTGGAAAGATCAGCGTTTTCTATGCAGCCTACGAGGCGGGGACCCCGGTCCATCTTACAGATCGCTACATTCAGCTGGTCAAACAACAATCTCAGGGCTTCCTGTTAGGAGTTAGGAAATAACTGAACGATGACTGAGTATAAATCCTATGAATAATAGAAAATTATAATCAGGAATAAAAAAATTCGGTGGAACCTCAAATATTCGTGGAGGTAGGTTTGAGAACCCATCAGGATTCAGAATAAATCATGAATGCCTGGTAATTATAATTAAAATACTTATTTCTAGAGTTTTTACCTACTTATGACCCATATCATGATCCTAGAGCACTTCACTTTAACTTGTTAGTTGGCTTATTGCAACACTTAAAAATTTTAAATAATTTAACCTAAAATAGAGTGCTATATCGCTTAATATATATATTTTTCGCTAGCAGATTGGCAGTACGGTGCACATATGTTACTTCTAAATTAATACGTTGGCTGTTTTTTTGCTTTATACTCCAACTGAAGTAAAAGCAAGGAATAAATGCGACTGTAAACTTATCAAAAGGGGTTTCGTTAATGGAGGTAAAACTATGGGCAGTGCGATCTAGGAAGGAAACGAAGTGGGAGGTCAAAGTGGAAGGAAGAGTTTTTCCGCAGAAAAAGAATGCAGACTAGGTAAAAGGAAGTTGACCTTCGGACGAGTGCAGTCTGCCCGCTAGGGAGTCGGGTTCGAAGTGGTGAGATCGTAGACAGTCATCGCAGTGAGGTCGTTTGAGGGTGGGCCTTAAAAGGGGTTGGCCAGACGGACTGGGTCAGCCTAGGACTGCACGCGTGCTAGGAGCCGGCGTGAAAGGCAAGCGTTCGCAGCAAGGCATGCGGCTGTCCTAGAGGTAGGTCGAGATTTGCAATCACGTGACCTCATGTCTGGTGTGTGGCCGGGGACGGAGTCACTACAGAAGTACTGATTGAGGTATTCTTTGCAATTGTCCAGAAGGCAAACCACCTAAACTTACAAGTTCACAGAAGTCATATAAAGCTAACTGTAATTCAATAAAATAAAGAAACCACGTATGTACTGTACTTACTGGAAAAGGCGATCAAGTAAGTTTAAATTCCTTAAGGACGTACATGAACTATACTAAGTTGTAAAAATAATTGTGCCTGCAAACTAGGAGGAAAGAAGAGAATGAACAAAGAGCGAACAAAATCCATTGACATATTAGCAATATTTAATAGATAGGGAGCGTGAGTACCCACCAATGAGGAGATAGATGCGCAATACGACTAAAATAATGGAAATGACTGTAAGGCGTTATCTAAAAACCACAAGTGCATGTAATTCTCCGCTTCAGATAAGGGGAATGCTGCTCTCAGGAGTTATGGAGGAAAGTTGGTGCGAGGGGTTGGGTTTCCGATATGATAAC
The DNA here is from genome assembly GCA_036362985.1 of Ligula intestinalis. NCBI lineage: Eukaryota > Metazoa > Platyhelminthes > Cestoda > Diphyllobothriidea > Diphyllobothriidae > Ligula > Ligula intestinalis. Next base: position 48,607,290 of record JAYGXS010000005.1, read on the forward strand.
CAAGTTAATTTGCACTGTCGATGACGTTGAGGGCTCTGCATTGCTCCTTGACAGACTTCTTCTGATTCGATATGGGTTCTCGAAGCTAACCCCTCACATGATTGAGGTTTTACTGTATTTGGCTAGTATTCATGATTATACTTATGATTTATAAGATCTGTTTTCGGCCATCGTCCAGTCATTTCCTAGCCACAGGCAGAAAAACGTGAGATTTCGGCTCGGATTAGTTGGCTTTCCAACTGATATAATGGTATAATCATCTGTAGGGTGGGCCAGGGTCTCCGCCTTGTAGGCCGCTCTTAGGAATGTTCCTTTTTTTCTTTTTCACTTCTAATTATACCGACAAGAATGAGCAGGACTGAAATGACCATCTAGATATCGCTGCTGTGCAAGTGATACTTCGAACTCTTCCACTTCACACAGAACTAAATGTTTCCATAGAAAAGTGAACGCTGAACCCTGACCATAAACACTGATAACTTAATTTAAGAGTCAGTCATTAGCATCTTTGCAGGGATTTCCAAAGCTTTCACAGACCTGTGAAAAAGAGGCGGATATAAGTGTATTAGGTTCCAATGAAAATGCTGCGAATAAGTATGTTCACGTATCCCGTAAGTATAGTAAATCAAAATATAAAAAATGACTCCTCCACACGAAAAAATGTGTTTTTTATAATTGCTTTGGTTTTTGCCGTCGTTCCTTCAAGGTCGTTTACACCGAAAAAAAAACTCTGAAAGGAATAGTTTTAATCGATTGCTACTGCCTTTATCAGTCAGAAAGCAGTAACAACGCATCACATGCGCGGTGAACCTAAAAAACGCAAAGCCACTTCAAGTTTGCGGTGACTGATGATTAACCTTCACATACGTATGCACTCAGGGTTTCAATTCACGGGAGCTCTGCATACCACCTTATTCACAGTTCATCATCTCTATAAACCGCAGCAAGTAGGCGCCTCCTTTGCTGAAGACGCCTATTGAGGTATATGAGAGCATCTGAAGGTCCTTTTTAATTTTCTTAACTAACCCGGGATAACAATCGAAACACGCAAGTAACTTCTGAAAACAGGTATTTTCGGTCATCTGGTCCAATGCACGAATCGTGGGCGTCGATAAACCGGCCCAAGAAACAAAAAAATGACGGGCATACGAAGCTTATTTCGAAAAAAAAGTCCAAGTACAGTAGTCGCCGGCTATTAAGGCTACGGTTAATAAGCCCGCCGCTTATTAAGCGCAATATGGTCTGGGCCCGATGTGGACTTAATAACCGATGACGGCTGCATTAAGCCCACGGTTAATAAGCCCGCCACTTATTAAGCCCAATTTGGTCGGGCCCGAGGTGGGCTTAATAGCCGGCGACTACTGTAGTTCGGAGCAAGCGAATATGTACGCGGACGACTGGACAGACAGGAAGCCAAAGCTGGTTAGAAGGAACAATGATAGCTGCTCACCAAGCAACCTAAGCGAGACATGGTTCTATCGCAATGTGTTAAGGCTACTAAGGTTTAACCCTAACGACTGTGATCTTCAAGGCTCGGTTCCTTGGGAGATAAGAGAAGTCTTGGGAAACCAGAGCTGTAGGAAAATTGGATTCTGTACAGAATAAATAGAAGAATATTTAGCCGGAGGGTTGACTCAGTCTGGCGTGCCTTCGACCGTGAGAGCCGTGTGAGAGAGCAGCGGCGGCGCGTCCGCCCCGCGAGAGGACAGAATGCCAAGTGAGTCTACCGTCAGTCATCCCGAGCGGTCACCAAATCTCCTCTCTGTCTCGCGGCCTTGATGGTGATTGGTTGGACCACACGAAGGTAGACACTGAGGTGGGTGGTGAGTGTATCATGTGCCAGTTTGCGTCTGGTCGGAGGCAGGCTAAAAGTACATTCGCGTGAGGTCATGCTCTGAGTGACCTTGTCTGTGACGTCAAGAGTTAGGTGGGCATCGGGTAGAAAGGACCACTACAGTTCTCAGCGAGAGAAGGTCACTGCAAACGCTTCAGTTGGCGGTTATACGAAATGCCACCAAGTAGGTCATTCAAAAGGCCACTTGTCTGTTTAAACCTTATTTTTTTACCTCTAGTTTAGGGCGATAGATTTCGGTGCGTTTCATAGATCATTCTGACCAGATTACACAATTTCACAGACACTCCGTAACAGAGAATGCAGAATAAAACAGAACTTTACAGATAAATAGCAGGTCACACATAAATTTCATGAAAACGAGTTGGACTGCTTCGACAACAAAAAGTATGCAAGTTATTCTGATTCGCAGTACACTTATTACTATTGCCGGCCAAGACAAGAGAGCCTGGAATGGCTGTTTCTGGCTTATTAGATGTCGTCAGCCAGACAACACGAGCATGAACATGCCGTGCGAAGGAAGTACAAGCTGTCCTTGGTCGCCGCCCACGCATTCTCGCCAGTGCACGACTTCGACTTCGAAAATGTGCGAATGCTAGGTCAGTCGGAAGGCCAAGTCTCACGCCTACTGCAAGAAACATGGCACTCGCACGCGGGCTCTACTACTTGGCATATCAATCTCCCAGATGCCTACCTCGCGTTGCGCAAGCAATGGCAGGGCTCGGGGTCACTCGCGGTGGAGCGAACAATGAGAATTCAAGGTCACTCCAGGCAGAACACAGCGGACTGTACGGTTTCATTCCTTGAAAATGGCCTCGAGTGAGAGTCCGAAACGTCAGACAAATAAAATACGGGTCTCAGAGAACCTTGATCCACTTTCTTTACTTTTGTCTTGACATTGGGGTCCTTTCAGCAATTTTTGCTCACTGTTCGGCTTCGTTCCACGAGAAGTGATGCATGGAAGGGTTGCCATTTTTATGCTAACATATTGCGCATTAGATGGTGAACAGCCTGTGGGTTTTGTAGTGATCGTTGCCTGCCCGATGCCTGGCCTTCCTGTCGTGACCTCAATCCGTCTAGACCTCAAGGTCGTGGCGTCCGCCAGACTTACTGGCGCGCGAGACATGGACCACCCACTTCGATGTCCACCCACACGCTGTCCAACCAATCACAGGCTGACCTAGTCAAGAAACGCTCTCTCTCCGTGCCAACTGGCCTGATTGTTCTCAAACTGGCACTTGGACCGTGGCTGGCTCTCCTGCTGGTCGTAAGCTCTGCAAGTCAAACCTCTGTCCATCTATTCTCCTTTCCTCTGTGTACACAATACACTCTTCCTTCTACTCTGGCCTTAAGCGACTTCTCATCTACTAAATAACCATGGTCTGAAAATCGCAGTTGCCTGGGTTTAACTCACTCAACCCCCTGCGATAATTTCCTATAATTCAGTCCCAAAATATGGGATGGTAACGGCACTTTCAAACAGCGCGTTGCCCATAGTCGTTATATTTGTATTATAGGATACAAAATCACACAAATGTGCAAACCTGACATCTAGAAATTAATAAAACATCTGATTTTCAAAAAAATAACTTATCTCCTCGCAACCTCAGTTAATACCTGGCTCAAAATTAGTTTTAAAGTTCGAACAGTTTTGTCTGGTAAAACTCTTTAGGCAAAATTGCGCTTCCCCCAAACAAAAAACAAGTTCCAATGTTTAAACCAAGTTGAGGTCAATCATGAACATAGAGACAGACCCGAATATGGGATAGCGTAGATCACTGCTTATGACTGATAGAATAAGTTTAAAAGGAGCATATTCCGGAAAGGGCTAGGCGAATAAGTAAAAAGCGCTACTTTTTGGTGTCTATAGTGCATAGCCTCAATGTCTGCTATTGCTTTTCAGGAGTTAGATCACATGCTTCCCGCTTGCTGTCTGCTAAGCCTGTACGCACTGTGTGCGTGAAAAAGCGAAGTACTCTTATGTTTTCTTCATGTCTATTTTATTTCTGTGAACGCATAACTCTGTGCGTTTTGCACAGCAGTGAAGCTACAAACCACTAAACCGTTAAAAAATCGGCAACGATTTTACCACATCAATCAAAGTTCCTTTCGTACTGCCAGCAAAGAGCTATTTTTAAGTGTGGATTAGCTACAGCTTACCTTCCGTGTGCTTATTATACAGCTTTACCGAGTCAGTAGCCCAGTAGCGACAGCTTAGAGAATATTGCTGTCTTCTGGATGATCGTAAAAGACGTCAGAAAGCAAGGCTATGTCAAAGGCAGGTTTCATACTTCAACAGCTATCAGACAGTCCAGTTAAACAGGAAATAAGGTAATTGCAATACATTGATTTATAAGTAGGGCGTTTGACAGATTTGAATAATTAATTGGATTCAATTGTTAAAAACTCGACCACCTTGGTCGGATTCGAACCCACGAGGATAAACTTATCGGCATGCAAGTGTAAGAAGGTTTAATCCTAACGGTTGCAATTTCCCAGGCCAGGTTCCTTAGGAGATGAGAGAAACTCTAGGGAGGCCAGAGGCTTAGAAACAATATTTTGTGTACACAAGAGTAAGCGACATTTGCCATTCGGTCTGACATGGCGTTCAACCATGAGGGCCTTGTGAGAGCGCGGCACCGTCAGATTGGCTACGAGCGCTTCGGGACGCTGATAGGCCAGACCTTTTTCGAGTGTGTGTGTGCGTCCCAGCCGCCTGAGGACAAAGGTTAAGCCTCACACGCGGACAGGGACCGAGCTCGTCAAGCGACTGTAGAACCTCTATAGTAGTATGTGAACGGCGAAACTACTCTCCTTATGCAAATATGGAGAAGTTTGATTGGTTAGCGGAAGGTCCCGAGTCGTTTAATTTTACTTTCCGGGGATGCGCTAGAGGCAGACACGTTGCACTTGTAAACCTTTCATTATATTTGTGGGGATTGTGACAAATATCTGTCTCAATGATGAATAAGTGGTTAGACTGGATGTTTGTATTTCGGTTGCCGCGAAACCTGTAATTTATCAAGAATATTAAGTCAATAGAATCGAATATGCGAGCTCCAAGAAGCAGTTCGGAAGACGGAGAAGCAAGCAGTGAAACAAGAGTTTTATTGTCCTGACGTTTCGGATTCCGTCGGGAATCCTTAATCATAGGTAATCATAGAGAAGTCTGAAACATGCGTAGATAAAGGTGATGGATGTGTAGCGACCCCCTTTCTTAGTCACACTTTCATCGGACGCCGCACGGACTAGGTCATGTCTGGCGTGACCACCACGCGTCCACAAGACACCATAGTCAAGGCCTCCGTTCAAGGTCACTCCTTTGTGGCTTTCTCAAGGCGGTCTAACCTCAGTAGCCAATCAATTTTCAAGGCGAGACCAGTGCTCGAGATGCGGGTGAGATGTTTACGCTCAGTCACTTCCAGAGCCGACGACTCACTGTTCGGTAGCAGACTATCTGAACTCCGGCTCATTCATGGCTGGCCTGCACTCGTCTGGAAGTCACTTTTATATTGATTACATACTTCGCTTGTTCCTACCTTAGTAAATTCTCCCTGACACTATGGCCTTCCACGCCTTATTCTATTCTACTAGCTTATACATGTTGGGATACGTTCTCCCGTCTATTATCTGGCTAGACCACCTCGTATCCCACAGATGCACAGATTGCACGGTATTTATAGTTCGTAGCGGTCATCCGTATGCGTGTTATAATTGTCAATCCTGTAGCCACCGCATGAGGTCTTAATAAGTGCGGTGATGACTTGACACTTCGCATTCGACTTATTAATCGCCGTGATTCCCTTGTCCGTGTCAGCGTCCGTGGCAGTGGGTCTTCCGGTCTCAGACCTTTTTACGAGTACCTGTGATTAAGGATTCCTAACGGAATCCGCAACGACAATAAAACTCTTGTTCTAGTGGTCGCTTACTCTTCTTCTGAAGGTTTAGTCAGTGAAAGGACTTAACTTATATCAGGGTGGAATAACGAGCACTCCACGCAGATAAAATACCCTCAACCTGTGTGTGTGTGTGTGTTCGACCATCGATTTCGATGAAGTCCACTAAGTGCACCAACAGGTTGGTACAGAAGCTGACAGTCTGAGGGGGTAGATTATAGTGATAGCCGACGTAGGTAGCGTCAACCACACTTTTCATCTTCGCCCGGGGTCAAGAAGATCAAACGGAACCCGGCAATGGCCGCTTTCTCCTATGCACGCCAGAAACACCACCTAACTTAGTCTCAATTGAAAATAGACTTTGCCCAGATACTACCACACTATCTACTCCCCCCCTCCCCTTCAGCAGGTGTCAAGACAGGCTCAAAAGGGCTGCAACGGGTACGGCTACTCCTACTACTACTACTACTACTACTACTACTACTACTACTACTACTACTACTACTACTACTA
>JAYGXS010000005.1:48635105-48710346 GCA_036362985.1 Ligula intestinalis
GTGCGTCCCTTTTGTGGTTTAAAGTTCCGTTTATATCACCAAACTGCCATGCTCCAAATTTACGGGCTCTGGTTATATTCGATATTTTTTGTACAGGAAACCTGAATATAATTCTGTCGTATTGTGTATGGAGTTCAGCAGAAATGAAATTTTTTTACAGAGAATTATGATCCAACATACATTTATTCGCCTTAATCATTAGAAATGCGTACGAATGTCTTAATAACTATCAAATAAAATCCTTAGCTGAAAGTTACTATTTTCTAAAAAATGTTCGTTTCTCGTGTTCTTTTTCAAGTGGAATTATTGACTTCGAAATCCTGCAAGCATTGCGTGCATTTCTGGGGTTGAAAGAGCAAACACCAAACCAGTTATCACAAGGAATCCTAACCTATGTCTTAAAAAGTAAAATATCAGATTTTCGGGCAGAATTTCGCAATATAAGAAAAGGTTTATCTTGCATTATCCTTTACGGAATTGAGCTTGAAAGTCCTACTTTATAACTACTAGGTCATATCGATAAAGTTAATTTGTATCAGACTCGTATCATATTTATAGGCTAAAGTTATCAACCTTACTTTTGTCGAGCACATTTAACAAGGTCAATATGCACTAATGGATTTTGGAGGCACTATAGGCAATATTTAGAAATGGAAGACAGTCTATGAAAATCTAGCCCCTGAAATTTCGCCTTTATTTCTACACTTACTAGAATTGTCAATACAAGTGAATATGCTGATTATAGAGTAATTAACGTACAAACGGGCATGAAAGCTGCGGCATTAATTGTCTTAAGTGTGAATCATAATAATGACTGCATCCTATAAATAGTCCGACCGCTGAACGTGAATTGCCCGATTCTGCTAGATTTTATGGTAATGCTTCTGATGAAGAATCCGTAACTGACTTCAAAACATCAGGCGAATAAAAGTATTGTCTCAGCGATTGCATCTACTTCTTCGTTTTCTTCTCCTCAGTTCCGCGAATAATGAGACAGACTCGACTTCGGATGTCGGGTAAGTGCAACTTTGTTTACTTTGGAAAGTAGATTTCTAGAAACCCTATACTTTTGTTTATTTTTTGAAAATAGCAATGGATGACTTTAGGAAATTTAGGATCTACACTCTGCTGTAAAACATAGCATCGCAAGTTTATTTTTCTCAGGACTTCCAATAAAGTAATTTCAGTAACTGACTTGTGACCTCGGGCAAACCTGTTCAGAAACAGTTACTAGGCAGGGCTTAGCTTGAAAAAAATAAAATCCCCCAGCCATTTTTGCAGGGCTAGTGTTGTTATGTTAGCCAAAGCTGCGCTGTAACTGCCTAACTAAGCAAGGTGTGAGCTACCAAAGAGGAACACAACAAGAAATGCGTAGAAAGCAGAAGTCTTCAAGATAACGTAGTGGACCATTATTTAAAGCAAGCGACCCCGTATGTACAAGGTTGGACCAATTAGATGGTGGTCACAAGTAACGCACGACTACATTGGCTGGGTGAGTCATGCAGTTGGCGTGTTAGCCTTTCGTTTGCTGGCAGCTGGGGTCGGCGTACCACAATGCACTTGAGTGGTCGGACCGGTTGTCTGACTTGCAGCACAGCGCGGCGGCACCTGTAATCTGCGTAGGTTGACCGGTGGTCTCGCATGGAAACGCCTCGTTAGGGCGGCGTGCACGTTGAGTTAAGCGGGGCCCTAACAGATATCAGTGAAATAAACTCCCATACTGATATGCGGAAAGCCTTTTAATCGTTGTCTTAGTGTGCAATAAAGAAATTAAATCGGCAATTTATCCCTGATCTTTTCTGTGCAGTCTCATTCTGTCTCTCAAGGTGAAACGTATGCCACCACTCGACTATAGCAATATCACACCAGCTGCACTCATCTAACTGTCATCCTTAGGATAGGGACAAAATGGACTAAGACTAAACAACAAAGCTGTAATAACTTTATCCTTTCTTAAACCAAGAAGAAAAAGCAAAAGAGGTAAAGCTAACGAAAATCATCAGAGTTTTATGCTGGTTAAACTTTGCATCATTTCTGCTTTTAGCGACTATGCGTTAGATGAGCTGATTGATGATTACCTACGAAGTCAAGGAGGACACAGCAGGTAAAACGAAAGTTCATACGATACCTCTGAGTTGAATTCACGTCACTGTGATGTGGTGTGTACGGATTCGGAGCTTCGAAATCCCTTGATGTTCATATATTCTGAAAATCTTATCAATGCAATTAATCGTCTCTAGTCTTACTATCCTGTAAGAATGTTCCTTATGTCAGTGAGTTAATTGCGATGATCGGAAATGGTCCTACTCGTTTAAACCTGCGAACGCTATTAGTACTCACTTGGATAATAATTGCAGATTGTCTCGCCGAATTTTTTTACGTTTCGACAGCGGCGAGCCAACTGTAGGTTGCACTTCGACATGTGGACTTTACCAGCTACAATATTTTCGCCTTTCTTTTTCTCTTCGTTTATCTGATATCGTTAAACGGCAAAAGTAACTTATGTAGCCCTACTCATATCCCCCTAGTCCCAGCATTTGGTCCTGCAAAAACGGTAGTTATAGAGTTTTGTGGGGTAGAGAAATAGGATAGGCAGAGAAGGAAATTTTTATAAGTAAGTGTTAAGCGAAAAAATGTAGTCGAATTTGCTTCCCGCGGCCGCTGGGAGCAGGTTGTTCCGCATGCAAATTAAAGGTGTGAGCGGCGCTTTGCGCCGCGGACTATACTAATCGTAATCCAGAACGATAAGTTGGACCACAGATAAGTTGAAGTAGACAACCTTCTAACCACCATTTCAATGTTTTGTGAAATTCAAGAAACCTGCAATTTGATAATCGGGTTTTTCCGCAATAAGTTTGATGAAAATATAACTGAGGAAAATCTACAGATTTAAATCAACAGCCCTTCGAAAAATAGTAAAATAAAAATGTATTCTACTGTGTGTCCTAATTCCCCGCCCATAAAACCCGATAACCACCGTTTTCGTAGGAAAACATGCAGGTTGTAGGGAGAAATGAGTGGGGCTGCATAAGCTACTATTGCCCATTAAACTATTTAATTCGTTGAATAGGAATCGTACAGATTAACATAACGGGTAAAATTATAGGTCTGTGTTCAAACAATAGCTAAGTAGAATCGCAATGCTTTCTTTTCTCGACTTAACTTCCGTAAATGCTTAACTTACAGCCTGGAGTTGGCAAAGCCTGTACTTTACGATCTTTTCGAAAAAATGCTCTTCCCATCCAAGGACAGCCAGGAACAAGCAAGGTAGGCTAGCTATTACTTTCTTCTTCCTTCGAATTGATATGAATAACCCAAATTAAAAGGGAAATATCCGAAAAAATGCAATTTTAATGAAAAACTATAGGCACTTTCGAGTGCACTGATTATATTTGTTACAGAAGCAATGCATTTGAAACGGGAAATTAGCCTTGGAGATATGTTCCGTTTGCCAATCTTTTTTGCGGTTATCTGTCAGACAGCATTGCCAAGGCTCCTTATTAGGCATATTTTTGCAATTAAATTTATTCATAATTGACATTGAATGGATAATTACAGAATGACCCGTTACTTAGTTTATAAGGAGAATTTAAAAATTTGATCTACATGTAAGCTGCAAATTGCTTTTATTTCCGTTATCTTCCGTTACCCACTGTCTTCGGTCTCTAATCCAAAGAAGTTCATGCATTGGTATTTTCAAAAACAAATGCTAGAGAAGATCGCCATTCTCATTCCTTACCTACCTGTTGTCAGTCATTTGGGTTTGTCCGCTGGATAATGTTAGGAGACTCTGTTGAACGCGACAAATTTGAGGAGCAGTTGGGACTTACCGTCGCATCGACTTCTCGCGAGGCAGATATGTCCAGCAATTTGTCCTCGCACATGAGCGGAGTTTCCGGATGAAGACTGCACAACGATGCCTTGAAATGGGATATAATTTAATGAACGAAAGGGCATTTTGAAAGTCTTTGTTGTCCAAAACCGAATCAGTTTTCGCCTTTTTAATAGTCTTAGATGATAGCCTGGCAAAATAAGGCACAGCTGTGCCTTGAGGGCAAATATTTCTACTTGTTTTTTTTGCCGTCGAAATAACACTTGGAACACAGCATTTGAGTTGCCATGCGATATGAACCAACAGAAGTTTAGAGTAATTGCGCAGATACGGCCTCCATATCCCTTCCACCTTCCCGAAAATTCCAGTAGCCGAACAATGCAACATATCTGACTATGATATAGGAAAGCATAATTGTCCGGGTAAATGCTAGATACACCGCGCTACAGTAGCTTTTTTTATTCGTCCAGTCCCCCACAAGCGATGCAAAATGCACATGCACTAGGTATTTTTTCTGACCTATGCAATAAATTCTCTCGTTAGAACAAATATTTGTGGGGTATTACCACCCTTAAAAAACGAAGATCAGAAACTTAGAGTTCATTTCACGTTCCGGGAGGGGCGGAATGCCAAAATCGGTGCAAAGTGTACAAGCCTCACGCGATCTCTGAAAAGGCAATTTTATTCTTATGAGCTTTCGGCTCCACACGAGAAGTCATGGTCAGAGAAAATGAGAAAGCAGCAAACGTTGGCTACGAGGTGGGAGGGGGGTGGCACATGTGATTGTTCCATGCCAACGTTGCGTCCATGCTCACGCCATCTTATCGTGTCTCTCCCGCGCGCGTCCCTGGAGTTATGGCGTGTGACCGTGACATGGCAGCTGCGTGCTTTGACAGGAACTGGACCGTGGTTTCTGATCGCGAACACTGATGGCAAAAGAACAAGGCGGTGTATCCACAATTGTTATGATGGAGTCTGACAGTCAGGCCTCCAGCAGTTTGCGTCCCGTCTTATAACCGGCTCAAGCCATTATTTATGCGTTCAAGAAGTCGAATTCGCGGTCTTCTTCCAAAGTGTGGGTAGCGATCTGGGAAACTGGCTTGCCTATCCGCTTTGTCCGTTTGTGCTCTGTTATTTGCGAGCTAAGTCGTAGCCCGGTCTGCGCTGTATAATGGCAAGAACAGTCAAGACATGGCACCTGATAAACGAGGCCAGACTTCTCACATACATCCAGTGGGTCTTTTATTGTACACATTTCCAACTACAAAATCTCCCAAAAGGACGCACGGTAATGGAAGTTTGATGGCTAAATATAAACACCTGCAAACAGTAAATCTTTGTGGAAGTGTCTGCTAGTTCCAAAAGCGATGTTCAAAAGTAATTGCATTTGTAGGCTTCATCAAAATAAACGCCTAAATGATTGTACGAAAACTGGATCAAGTAACTGTAAGCTCCGCATCGTCAGACATTCTGCCTAGTCGTCCATTTGGACACGACAAGACTAGACAAGACATTATGGTTAGGAAATCTGCCCCTGACTGGCGAGGCGCAAGTTCGAAACTTGGGTGCGGCGGCAATTTCAGCTGCTACACTAAAGTTAGCTGCCCGTAGCTGATGAGAGCCAATAGCCCGAAATAGCTATCTTACGGTATTGCCTATGTCTATGCCGGAATACTACTATAAAAACATTAATTATTACCTGGAAACCTAGAAAATGAATCTTTCATTAACTGAAACAGACGTTTAACCTGCCAGCATCGTATTGAAACATTTTTGCAGGTATCCTCGAAATAATTTAATCCTTACCTTATGAACTGTAGTTTCGATCCAACAACGACAGAAACGTCGCCGGTGATTGAAAAGTAAGTCCGTTCAGATAATAATGACATTAATTAACTGCGCCTAGATGACTTATGATTCCTTTCCATAAATCGCAAGGAAGGTGCGACAAATTTGTAATAAAACGCCACAGTTGCAGGTTAGCATAATAAAAAGTATCTTTAAAATACACAAGACTTGGATTTCACTTGCAGTATTGGTTTTCCAAGACGGATTATACTGTGAAATGTTAGAATGGAACTCTCACTTGTTTCCAGGCGGTTTTGACATCAGCCTATGCATATCTTTGTAAATATCTGCATAGCTGTGTCAGTTTACCCCTGTTATTTGTTTCGAGGCCTCTAAGTAGTTATACTTTCAAAAACGTGGTTCGATAGGAAACCACAACAACATCCCAAAACACGATGAGAAGTGAATTTATGCACCGCAGGGAACTAGCTTCTGGTAGATAGCCGGTCAAATTTAATTTATATTTTTATCTACTGTCCAAGTTTCGAAAAATGTTTTCCTATTGCAAGGAATAAGTGCGGCGTTTAATCCCATACCTATGTTGTGCTATCACACGTGTTCTTGGAGTCGTTAAGTATTGTAAACAACCACTGTTTGAGATTATTGACTTCATTATTCGTGTCATACAGTCTTGAAGGTTTGATCACTACCAAGGTAAAATAGACAGCAGACATTTAGTAGAGTCTTATGTCCTAAATAACAAAAAATATGTTCATTATTGGGGTAACACGCAATTTCAAAGTTCCTCTGGAGAATCTAAGCGGTACTTTGCTTTGCCTGTGTAGGATCCGGGTTAAACTTAGAAATAACCAGTATTTAAGGCATTTGTCTGTCGTAGGGTGTCAACATCCAAAATGAATAATTCTGTTCGCGACAACAATAAAGTTGGCCGAGGTCTTTACATATCCCGAGCCCGAGGATTCTGTCCTACGACACCTGCGATAATAAGGGTTTTATTGTTGGGTCATACTGCAGGAAAAAGAAAGAAAAGTAAAAGGTAGAACGTATAATAATTATAAGAACTAATAAGAAAAACTAAAAATAAATAAAAATAATATTTGTTCAAGTAAAGTAATATTTGGCGCGAACTAGTTCATTTGAAAAATACAATCTATACTAAACAATAACTGCGCAAAAATACCTGCAAACAGGCTATCCACCAATATCGACTCTACATCGAAATTAAGAGATTAAAATAAAAGCAAAAATGCGCTTTTCCTCCATTTAAAAAAAACAATAGCTTTTAATGCATTTGGGTCGATATTTTAGTTCGATAGGCCAAAAAAACAAACGCATGTCGCTTAAAATTGAATTGAATTAGAAATTAAACTACTCAAATCTATAAGTATAAGTAAACTTATAAACTAAAAAAGTAAACCGAAAACTGAAATAAAACTACTATAAAATAAACGCTACCGCAGGAAGCTAAATATTAGCATGTTGTCGGGTGCAATAAAGAGCATAACTACGCTTACTTTAATGCCTATAATAGTTATTTATGTACGGTGATTTAATGCGCACTGTTAGTTGTTAGTTGTTATGGCTGTGATCATGCCTGATCTAGCCGGCCTCAATGATGTCACGAACGGTACCTCTCCATGCGTGGCGATTGGCGGCAGCGGATCTCAAAAGCTCCACCCAGTCCCTTCTCCAGCGACGGAGGCCGAAGATAAAAGGTCCGAGAACTGCTTCCATGTCTTAACGGACGGTGTCTAGCCAAGTCTTCAATTGCCCTCCTCTTCGACGTTTCCAGGTGGGCTGTGGTGCCGGGTCAAGGGCAGCACAGGTAAGGTCGTGAGGCGGACGACGGCGAACGTGTCCAAACCACCTCAGTCGCCTTTCTTGAATGACCTGAGATATCCTCGTGATACGATCGCAGCGGATGCGGACTGTCTCATTTTAGATGAAGTCGCTATACTTAACTCGCAGGATCGTCCTCAGGCACTGGTGGTCAAAGACCTCCAGTCTTCGCTTATCTTCAGCGCGCTTAGCCCAGCATTCACATCCATAGAGGAGGACTGAGTGGATGGACCCACGGTATACACGAATCTTCGTGGCGATGGAGATGTCACTTCGGATTGATAGGCGAAAACCCAGCGAGCAGCATCGATACGGGAGACAATGTCATCCTTGGTCTGCCCATTCGCTAGCAGCCTCGCCTCGAGGTATTGAAAGCTGTCTACTTCTTCAAGTTTATGGCCATTAATCCCCAGGGGTGCCTTTTCCTGGTCAGGTATGCAGCTCGAGAACAACTTAGTCTTTCCGGAATTTATGGACATGCCTACCGATATAGCGATCTCATTTAACCCCAACAGTACTGACTGTAGACCATCGAAGTTAGAGGCCAACAGTGCAATATCATCGGCGTAGTCAAGATCAGTTAGTCGGCGTCCGGGTGCAAGTTCAACACCGCCCTCTTCATGTAGGGCTTTACTGAGAATGCAGTCAATGACGTAATTAAACAGAATGGGAGAAAGGACGCAGCCCTGTCGGACACCTGACCGGATATCGAACGACTGAGAAAGATTGTTGTGGACCAGGACTCGTGCGGTGTTAGACCGATTGTAGGCCTTAATCATCGCAATGAGTTTGGTCGGCACTCCATCCAGTTCCACTATTCGCCACAGGGACTCACGATGGATGGAATTGAATGCGGCGGCAAAGTCGACGAAGCAAACGGCCGTCGGTTGCTGGTAACTATGGCGGAATTCTAGAGTGCGCCTCTGTGTGAATATTTGATCCTCACATCCACGCCCAGCTCGAAATCCGGCTTGGTTGGGTCGTGTCCTGGAATCACGTACAGACTGGAAGCGCTTAAGAAGAACAACAGCGAAGATCTTTGCAGCAACATGCCACGGTAGTTCTCGCATCTTGTCTTATCTCCCTTCTTGTGGACAGTTGCGCACTGGCAACTTACTTATTACCAATTTTGTTTCTTGGAAGTTGAACCAGAAATTAAAGATGGAAAATCAATGGAGCGAGTGCACATTTTCCTGTTGTCGAGCTTAGATGGTTTGAAAGGTGAACAATAATTGTAAATCTGAATAGTTTATGTTGTCTACGCCAAACACAGGAACAGGAATTCCCGCTCCCCGTAAAACAAGTAGCCTTTGGTTTAGGTCCACTAAGGTAAAATGTTCCCTGTTTTCACGATCACACCAGCCCTTACTCATACCCAAACTCTTACCCTAGACCTGACCTTAAATGTAGCTTTGGCCCTCAGCATAACCTAACTTGAATTCTTATCATACCCCAAGCCCCACTCGTCGACCGTAACACTGCTTTCCTTGCAATTTCACACAACGTCACTCGTTTTACGGGCGGGTTCTATTCCCATAAGTGTGGAGACATATACTCAAACATTACCTAATAGTGAGTTGAAATAATGAAAGTAATTGGTATAATCGCGCCTTGATAAATGTTCCATCAGTAGTCACACCCACTCTAAATCGGAAACCGGAGAAGTCGGTTTACACCAAGTACCCCGAGTTCAAAGGCTGCTTCCTGAACTTAATTTTTCTGTCCACGATAATTTTCATACAATCCTCATCTCTGAACGAATTCTTCCAAAATCTTTTTCAGACTGCAGGAATCCCTTCAGCCACTGGTTTCAGCGTTCCTCACTCCAGACGAAAATGGGTGTGAAAAACCTCGAAATGCTTTATATTTGATAGTCTATATTCTTCCATGCTGCGCACCTTGGGCAACCTTTTCCTTCCCTCTGCTGTAGCTGATTTTTTGACGCAAGTGGAGTGCGTCAAATGCTTAAAATATTCTGCTATAAAGAATGGGTGACAGAACGGCCAGCTAATACGATATAACTCGTACCGAAACGCATAAATTTCACTTAACCTTCCACCCCGCCCGAAAAAAACCCACGACGTTTTCCGAACTGATGGTGTGAATCTGTAATGACATCACAGTTTTCGATACAAAGATGCTTCATATTCATGGCATTAATTGTTTTGAGAACCAAAGGTGTGCGCAAGCATTTGAGGTCCAGATGTAATATTGTTCTCATCATCCCCGTAAAAGTAAGAAGAAAGGGCGATTTCTGGGACTAGGTTGTATTTTAGCTGGCGTTTCTAAAGCTTTCTCGCTTTCATCATCAGAGCGTGGTAAGTGTTCTCCTGCTGGTGTCAGTAGGTACCTCCAAACGTGAGCATGATGCCTGATGCCCGTGTGTCAATCGATTGTACCGATCGATTTTTGTGGATGTTTTAATTGTGTGCGCCCTCGCGGGCGCTTCCGTGTGGTGCGTTAAGTCGTTTTTGTGCATGCTGAGAATTTCTACCTTCTTCGTTCGCGGCCGCCGGCCCTGATTATCTTCCTCTGCCCGACCTGTTGCTCCGTTCTTATCAGATTTTAGCCTTCTGCGGAGCGCTTGGTAGACGGGATGAAGGTCTATGTCTCTGCTCAATGTGCCACTCGAGAACCAACTTTCTAGTGGTAATCTGGCCATCTTATCGTTGGCTTGGCCTATTACCCTTGCTTTCTCAAAGGCAAGCATGTGGTTCTCCTGCTGTACGTGGTCATAACCCATAGACAGCTCATCCTTGCGGTTGATTGCGAGCTGAGGTTCATGCAACCTTGTGCTTAGACATCTGACTGTTTCACCAACATACCTTGCATTGCAGTCTTGGTATGGCATGCAGTAGACGACAACTGATTTTTTTGTCAACGGTATCGGGTCTTTGGGTCAGTAAATTGTTGTCTGCGAAATTTACTGACAAAGTAACTTGTTCTAATATGGCTCCGAAGCAATTCTTTTATTCTCTTTATGTGAGGGTTTAAAAGTGGATGCAATTATAATATGGAAAAGAACGATTAGTTACCCGTTTAATTAAAAGAGTTCGCCGTTGTCTTCATGCTTGTTATTTTTTATCCCTGTCCACTGTAAATAATGTTCCTTTTTCCACTTCGTCGATCCTGGATGCACAACTAAATTTCAAATGGTTTTTCTTTGTCCATTACATGAAGCAGTATCGGTAATAAATCCTGAAAATGACTAACTCTGCAGAGTGGCGTCACTATGCGAAATATTTCCACATTGGCTTAGAAAATGTGGCTTCGAAGGTCTGTACCATATGTGGATATACAGGGTGCCCAACAAAAAACCCCTAAGTTTGTGATTGTTACGGCGGCCGAACCGCCCATGCCGTCACGATCGATGGCGGAGAAAACAGAACACCTGGGCCACATCCGAAGTGAAGCCGCCCCCGTTGGTTCGCACCCGCATTCATGTCGCCCACGCCATGTTCCGCTCAGTGGTGAGGAGCACCCACACAACGTGGGTGGTGGTCGCAGAGGAGAAGGTTCTAAAATGCCCACCTACGCACCATATGCCAGGAATATTCTGGAAAGACGTGTAGACCCATGCCACAGCTAAGCAATTTCCAGCGCGAGGTCATCGTCCTATTCCGGAAAGAACATCCAACATGGGGGTTGCAGAAATGTCGGAACATTTTGCCTAAATTTTTTGGTGCCATTAAAACTGACCAGTTTAGAGGTGTCGCGGCTGCATTCAAACAAGGTGGATCACCTGTAGCAAAGGTGCGTAAGCCTGGTAGTGGCACTTCTTGCAGGCACGATTCCCCAACAAGGCGAGCAGTCTTGGAACTTGCCATAACTCCACCAGATCATCACAGACGATATTCAAGTCAACGTAAAATTTGTAAAGATCTGGGATTGTCAAAAGGGTATGTGCACAGAACAATTGCACAATCCAGTTTAAAATCTTTTCGACGCATTCAATGCCATGTTTTAACTGAAGCACACCAGCAAGTTCGAAAGATAAAGTGTGATGCCATACTTCAGCGCTTCGGTGAAGGAGAAAAATGAAAACAAGTGTGGTTCTCAGATGAATCATCATTCTGCTTGTCTGCACCACTGAATAGGCAAAATGAACGCATATATCGTGCAGTGGAAGTCAAAACTGATATTCCTGCTGAAGATTTGCTGGTGGAGATAGACAAGCAGCAAAAATCTATCATGTGCTATGGTGCTGTTTCCTGGCAAGGCAAAACAGACCTCTATTTTATTGAAGGAGATGCTGCTGGGCAGGAAGGTGTTGCACCGAGTCGGAGAACGAAAAAACTGTAAATCAAGTTGTTTACAGAGAAGATATGTGCCCGCGGATTTTCACAGATATTGATCATGTAATGCAGGGAGAACCCTGGACGTGGCAGCGAGATGGTACAAAGCCACACACTGCCAATGACACTGTCGCCTAGCTCCGAGTTAACATTCCAGATTTCATCACACCCCGCAATGGCCATCCAAGAGCCCTGACCTGAATGCAATGGACTTTTGCATTTGGAGTGTACTCTTACAGGAGGTTCAGAGACGAAGAATAGGAATCACTGATATTGATTCAATAAAACATGTGTTGATGGACACATGGAACAACATCCCTCTTGATGTCATTCGTCGAGCAGCTCAGAGCTGGATGGATCGCTTACGTCGTTGTTCTGTAGTTAATGGACAGCATTTTGAGCGGTATCTGTAACTTGTTATTAAGAAACAGTTGGTTAATTACGCAATAAAGTTGTTAGTTATAATTGTAATCAATAATTTTTATTTTTATAATAGTATTAACATTATCATAAATTTAGGGGTTTTTCGTGGGGCACCCTGTAGAAGGACGACCAGCGGATATATGGCCCCGATTCGAAACGTGGAAACAGGGACTCCTGTAGTAGGGGATTGCGGACACAAGGAGTTTCACACGTGAGAAAATGTAAAAGGAACGATGGTTGTTTTCGCGAAGCTAGACTCAAAAAAACTTAAATGTACACCAATAAGACGTACAATAGGAGTGCGGTATTGGACATTCTCGAAAGTAACAGCTCCATGTTGACAGCAAACTAAAGTACAAGGACTTTGGGTAGCTATTCCAGGCGAAGTTATCCTAGTCCATAGGAAAAAGTAGCAACAATATTTCGTCAAATCCGACTTTCCTGATGGCCGCGACAGGATATATGATCAAAGAACACAAAATGCATAACTAAGAACAAGAGGACTCGATCGCTGGGACAATACGTTTATTCGCCTAACATTTCGATATCCGTTGCGAATTCATCATCAGAGACGTAGTCGAAAAGCAGTTGCAGATAAGGGTAGCGTATAGACAGGAGTTTTTAGTCTAAAATAGGATACGGTCATTACTATAAAGATACAACGACAATTAACGCTACTTGCCTTCTTGTACGTGGATAGTTTGTTGAGTGGCATGCGCGCTCTGACCTGCTGAACTTTCGTCACGCATGGTGGACTCGGCCGTGATGACTGCTGGGCTATCTGGCCCTCCAGTGTTGGCGTAGGATGACACGATGGCCTGTCCATTCCCCAAGTGGCGACTTGCTTTGGCAAAATGTAGTCTCAGCACAGAATATGGATCGGGTAAATCGCTGCACTTGCTGATGGATTGGGGGCCTGTGAACCATAACTCAAGCAATTCCCGGCTCACCCGATTGCTACCCTTTGCGAGAATTTCGGCTCCATCAAATGTGTGACCGGGTCAGTTTGGCCAAAGCCAATCGCCACTTGGGGAACGGACAGGCCACCACGTCATCTTGCAATAACAGCGTAGGGCCAGATGGCTGAGCAATCATCTTGCTCAAGGCCACCACGCGTGATAAAGGTTCAGCAGGTTAATGTCCGCATGTTGTTCAACAAACTATCAACGAACAAAAAAACAATTAGTATTAATTGTCGTCGTATGTTTGCAGTAATGACTGTTTCCTATAAATACAACAAACTCCTGTGCATACGCTACGCGTATCTGCTACTGCTCTCAGACTAAGTCTCTGATGATGAATTCGCAACGGATGTCGAAACGTCAGGCAAATTGGAGCATTGTCCCAGTAATCGAGTCGTCTTTTTCTCAATTACCTTCTGGGACTCGCATGATTGCTTGTATCGACAAAACGTATAGCATAACTCTTAACGTAAGTGTGATTTAATTCACTGCTGACGGCGAGCCTCATAGCTCAATGGTACATCGTTGGCTGCGCAAAAGCATTCCCTGCTCTGTGGGTTGGACTCGCACCAAGGCCATGCATTTTTCACTATTTTGTTAACTGAATTAAGTAAACCCCTCAAGCCTCGTTAATAATTTAGGCAGCCTTGTAGTCATTCCGCTGAATTCTAGATGTTTGCTTAAGAAATCCTGCCTGGGCAGTCAACTTACTGTTTTCGTAATGGCAGATTCCATACGAGCAAAAGGTTGGCCGGGTAAATTGACCCAAATGGGGGATTAAATTCTCGGCTAACGATGAGCCTCGTAGCTCAATGGTAGAACATTTGCCGCACAAAAGCCTTCACCGTTGTGCGGTTCGACTTCCACCGAGGTCACACATTTTTTACAATTGTATCAACTGAACTAAACTTATAAAGTCCAGCCATAAAACTAAAGCCCTACACTAAACTTTAATCCTATCGCCATTCATTCACCCAAACCTAATACTCACCTCTAATCCCAACCCGTCTCGGTAACTGGACTGACACTCTAATGGTAACATGTAAGGCTGGAGTGATGATGAGGAGGATGCAAGCGAGAGTGAGAGTTAGTATATGCGTAGATAAATTTAAAAAGTCAACTTTTCTCAGAAGTAAGAATTAGGTGGAGCAATCTATCTGATCGTCTCCTATGCAAGGGGGTCAAGCTAACTTAGATGGTGGTGGTAATCACCATAACGATGCGGCAAACGTAGACATAATCATCCCCTTTCCTTTGTCACCCCAAACTTTGGCTGTCTTCTCGTTAAAGCAGACTGCAAAATTAGGGTCATGTACTGAGATCCTATGGGCTTCGTCTGGTAAATATCTACAGCATAGGGGCGTCATTCTTCTGGCCTATTTTGCATCACAGGCCTGTGACGAACATCGGATGCGAAACAAGTCTTTGCCTCTAGCCGATCACCCGTGCCGGCAGCAATATAGACAGAAAAGAGATCGACCTACGCTGGGACAAGACTTTTATTTGCCTAATGTTTCGGCAACCCTCGCGAATCCGTCCTCAGAGGCAGCAACGGAAAGAGTAGCAAGACACTGGGCGTAGGCCTCGAATGAAACGTCAGTTAACAGATTTGCCGCGCGTCCTTTGCATTCTCTACCAGCCTCGAGTCGCTGATATTTGATTGGTTCCCTCCTGTCGTTCTTTTTCTTCTTCTGCTGGCCCTTGTTTTTACTAAAATTACGGGAACTGAAACGCGTGAAAGAGTTTAAAAAATATTTCCGGTGATCAATCAGAGTTTTTAAGCATGCATACGCCTTAAATCTGAACGTTCGCCTCTAACCAACTGCTAGTTTTTAGCTTTATGATCAAATGATCCTCGATTTGATCTCAGCTCTCTCTCTCTCTCACTTATGGTTTTCCGTCTGGATAATCATGGCAGTCTTTCTTGATTACTGTTTGATCTTAACCATGTGTTTGTATGTGCAAACGTTATCCTGGATGCTCAAGTATATTTCAATAGACGCCATTCCCTTCACAGTGCACAGTGCGGTCCATAATTGTCTCGGTTCTCTCTTCTCACCAAAACCGACTGGCTAAGTGTCAAACTGAATACTACTCAATTCTAATGCAGCGGTGATGCTTATTCACAGCGGAAAATTAATCAACACTGCCTTTTGTTAGCATGATTTTGTCTACCGCTTGCCTTCCTGCGAACCTCTGCTCCCCCCAGTGATGCTATACTTTTTTTCATCTTTTTGTAGAACGAGCGGTGTTGATGATATCACCACAGTGTTTGAGTCGTATTTGAACGAATCGTTTCGGTAAGTTATCATTCGGCAATCTGGAGCAAATGCTTTCATAACTTTGACTGTACCGTGAGCCGTTCAAAATAATGGACGCTTCTCAGCAAGTAAAGTGCATTAAGAACATATTGGGAGTAGGTGGTTGCTTGACAATTGTTCATCCTAATTTGAACCCTTCTTGTCCGAAACAAACCTAATCCATGGACCTTTGATTTTTATTCGAAGGTATAAATGAAGGAATAATATTCTGAACAGATGGGGTTTTCAAAATTAGGTTGCCAAATTGGCGAAAATAGTCACAAGATTCATTTTTATGCGCGATAACCATCACTGAACATTTATGTTCTGGGCTTTTCATAGACAACGGCAGAATTATGTGAAAAAGTTGGTTGTCGTTGCTAGGCAGATGTAAAGAAGTGATTCGCTGTTAGACATAAAAAAAGCACCAATAGGGTTGAATATGCGAGTTTCAGGAAAAGGTTCAGCTGCTGATGAGATCGCTGAAGCAGGAAGTGTTTTGGCCCATCATTTCAGATTCCCCTTCGAAGCTAGAATTGCAAACATTTGCAAACAAGGGTAGTGGATGCACAAACAGCGCAGTACATATAGTACGTGGTTTCTATGCAACGATATGTATACCATAATTTAAAGCATCTTCTCCCTGGTGCAATTTTGAAGATTGTGTAAACAGTAGAATTTATTGGATCCATACATTTAGAGAGCGCTCATCAGCTGCTTCCTCTCGTTACACAAAGCTATGGTTACCTCAAAGCTAAATTAAATACGCACCACCAAATCACCGCTGACAGCCAAAATACGGAAAGCACGGACCAAAGGCTCCTATCAATCGGCGCATATGTCTGAGGAATATTGATGTTCCAAACGTTTAAACATGTTAGTTGTTGGTTGCACAATTTTTTCACGTCTGACGACGACCGGTTGGTCCGTGTCGAAAATTCACTTAATAAAACTGAGCATTTCCCAAATAAAGTCTTCTTCTCATAAAAGGAATAATGTAGGGTTAAATACAAAGTTAAAATCAAAAAGAAAACTCGATAGAAACGGAAAAGTCATAGAAAGTGGTCAAGAAAGATAATCAATTAAGTAAGAAAGTTAAAACATTGCGGGCAGCAAACGTGGGAAAAAACGTTTTTAATAAAAAGTTGGAAAAGGAAGTGTGTCATCAGGAGCCTTTGTTAGCACGGCAAAGTTAGGTTCACCACATGCTCCTGTTGTTTACTTCAGTAAGATTTAAACCACCGTATGTAGTCCACCTCCAAGAAGCCTAAAGTACGAGTTGTTCGTGCCCAAACAGTTACTCCGGAAGAAGTTTTGGGGTCCACAGAATGGCCCGAATCTAACAGATGTTCAGTAATTGATGAATGAAGTGTTCATCAGCAGCGAAATATGTCCTTTCCATGGTGTTAAGTAAGCCTCATTTAAGGGTATTTAAAATATTGTCGTCCTTAAGGGGCAAAGATATGAAAACAGGCTTTTGCCTACATACGGCGATTTAAACCCGACCTATGTAAACAACTGGAGCATGTGACGAACCTAACTTCACCGTGGTAACATCGGTTCTCTGATTACACACTTCCCTTCCATAAGTTTTGCTTTATAAGTTTTATTTTTCCCACGTTTGCTGACCACAATGTTTTAACTTTCTTGCTTTATTGATTAGCCTTCTTGACAACCTTCTATGATTTTGCCGTTTGTAGCAATGTTTCTGTTTGAATTCAGTTTTGTATTTTCTCCTACGTTG
The DNA here is from genome assembly GCA_036362985.1 of Ligula intestinalis. Taxonomy (NCBI): domain Eukaryota; kingdom Metazoa; phylum Platyhelminthes; class Cestoda; order Diphyllobothriidea; family Diphyllobothriidae; genus Ligula; species Ligula intestinalis. Next base: position 48,652,310 of record JAYGXS010000005.1, read on the forward strand.
TTCACGTTATATGCAACGAGAGGAATCAGTTGATGAGTACTCTGGCAATTTATGGATCCAATAAATTCTGTTGTTTACGCAATTTTCAAAACAATACCATAATCGGTATTTATGGCGTTCATCGCTGTGGGTTGCGCTTTATGCGATGATTGCTTGCCAGTTCGAATTAGACTTGTTAACTGTTTTAATTTCATAACCAGTGGGTGATTTAGGCGTGGTTGTCACTGAACCTTTTATCTCAACGTTAGGCAAAGTATTGGTCGACCGTGCGCTATGCGCGTGGTTAGTTTCTTTGCCCAAGCAAACGCCCAGCGTTGATTATGGAGGGAGAGGTCCCTGCGTGTGTTAGTGGGCTGCAGGCAGGGAATCATGATCCAAGAAGCCCACTTCTTAGTGAGTGAGTATTTAGTACATTTGGCGGATAAAGGTGTGACCAATAAAAATGCAGGAAGAACGATCAACAGACAAGCAGGCGTTTTCAACGTTTTTACATATTGTATTCATTAACACATTTTATCGTAGATTGTTCTTTTTTAAATTGTTAAGAACAGGAAATGGTTGTTATGAGGTCGTCTACTTCAAATTAGCTGTGATCCAGTTTACCGTTCTGGAATTAGTTATGTATAATCCGCGGCGCGAATCGCCGCACACACCTTCAATTTTCATGCGCAATGAATTACACGAAGCCTTGGGTGCGTTTTCTTCCAGTTTTTTAAACGTCTTCACGACAAATAAAAGCATCACAACACCCGCCAATATATTGCACAGTCATGCCGCAGGTTCATTGGTTAAAATTATCCGCCACGTTTGTGCACATAGGCTCTCTCCACATCTTACGCTTTAGCTGCCAATAATAGTAGGCATGCGCTTACTTAGCAATGGCGTCCTGTATGTACTGCGCTTCGCTTGCATCCACTACACTTGTCTGTGAATACCCATGCTAAAATAAAGAGTCCGAAAGAGACCAAGAAACTTCTTGATCCTGCATTTGCCTTATCATTATCTGCTGAACAAGTGTGAATAACTAGGCATTCCGGTTTGGGTTATCAGCAGAAAACCTGTGAGTACGTTACCTGCTAATATGAGCAGATAATAATCGCCAAGGTGTCTTATTTTAGTTTTGTCAAAACTCGCGTTCCTTTGCTAGCAGGTTTTTACGATAAATCCGTGACTTGAAATTCTGCAAAACGAAATGCAGTTACCAGACCCACAGTCAATCACCAAATGCAACTATTTGCCGTTCCCATGCTGCGTACTGCAACATCGCCTGAGCAGGAGACTCAGTTATATGGAAGAGCCCGGGCCCAGCAACAACGATGACGAAAACAAACATAATTTTAGTGCATTTATCAAGCCTACATCCAACATCGATCAGGAAATTGCAGCAATGAATGAGTCGAGCGCGAAGTATCATGCCATCATCGCACTCATTACGACCCCAAGCGGCGGTAACAGAAGCTGATAATTATAGTACACGCATACAAGTGGCCGCTACAAACTAAAATTATTGCGAAATCTGTGCATTTCACACACCATTCCACGGGTAGTCCTCATCAAGGATTATCGAAAGAATCCGAAACGTCAGCAAAATAAAATTCTTGTTCCAGTGACCGCATCTTCTTGCTGAAACTTAGAATTCTTCTGAATCCCAGTAATGAAGTCTCAGGTCTTGATTTCAGTGCGCATTAGACAATTAAACAGCACTGAATATGAAGAAAGGAGGCATGCTTATTTCATATCGTCTTGGAAAGTCTAGAGGAGTTAAGGCTAAGACAGTTAACCCTTACAGCTAAGATCTTCCGCGTCCAGTTCCTTAGGAGAGGAGCGAAGTCCTGGGAAGGTCAAAGTGTTTTGAACGAGATATTTTGTAAAAGAGAGTTAGGAGGAATTTGCCACTCGGTCTGGCCGTGAGGGCGTGTGGGCGGACGTCCCGCTCAGAACGGATTCCCAAGTGTCCGTCGTAACAGGAATTGGCTGAGGACTGCAGAGTGCTTCGGGACGCTAATTGGTCCACCAGTTTGGGGCGCATCTATGAGCCCGGGTCGTGCGAGAGCAAATGTCGCGCGTCGGTGCGGACATGCGCCATCGTGCTGGGATAGGTGTGGCTGGGTGGCGAAGATTTACCCTGCGAGAACACGTAAGTGTAGCTGTGGAACAGCTACATGGCTTCCTACTGACTCCATACAATACCGTCCTTTTTAGTGGAACCTTCACGCAAGCAAAGGCGGCACTTTTGCCGAAAGTCATTATTTTGACCCATGTGGTAGAATTCGGGAATTGACTGCTGAATTTTCAGACTAATTTAGCCCCTGATTATGCTAACTCGAAAAGGTCTACCTTACATTTGAAAACGTGCATGAAAATGTCCATCATATGCTTGAGTATGTTGTGCGTTCACTATAAACCTACGCTCAATTTTCTTCTATAATTTTCCTTTAAAAATAATACTATCCTTTTCAGCCACACGGGAGAGCCACCATCGGTGTTTGGCATTTCCTTAGACTCCGAAGAACCAAAGGGGTGAGTTGTTCATAATATTTTGATCATAGGTCGCTGCTCTTTCTATGGGTTCCAACTTCTGTTTTTATGAAACAACTAATCTGGGTTCATTTAACTGATGCAACCCCTCCTGACCTGTAAACCTTCCTCGGCTGGCCACTCACTGTCTTAGATTGAATGTCTTTCCACTTAAAAACCATTCACTGTTTTGAGAAGATGAATGACTTTTTAGGTTAAGTGACGCACTTGTTCAGTCTGAGCCCTCACTATGTGACAAATACGATGACTCAAGAGGAAATAGCGACAGATGAAAGAAGATTGGGGTGCCCAGTTTTGACTTATTCACAGATAGCAGAAGATCATACGCATCTGCATGTTTGGCTAAGCTATTTTGAATGTTAGCTTTGGGGAGTACGCCCAAACTCGAGTGGTTTAGCGATAGGTCATAGATCCGTTGTCTTATCGGTTGGGACGAATAGTAGTCACGTTTATGGAAGGAGTTTTTGCCAATAAGGTTAGAAAACACGCTCGGTAGTTTCAAATGTAATAACAAAAGACTACTCCTACTGGTTTGCCGGTTTGCTTGCACGTCAGGCCAAAAGCTGAAGTTTGGGTATTTTGATGAAAACTAGCGGTAGGTATTAAAGTATGGGTCAAACTTTGAGCATGATTTTATGTTGCATTCGAGACTTGGGTCGTGATGCCTATATGTGCAAAGGAGAAGACTGGTCACAAGGACTAGAGCGCCAACCGTCGCAGTCATCCGTGTGGTATCTATTTATGATTCTGTTTGCCTCCAAGAAGAACGGAAGCTTTCTATGGACTAAGCGGGGAAGCCAATATGAGGAAGCAGTTGTTTCTTCTCAAGGTTCACTAAATTTTCCTTAAAAAACGATGTGTGCAATTTTGAGATTACCTGAAGATTCATGTAGCACATATATTTATTCATGACCGCAATCGACAGAGATCTCCAAGCCAAAGCAATTGTGAACTGCATTCCAGAATAATTTCTAGTGTACATTAAAATGCCTAAGTATTTGTTTCATGTTCTAGTTCAGGGGCATTAGGATGATGTAAATATTTCGGACGTTGCATGCGTGCTAACAATACCGAAGCTTACGGTTATGATGCTGAATTGTAGGAAAAACCTTCTTCGTTTAACGGCTAAATTCTTGAGGATGAAACGGATCACTGCTCCACTGTATGTTTATATTTGTTTTTATAAACCCTTTAAAATCGGTCTCATTTTATATGAGTCTGCACCTAACTTTGACGGACTTTCGATTGCTGAAAGGAGCTCGATGACGATTCCAAGTTATTAAGAACACTTTATTTCCAAACTAGTCAAATATACGAAACATGTTCACCTCCATATATGTTTTTTTCTCAACATTTAACAAGTTACCAGTACACTCGTGTGGTCCACATCGTTACTTTCACAGAATGGTGGTGCGTATAAGTTATGCAAATGTCGCCATAAAAAAACTCATCTACGTACCCATGGGCAAAATGTAGGTCCACGGGGATAAGGACTCCCACAACGTTGTTTTTCCGGTATGCTGCCAGAAGCTGCCATCAAGTTGCCGACTTTTTGATTTTATACAGTGGATAGAATTGACGTTTGACGTTAACAACAATTAAATAATACTCCTGATGGCATACCATTTGAAACCTAATCATGCCACTATTTTTGAATTTGGGGGGAGTTTGCAAAACCCTAGACAATTGCAGGAGCCTGGTGCTTAATTTCTGCACAATCCATATCAATAATTTGCCCGCGACACTTTGCAGCAGAAAGGGAAGAGGAACACAAGTCAGGACGATAGGAAAGTGCAACAGATGAGATTTTTGAATTCCATTTTTATGGTTTACTCAAACGATGCTCAATATGAAGTTCTTAATGCTTGTTAATAAACATTATAACCAAACCTTTTTTTATATTTCTGAAGAACCGTTTACCTAACGCAAGTTCTATCACTGGCGTTGAACAAGGAAAAGAGCACTTCTTTGTAAGCTTACCTTCCGATTCACATTTTATTTAACTTGTAGATGCTCTGATAGCGTTAATTTGACTACTCTTTAACAAATAAGGCTTACAATTACTACGACTCGAAAGGCTCAAATTAACTTGGAGAAATTGCTTCTGAGTGCATCAGAAATCATAGATGAGATCTCCTTAAAACATAATTTTTACGATCTTGTCAAATCTTCTCAAGACACTTATAATTTAGGTTTTTATGCGAAAAAAGACTACAGTTTCATCTGAACTTGAAGTTTTAGGCTGTGTTTAGTATTTTATTTCCTCCCTATCAAACTAAATTCCCTATTTTTAGAAGATAATTATAAAATAATTATAACTGATGGGCCAGCGTCACCATCTCGTGGCCTTAAATATTCAGGCAAATAGAAGTGACGGTTACTGACTCTCAGTCGGGAAGCAATGCCAGATAATTATCCTCGGTCATCACTTACTTAGGAGCTAAACATCTAGGAAATGTGGTCAGTCTGTGGTTGGCTGGGTGAAAGTTTATTTCCCGCGAATAAAATAAATATGGGAGCTTTGCTATTGAGGGCCAACTATCAAGCATCAAGGACCACAGATGCTCGTCGTATGCTTACTTTATTGGTAAAGAAGACAAACGATCGAGCACTAGAATGAATTTTATTTTGTCCTGAGCTTTCGGGTTCCTGCAAGAGCCCATCTTCAGAAGCAGAAAAACAGCAATAAATGGGGCAGCTACTTGTGGCTGGCACAGGCTAGCAGAGCCCACATTGACAAGTCAGCGGCAAAAACACGCAATTATTGATTTTATACACGTTAAAAATTTTATTTATTGTACACCCGCCACAAGTAGCTAACCGTATTTTCGCTATTTCTCCCCCTCTGGCGATGGGCTCTTGCAGTAGCCCAAAAGCTAGGGAAAAAATACAATTTATTCCAGTGCTCGATCATTTGTCTTTTTTACCTGAAACGCGATCATTCTCTTTCATTTGCTTATTTTATGTAGATACTTGCATGGCCTTTAGGGAATCCCAGTCCTATTGCAGGTAAAAATAGTTTATGTAGGCCCACTCATATACCCCTAGTCCCAGCATTTTGACTTACGAAAACGGTGGTCATAGAGTTTTGGGGGGTGGGGAAATGGATAGGCAGAGAAGGAAATGTTGAACTAAGTGCAAACTGAAGAAATGTAGTTGAAGTTGCTTCCGGCGGCCGTTGGTAGTAAGTTGTTTCGCAGGTAAATTGGAGGTATGCGCGGAGCTTTGTGCCGCGGACTATATTAATCTAAGCCCAAAACGGTATGTTGGGCCTTTATATTTTTCGGGACATTTAAGAAACCCATAATTTGATGTTTGGTTTTTGCCGCAAAACGTTAAATGATAAAACATATTAGGAAAATCTACAGATATAAATCAACTTCACTCTTAAATACAAAAAAATAAAAATGCATTTAGCAGTTATTAGAGTTTATTCCACTGCGTGTCCTGATTCCCCATCCATAAAACCCGATAGCCACCGTTTTCATAGAAAAACATGCAGGGAGTATGCATTAATGAGTGGGCCTGGATAAGCTACACATGCCCTAGTGCATTCCATGAAGGCTGCAAATCACTTAAACGGGGACTTGTCTTACTGATATTACATCACGGTCTACCACTGTCCCATAAGGGGTGTGAAATGATGTGTCGCCTGCAGAATAATGCATGAGTGAAGAGACATGCACAGCATCTGCCTCAACATGCTCTTCAGGGCTCAGGGCATTTTTTGGCAAGATAAGGTTATGACGGCCGAAATTAAGCGTGGGCACAGGGATAAAAAGGTTTTGTGCTTCCTTAGAATGTTTTGCACTTTAGGCAGTTGCTAAGGCAGTGCTGTCACTGCCGCGGTGGAGTTGAAAGTGTCTGAGAATAACGAACAGAGATTTGAATACAATAGTCAGTACAGAGGATGGATATTTGGCTTTCTTCAGTGACTGATTTACCGTGTTGACATTGCGGGGGACCCAAGGGTTTTCACACATACGACAGTTTGACTGTCGCTCTGGACGATGTCAACCATGATTTTAAGCAAGCTGAAGATGGGATGGGCGCATTAGCTGACGGTGCCGGCAACCCCGTCTACGCGCGCCACAACAAGGCCCGGCCCTTTTGACACAAGCCAAGATTCACATAATCAGAGACTAGGAGAAGCCGGCGCCCCCTCCCCACTCCCAGGGCCATTCATCAGCCATTTCACACACAACACACATGGCAGTTCAACCGTCGATTTCGGCGACTTCCGCCGCGTGATTTAACAAGTCTAAGGCAAATACACTGACTTGTGTGTGAATTGTTTTTAATTTATAATAGACTGGCGCCGCATCTATTGCACTAGCTCTATGCTCATTCACCTGTGCCCGGCGTCAAGTCAGAGTCCAAAAGACCAGAGGTGGGATCGGGCACAGGTGGCTGGCGCGACCAAAGTTGCCCCTATACCTGTCACCATTCCCTCCCCCTGTTTTTGGCATTTAGTATCAGCACGCAACTCCGAATAGCGCCTGCTTCGCCTTGATCTGAGCCCCTTTTTGGTCCAGCGCGTCTATTACGCGGTCAATTTAAGGGAACACCGGCGTTCGTGTTTCAATTTGTTGGCGCATTAACTCATGTCGGCTGCAATCGTGGTTAAATTTTAACTCACATTCTGGAACTAAGCAGAAGTGGTTAGCAGATGGCTACAGTCGTCATGATAATTCCGCCTGTGGAAATATACTTTCTCTACCTGGCGCTATCCATGGTAACTGCAGGTTGTCTTATTGCAAACAAAAACCAACCAAAGACGTTAACGACAACGAGGTATTCTGCGTCCAGCAGGATTTCTTCCGTGTTACTCTGATCCACCCCCTCGCGAACAAACACTCATTCTGACATATAATGATTTGTACCTACGTTGGAATTGGAGTACCGAAGGCCATCGGCCTACTTGCCCAGAGCAGACACAAATCGAAGAAGCGTGTCTTCATGAGGTTTATTTTTCCGGTCGTCATCACCCGTCTCTATGAGACGTGGTCATCGGGGACCTTAACGGAAACTAAAGTGGTTAAAGGACTTTTGATATGTTCTCCTGAATAATTATTTCTGCCCCAACTACGGCCGTACATTTGTTTGATTAAGACAGGTGAGGTTAATATTAAAACTTCCATTTATTAACTTCTAGTAATGACGCTCTCCTGGAGGCCAACATACATGAGCTGAGTCGTCCCTCATCAGAGGACTTGTGAGTTTTCTTGCCTAGCGTCCGCTTGTTTGCCTCACGCACGTTTCGAAACCAAAACGCCTTCTGTATATCTGACTGAAAACATGTTCTTGTCGCCCTAATCGTAGCCCGTATAACCATCATTGTTTGCAGGTTGAAGGAGCTCACTGTCTTCTTGCTAAAGGACATCATTTTGGACTCCACGGATTTGGTGTAAGTGCATAACTGATCCAAGAGTAAACATTGGTACCAATATAAAAAAGCAGACTGTTTTCATTGCCACAATTCAACAGAGATGATTTTTTCATCCAAACCGGACTACACTTGAAGTCTATGTCTGGAAGTTGTTCATAGCAACATATTATTATCACGAAGGTGGTTGAAACAAGTGTCAATTTAGATCACTTTACCACTGCGCATATATTTCATAATATAACTTGCATTTCAAATGGTTCTTGTGATTTTCAAAGTGCATACTTCGCAATTCCTTTGTATCAGACCCATGCAATCTGCTATGTCACCCTGCGGGTGACTTTACTACACGTGATGTCCGTATGCTGCATGAGCATTCTTGTAGGTGTCTCAACATCTCTCATTAATGTGAGATCTTTAGTGGCCAGTGCAAGCACTGTTCGCAAGTGTTGACTTTTAAAAGGGCTGCAGGGTTCTCCATTTTGCTTTTATCCGACACATAAAGTCGGCCTGACCTCACGATACTGCTTAGACAAAAGTTATTCATGTCATTATAAATATGTACAAAGGCTGATTAAAATCAAGGCGCACGGCGAGGCGTCGTAGCTCAAATCGGTAGAGAGTTGGCTGCGTAATGGCCGTGCCTGCTGTGTGGGTTCGATAACCGCCAACGCTGCGAGTTTTTTCAAAATTCGGTCAACTTAAAACAAAATAAATAGCTGATCCGTAAAATATTTTCCTCAAAAAGGTGCATGTTATCACTCATTTATTAAATGGAAGAACCATTTTCTGCGCATCAATTTAACAACCTCTACTGGGTGAAATCTTTCAGGTACATGTGTTACCTGTTGGTCGCCGGCAGTATGAACCCGACCTAAGATCACACGTATGAGACATTGTAAAAACAATGCTGCTCACTGTTTGTCAATACTATTTTAATAGTGACAATTTTACTCGCGCGTGTGACGCACTGGCATGTAATCGATGGGGTTTTCAAAGGCCTTGCTTATTACCCTCACCAAATAAACTGAAACTGAAATAAAAGCCAATCGTAACATGGTGGTCCATGTCTCATGAGTTTCGGCAAACATACCGAGTTTACTTGCCTTGAAATATATATACATATATATATATATATATAAATGCCTAAAGACTCGGGGTCCAGATATGTTATCGAGTGTATCGTCTCCCAAAGAAGAGGAAGAAGAAGAAGGGGCGGGTTCGTGGACCAAATTGTATTTGGACTGACGTTTCAAAAGCACACTCGCTTCCATCGTCAGAGTATCGCGCTTACTCTTCGGCGGGCCTTGAGTGAAATCGCCTCGCCACCGATCTTGTGAAGTAAACGTGTTCCCTCCACGTGCGTTCGCCGCTGGTTGGCTCCGACTTGTTTGCTGCCGACCAATGGCGGGTCCGCATCTCCTTTCTGCCCTGCGCCGCTATCGTGGTTGCTGCGGCGCCGTCCTCCTCTGCGCCATCTATTCGATCGATTGGCCGTTGATAATTGGTGGCAGCTCTGCCGGCGTCAAGTTCGGGTGCGTGGGAAAGCACGCCGTGCTGGTCACATAATTCGCTGTCGCCGCCGCCATCGCCGTCACCTTCCTCCCCCGTGGGTGTTAGCTGTTGGCCCTGCGTGGCTTGGTCTTCGGCCCTCCTCTCGTTAGGCCGTGGATCGATCGGCCGTTGGCGTTCGCTTGTAGCGCTGTCAGCTCCACGGGCGGCTCTGTTGCGCCAGTCACGCGACTCCTGATCGCTGCCGCTTCCTTCCTCCGTGGATGTTGGTTGCCGGCCCTGTGTAACTTCTTTCGGTTTGTTCTGAGCGGGTTTGAGCCTTGTTCGGAGCCCTTGGTAGACGGGATTTAAATCGATGGCTCGGTTTATTGTGCCCGTCGAGGACCCCGAGTCTTTACGCATATCAATTTATGCTATGGGCACGCAGCCCTCCACTCAGCACGCAGATGGGAGACTTTTGCGAAGCGAATGTCATCCACCTACGCCCAGCTGAAATTCCTGCATCGGTGCCTTGAGGAGAACGTCTTACCAAAGAGCCTCAGATATAGACCACCCCTGAAAACTGAGCTATGTCAGCGAACGATAGCAGAAATGAAGAAGAAACTGGTCCATGTAATGATACGAGACGCCACGACCGCATTCGCAAATATCAACGAATGGTTGAACAACACTTCTCAACATGCCGCTCGATTTTTATGGCGCACGAACTGGGAACGCTTGAAGCCGCTATTCTGGAAAGTGCACGGCGCCACCGAAAGGTACGGGACGACCAGCTGGCTGTGAAATTCGAAAAAGTCTGTCCACCAAAGCAACACTCTTCTGATGGGGTTCTGGTCCACAACCTGTCTTCCCGTTCTCTCACTCAGGAACAACTAGCCCTACTATCCTATGACGCAAAGTTCAGCACGAGGGATGCTCGACCAGAGGACTTTGTCGCATCCTTCGAATCGGCGCTTCAGAAATGCGACACAAATGAAGACTGCAAGAATGCCATGCGGCAACAAGTTGCAACTTTACTCCTCCAACATAAACGCCAATCGACGATTTTCAAAGCAGAAGAACGAGAACTTCTGAGGATGCGTAAAATGGTGGATATTGTCATCTTGCCCGCCGAGTAAGGACGCTCAACGGTCGTCATGGATAAAGCTGAGTATGCGGCCAAGGTAAACAACCTCTTAGGGGACAGGGAATCGTACGCAACATCGACTGCCAACGAGTTCAAACAACTCGTGAACAGTGTCAGCAAGACGGTCGACAAGCTGAGAAAAGCGGGGGCCCTCACAAGAAGAGAAGCCCTGGCCACAAAAGCCACTGATGCCGCGATGGCGCGCTTTTACGGCCTGCCAAAAGTCCACAAGCCAAGTGTGCCCCTACGCCCCATCGTCTCATTAAGGGGCACCCCAACCTTTGGGCTGTCAAAGTGGTTATACCAGCGACTTTCCTTTCTCACCAAAGATTCGCCCTGGACGGTGAAATCAGCGGAAGAGTTCTTGACGCGCATTCAGTGTCTTGAAGTCGAGAAGGACGAGGCGATGGTGTCATTCGATGTGACCTCGTTATTCACCTCAATCCCACCTGCCCTGGCCATCAACACTATCGACAGTCTTCTTCGTGAAAAATATGACGAGAACGAGCAAAAACTCAAACGAGAGCACAACATTTAGCTCCTTGAACTGTGTCTGAAGACATTTTTCACATCCAACGGCCAGGTGTACGAGCAAAAGAAGGGAACACCAATGGGCTCCCCTCTGTCAGGACTCATTGCGGAAGCAGTTCTACAGAGGCTCGAACAGCTAGTCTTCAGCTTGGACACCCCAAAGTTCTGGGCCCGGGACGTCGATGACACATTCGTCATACTAAAGATGAGTCATGTGCAAGCCTTCAAGGCGTTGCTGAATTCAATCTTTCCCGACATCCAGTTCACCATGGAAGAAGAAGTCAACAATCAGTTGCCCTTCCTTGACGTCCAAGTTATAAAACTGACAGACGGGAAGATAAGGACAACGGTCTACCGTAAGGCAACCAACACCAGGCACATTCTCCACTTCCAAAGCAACCACCCTCTCGGCCACAAACGCAGCTGTGTCAGAACGCTCTTCCGACGTGTTCAAACACACTGTAACGACAACGGTGGGAAGCAGGAGGAGATGAATTACTTACACACCCTTTTCAAGGCCAACGGGTACCCGAAGTCCTTCGTCCGCAAATGCCTGAAGAAACCTCACGTTACTCGGTCGAGCGAAGAAAAGCCAAAATTCTGGCTGACCATCCCCTACGTAAAGAACGTTTCAGAGGCAACTGCACGAATCTTAGAACCCTTTGGGATCGGAGTGGCGCATAAACCAGGTTTCACAATCAGACAGCAAACCATGAAGCCCAAAGATCCGCTGCCAACAACCGAGCAATCAGCCGTGGTCTACAGCATACCATGTCAAAATTGCGATGCGAGGTATGTTGGGGAAACGGGCAAACGCCTGGGCACAAGATTGCACGAACACCAACTTGCAATCGATCGCCAAGAAAAGCTGTCTTTGATCTATGGTCACATGCGGCAGCTGAAGCAAAAGTTCGCCTTTGAGAATGCGAGGGTGATCGGCAGGGCAATGACAAAATGGCCAGATTGGTGCTGGAAAGTTGGTCCTCGACGGGCACAATAAACTGAGCCATCGATTTAAATCCCGTCTACCAAGGGCTCCGAACAAGGCTCAAACCCGCTCAGAACAAACCGAAAGAAGTTACACAGGGCCGGCAACCAACACCCACGGAGGAAGGAAGCGGCAGCGATCAGGAGTCGCGTGACTGGCGCAACAGAGCCGCCCGTGGAGCTGACAGCGCTACAAGCGAACGCCAACTGCCGATCGATCCACGGCCTAACGAGAGGAGGGCCGAAGACCAAGCCACGCAGGGCCAACAGCTAACACCCACGGGGGAGGAAGGCGACGGCGATGGCGGCGGCGACAGCGAATTATGTGACCAGCACGGCGTGCTTTCCCACGCACCCGAACTTGACGCCGGCAGAGCTGCCACCAAATATCAATGGCCAATCGATCGAACAGATGGCGCAGAGGAGGACGGCGCCGCAGCAACCACGATAGCGGCGCAGGGCAGAAAGGAGATGCGGACCCGCCATTGGTCGGCAGCAAACAAGTCGGAGCCAACCAGCGGCGAACGCACGTGGAGGGAACACGTTTACTTCACAAGATCGGTGGCGAGGCGATTTCACTCAAGGCCCGCGGAAGAGTAAGCACGATACTCTGACGATGGAAGCGAGTGTGCTTTTGAAACGTCAGTCCAAATACAATTTGGTCCACGAACCTGCCCCTTCTTCTTCTTCCTCTTCTTTGGGAGACGATACACTCGATATATATATATAGATATATATATATATGTATATGTATATATATATATATATATATATATCTGATCTGTTGGATCCACTTCTTCATCCTTTTACCTTTGTCACTATGTGACGGTCATGAAGGTTTGCGTTGCGAGCTCCTTGACAAAGCGGAAATTAATTGTTCCCTGATTAGATCGGTGAGACACCTGCAATCGTTTATCATATTCCCGATCGCAGCCGACAAAGCAGGGGACCCGTGGACTTGAGGTATTGTCCTGAACACAATGACGAAGGTCCCGGTTAAAATCTCGGGGGTGCCAACCCTCGAGATTGGGTATGACTGGCTAATGATGGCTAATAAATCAGAAATGGCCATTCCGGTCTCTCTTTGCTTTGTCGGATCCACTTCTTAATCCTTTCACCTTTGTCACTATGTGACGGTCATGAGGGTTTGCGTTGCGAGCTCCTTGGCAAAGCAGAACTTAAATTTTCCTTGTTTAGGTCGGTGAAATACCTGCATTCGTTCATATATATATGCTCAAATTTAAGAGAAATAACTTCCTTAGAAATATGTTAAGTCGTTCCAGCTGCACCTCTCGTATATATGACTAAAAGAAACACTTTTAGTGACTTTTATATGACTAAGGATACTCTGTTTCAGTTCATGTGGATTGAATTCAGCCCTGGACCATCTGCTACAGGCTTTGGCTGGAAACGTTTCAACGTAAGTCATATCGGCATAGATTTCGTCCCCCAACATCCTTATCGGTAGATTGGGCGTGATGTTTTCGGCTTGATTATTTGCAGCAATCAACTTACTTGAATCACGTCGACTCCCATTTGAGATATTTCGCTTGCGGCAAAAATGACACTTGTTAGTCAACGCCCTTAAGTTAATCATTAAAGATTCGGCAGGTTTGCAGAGATCTCGTCTGCTCAATGCACCATGAAAAACTGATAATAGAGCCCTTTTTTGCAACTATTGGAAATCATTTATGACACATTTGGGTTTTAATCACCTTCTGCGATCGCTGGAATAAGGACTTTGTACGCTTACAGTTTCGGACTCATACTCGAACCCATCATCGTAAAGGTAGTAAATGTGAGTAATTCATGCTGCCTCATCATGGCTCATTCGGCTTCAGTTTTTTTAGTAAATGCACTGGTCTCACTGTTCCGTATTCAATGCTGAGTCATATTCGAGCCAATGATTTAGCCTTACGCACGTGAGCACTGTTTGCAACGCCGATGTTCATACGCAATCCTCACACCAGCGCCTAACACCGATGATGAAATATCAGAGAATAACAACTTGCATGTCTGCTATCAAAGCTATCAAGGGAAGGCACCTCGCGTGATAAGGGGCTGTCAACTTGAAGAATAAGACAGTTTCAAATACCTCGGATAGAGGGTCCGACCGAATGGACAGGGTAAGAATGATATTTTCTCCCGAACTGATGGAGCTCGGCGAGTCCTTTCCAGCCTTCGAAAGTGCTTAGGGGCCCGACGCAATTTTTCAATCTTTGCAAAGGTCAGCGTGTACCGTGCATCTGTACGGTTTGTTATTCTAGGCGGACGTGATTGCTGAGCTATGCGCTTGGATCATGAATGGGAACTGGAAGACTTTGACCAATACTGAGTGAAGTAAACCGACTTTATCTCAAATAAAACAGTCCACACTCGCTTCTTCAACATCACAAAGATGTCCCAGACAATCTAAGAACGATGACTGAGGTGGTTTCGACGCGTTATTCGCCGTCATCCTCACTACCACAGTGTTACTGCTCCCGACCCGAAACCGTTACCTTAGTGGGAGTCAGCTGAAAAGGTGGCTAGGCTCAGTCTGTCAGGTCATGAAAGTGGTTCTAGGACCTTCGGTATTTGGTCTCCGGCACTGGCGAAGAGAATGGCTCGAACTGTCCAGGTCTGCTGCCAAGGATCATCGTGCGTGGAGAAGCACCGTATGGGTTATCATCAAGTTCTTTTAGGTAAGTCAGTATCACAGCCGCACCACGTACATGTATAAGTATCAAACCCCTATCACAGCAAGCGCAACCATTGTCAAAGGATAAGCACTCAGTTAAGTTGCGGCTGTCACTTATAAATACTACTACTGCCTGCACAGGAATGCCCCATATCTGATGCTGTCTCTGTAAAGGCGTTTCAGCATGAATATAGCAACGGCATCCACGTTTTATTTAAAAGTCTACTTTATAGCACAATGGCATAAAGTCTAATAGGCCAACTTCGTTGTTGAGAGCCGTTGAAAATCGCAACTTTTCAAGAGCCGTTAAGGATGAGAAAGCCTCAGAGTCTTGGAATTCGGTCTTTTTCACCGTTATTGTGACCTTAGACTTGTGCTCAGATATATTGAACATCAAACAAACCATACACCTTAATTAGGAGTCAACGGAAAATTCTTGTAGCGCTTTTTAAATTGATTATTGTTATTGGCTGCCTAGGAAATAGGGCCCACTCGGTATGCAGCAGTGAGGAGTACTGTTACGCTACAAGTGTTCACAACTCTTACGTACGCATGACAGGGTTATAAATTTGGTAAGACAGGACAACAACTTTCAACTTGTATTGATAAGTCAGGTACATTCCTGATTATGGGATTAAGGATGCTAGGTAGTAAGTCAAGGTTTTTCAAGGTTTTGTTATTAGCAGTGCCGACTTCTGCCAAGCAAATGGCAACAAAGCCAAGTAGAAGTGCCTTTTGAACAGCAATTTGCAGAAAGGAACGTGTGCTTTCCCCTTTGTTTAGTATATTTGAGGGTTATCCGCCCTATTATAACCGATACACACAATAAACACATGAAACTAACTACGCTAAAATGCGGTTGTCATTAGTGTATGCAATTTTCAAAATATGATCATTGCAGTGTGGCCTGCAGAAATGGAATCAGGGATGAAGACAATAGTTAGCTTTTTACATCGAATCTAAAGCAGTCAAAAGTTGGCATGCATTGCCCAACAGTAAATAACGCACAGTGGATATCGACTAATGAAAATATCTATCCAAAAGTCCGGGGTCAGCATCTGGTCGGGTGATGATAGGTGTCTACATAAACGTGGTACTTCGGGTCGCTGGCGGAAAAATAGGTATATCTGTAATACTCGGTCATTTCCTTGTATAAACTCACCCTCAGCATTTTAAATGGTTTGAAAGGACTTTTCTAAAATTATTCGCGTGCCCATCTGCTAACCCCAGGAATATATAACTGCAGCTGCAGTTGTTACCTGGAGCGGAAACTAACGGGCCATCCGTAACTACGTAGGTTCACATTCTGTCAGGTATTGTTAGAGAGCCAGGTGGTTGCCTGAACCGAATGTGAACAGCCGACGAATAGACCTCATAACTTAACGGTCATTTCGCTTTGCTTCCCTTCCCTTTACTCCACGTCCCTCTGTGAAGGCCTCCATGAGAATTGTTCGTTTTGAGGGCTTTATTGGTGCTGCGATTTTTGAAGTCGGATGTTCCGTCATCTTCTGCTCACTGGATAACGAAGAGAAGAGGGTTGTCAAGAAAACGGCAAAATAATGAGAACCAAGCTCTCTTTAATTTTTATTATTCATCTCATATTAATATGCCTCACTGCTCACTGCTTCCAGCAAAAACCTGGACCCAAATTCTTTGATTTTTAGGTCAACTGCAGGGATGAACTTCCATCTGGCAAAAGAGACTATGGAAAAACTGTAAGTCTGCTTTTTTATCTGCAGGCCATTTGACAGATAAAATTCAGCCAATTTCAGCAAAACACGTGTCATTCAAAAGACGGACTAAAACTTGTGCTCCGATCCACTTTAGATTCTTTTCGTATGCCCAATCTTTGAAAATTCGGGCAAGCTTCTATCGCCATTTTGGGACAAATGTTTTAAAATGATAGACAATCAGATACATTTATGCAACCATTTCGGACCAGACCACACAAATAATGCACATTTCCCTAGTTAGTTACTTAAATTATCGAAAAAAATTTTACAACCTCTTTTAGTGTCCTGCATCCTTTCCATAGCTGACATCTGAAATGGGCGAATTTGCCGCTCTCTTTAAGCTGCTTGGAAAATGCGGTCTGAACTGGGATGGATATTTCGAAAAGCACCCTTCCAGGCTAGGTAAAAATCTGATAGGAAGATTTCAGCAGTTAGCATTGTTAAAACGACGGGTTCAGCGTCGTTAGTGCTATAACGATGACCTCTGACGTGTGTCACCGTTGAATTACGCCCTGTTGGAATCCCCAAAGAAGAACACAATAAGAAGGGCATAACTGTTGGATCCACCGAGAGGCGGGTTTTATTGTGTACAAAACCCGGAGGAACTGTCTCGGGTGGCTGTGCTGCTGGGTTGATCGCCAGCGTTCTCGCTGTCCGGTTTGGCTGCAACTCTTTGTGTCCGGCCTCGGGACGAGCCCGGCATTGGGAGCGGACTGGCGTCACCACGCGTCCGCAGTTGCAACAACCTCTGTCGGTGGGTGGCAGTGGCTTATAAGAGATTGTCTGCGCGTTCTCTTGTGGCCTGGTTGGCTGCATTGGGATAACATCACGCGACCAGTTGACCCTCGGGCTTTGTGAAGGCTCGTGTCTGTTCCTGCGTACGTGCGTGCGTGCGTGCGTGTAGGCGTGCAGGCGGTCTTAGGTCATCCCGCGTAGAAAGCCATCGCCGGTTATGCGGCCAGAGTTAGCCAACAAAGACATGTTGGCTAAGCTCGACGCCTTAGGAAAGCTTCCAAACTTTGCTAGCATTTGGTTCAGCTAACACCCTAACAAGCGTAACGTTAAAATGAAGCATATATTATCTTCTATTCTAAAAGGCCCATTTTATGTGGAAAAACAGCAAACATTCCCCAGAAATAGAAGGACTGTCATCCATACCGTCTTTGAATTGCCGTCATCTAATTCCAACGTTGTCTGAACAACAATACTGCCCAAACTCGCGGCAGTGAATAACCCGAGAACTAGGTGGCAAACGTGTGAGTAGAGGGACTTGGATTATTCAAGTCATGAGTAAGCGTATATACAAGCACCTGTTTGGACTACATCATGGGTAAAATCTGGCAACTCCACATTCATCTTGCTTCGGTGTCTCTTTTTCAAAGAGCACAGCAAATCCGAAGTAAAAGCAGTATGAGAAAACGGTCCAGGGCAATCTACAGCAGCTGAAGATTACTTAAAGAAGGATAGGTGGTTAGATCTGGAGATAAACAGGAACTTGCAGGAAAATGATGAAAATAATTTAGTCGAGTTTACCTTGGCTAAACTTCTGACAAAGAGGTCAACGTAGTTCTTGCAGACTGCCCCATAAAGCTGCCGCAGAGACAAAATTAGGAAGTAATTGCAACAAGATAATTAATTCACAGAGTCGAGGATTTCGTTAGCTAGCAAGCTTCGAAGCTATGACAACTGGTGCGTCCTGATTGGCTAAACCCACATCAACCTTAGTAGTCTATTAGTGGTATATCAGAGCTTAATGGATTTAAAGGAACTTGCGTCGTTTACCTATGCCAC
The DNA here is from genome assembly GCA_036362985.1 of Ligula intestinalis. Classification (NCBI taxonomy): domain Eukaryota; kingdom Metazoa; phylum Platyhelminthes; class Cestoda; order Diphyllobothriidea; family Diphyllobothriidae; genus Ligula; species Ligula intestinalis. The sequence goes on from JAYGXS010000005.1 coordinate 48,670,594, forward strand.
AAGCCAGTTCAGTCAGCACAGCAGCAGGGATGATTTGGTGAACCACCCGGAAAATGGGCATGCCTTTCAAGCATTTGGCACTTGCCTTGATTGGAATAGATTGCACTGGATTCCTCCTGTTAGGCAATTTCAGAGCTCTTAGATATTGTGCAGCACATTCATATGAGTTTAAAATTTTCACGAGCTCAAAAATACCAACTGGTTTGGACAGTCATCGTCAAGATTTTCATGCACAACCTAAGGAGCAGACAGAAACTTCGTCAAAATTACCCTAAGAATGCCTTCCTATACGTTATTTCAATAAAAAATCCTTGGATGAACAAAAAGACAAGATTATTAAAGAACTAGAGCACAAGTTCTACTGAAGACATTTTGTAGAACAAACTACTGTCTGACATTGAATTCATTAATTTTCCTAGGACGAACTTGGGAAAGGACATTGCTCTTTATGCATTGGAACTATCAGACATGCGAACGATGTAAGTTGTTGATTAAACACATGGCTGCCTTGCTGTTTGAAGATATGAGAAAAACTGTTTACATCTCAGCCCTTTCTGTAAGAGATCCAATTCAGGCTCAGGTTCGGTCGATCAAGGGAACAAGTAACGAAATTAGGACATTTTTAAATTGCTTTTCTTTAACGTGCCCATAACTCAAAAGCATTTATCGCTAGAGTTGTGAAACTTCTCATGGAAGTATTCAGAGTACTAGCTGGCGGCATATGTGTTTTTTTGATAAATTGTCGTCAGGCCAGCATATTTGTGAGGAAGCGGTGTCGATTCAACCAAATTATATTTCCTCGCTTGTATAAAATCTTCAGTACGATTAGAAGGCACTAGAAATGGAAACATGTAAGTAGGATCGAGTAAATGCTAAAGTTTAGCATTATTCGCGAAACCACTTGTGACCTAGCTGCTTCCCTGACCCAAGTCCTGGCCGGTGACGGAGGCAGCATGCTACTCTGTCACTTAATGTTTGACAAATTAATTTGAAAAGGTTATAAAACCTTTGGAGGGGAAGGTGGATAATTTTACTTCAAGTTATAGGTGCATGTTTTGCCAATGACAGTGTATTTTCCCACAATTTATGGACAAACAAATATTCACCTCGGTCTGATCAGGTAGATGTAATTCGTTTTTCATTGGTGAATAACATGTGCTTCTCTCCTGTGTGACAGATTTGGGCGACTCAAAGACCTATTCAGTCAGCGTGGTTTACCCCTTCCTGGGGACAAATTGTAAGTTGTAATTTGCCTACAATTTTTCTGTAGTTGTATATGCCAACACCGTTAAAGGCCGTCTATAGCTCCTGAAATAATTTGAAATAACTTAACTGTGCTGAGTAATTCATGTTGATGGAACTAGGATCCCCCTTTCAAAAGTACTTTCGTAGACATTTTTCGTTCTTAATTAGTTGATTTCGGATTTGAACTCGTTGCTACTAAACTGCATGGTTTCGCCATTTTCCTCAGGCCTCTTCAGTGGTATCGATCCATAGTAGACAGTAAGCCGAATAAAGATTATGAGTAACTACAGTACGTTTTCTAAAAGGAATGGACTAGTTATTTCTCTAGGAAGCAGAAACAAGACACAATGACTTTCTAATCTGGGAAGGATAAGCAAACAGAGGGTTAAACGCAGCGACATTTTATTTCAGTTACTTCTGTCTCAGACAAGTGTAGGCGTGTCCACTACGATTCAGCCCCGGGATACGTCTGGCTCCACGGAACCATGACCGTGCCTCTCAATGATTGAGGCAACATAAAACTCAAACTTAAGCATCAGCTGCACATTACAATCCCGTTTAATAGTGGAAGTACATACATCTTATCATTGTTCTCATTGTTTTCTGAATACAAAAGCTATGACTGTGAACATTTTCCTTGTTATATTTACGTGAACTGTAGCCCTGGGTGCATGATCTGTTAACCAGTTTTACACTCACAGTAAGGGACTCTGCCAAATTAATACTGTACTTCAGCAGTTGAAATTTAGAACCGGCATTGTCAACTTAGATCGATGCACATTTTCACGGGCTCTGGTGTATTCCAATAATGTATGCTTTTGCGAATTCGGATAGAGATGATGAGGGTGGACATTTGAATTCCCCTATGCTATTCATGCTGCAACTTACACAATCGATTGATTCCTTTACTTACAATTCTGCCTCTTTTTGAGGGTATTCCTTGCACTGCGAGCAGCAGCTACTGGAGGAGGGGATATCGAAGGTCTCGACAGGTACTCATTTATATTTCACAGTTTTCCTACACCTACACAGAATAATTATCCTAGAATTAGCATTTCCAAGCCAATAGATGCTAAGACCTACTAAAGCAGGCAATAAAATTTACAGCAACGCTCTAAGGCATTGCTTCTACCCTTGCGATAGGAGCATGAACTTCTCAGCTGCGAATTGAATTATCCTCACGTCGTAAGGAACTCTCGGAAGGTCACGCCACTCGAAATAATTTGAATCTAATTTTCTAAATTTAAATGTCTGAGATATTTCAGAGGCAGAGCGTTTCGCATTGATGGAAGCATTGAATTGAGTGCTAGGAGGAACTTTCTAATGTGTACGGTTTTTTTGAAGATGGTGATATAAGGTCACCAGGAGGAAGGTAGGCCCTCTGTTATGCAACATATAAGGTCCTGGGTGAGGACCCCTTAACATCTTGACTTGATTGTGAGAGAAATTATAGTTCTTCGTTTTTTAAGCTCTTTAAAACAGAGCATTTATGTACACAACTGTCAAAGAGTATGCAATGGAAGACACTGGAGCAAGCATTTGGTGGCTATCCGTCTCCAGACAGCTATACACAAATCCCTGGTTGAGGATTCTCGGAAGCCCGTCTGCTAATATGTAGCCTATCAATGCGTCATTTACTTACTTTGAGTCGTTTGCTAAAGGGGATATTACTAAGCAGGCGTTTGCAGTTTTAATCAATAATGCGTGGATGCGTCAATTCGTGGAAGAGCCGTTGACGGTAAGCCACTCCGCGTTCAGACTCCTCCGGCCTGCAGAAAAATAAGGTAATGTTTAAACATACAAACAAGCCCAATGTATGTGCTAAGCCGCGTCCGCTGCTGTTTCTAGACTATTTTGGGAAATGTTAAGGACTATTGTATAAATGCAACGCTTTCCACCTTTACTCTAGCATTCATGGAAAGGGCATGAAGTAAAGCTCCTAAATAGCCCCGCTTATTTCAGTTTTATGTCCCTGCTTACTTGTATTCTTTCAGTACGCATTGATATTCCGTTTTCAATGCAACCGCCCAGGTGACAAAAGTATAGTTGACAAAATTTAAACAAGAGCAATTTCGTACCGTTTTGTTTAGCAGTAGAATAAAAGCACGGCTATGACCTTCTTAGCGTTGGTTTGTGTTGAATAATCTTTCACGCTCACTTACAGTTTATCAATCTCAAACGTGATAAAAGGCATTTTGGAGTCTGGACTTAATCTGTAAGTTCATTTTCACCACTATGCCGCTTCCATCAAAAAGTATCCTTCGGCATTGAGTAAAAGAGAGGAAAATATTAATATCTTGCATTAAAAAAGCATTCTACAGTGGATTTAATTTAAAATGAATTAATCCAATATAATACTCAGGGCATTCATGGGAAGATATCAATAGTTGAGGACGACCAAGTCTGGCATTCACAACTAATGGAGCAAGTATACAAGCGCTCCGGTTGAGTAAATACGGACGAACCCCGGGCAAATTTATTAAAGGCGTTTTACGTCCTTGTAAAGTCAACTGTTGCACGCATTAAGTGCTAGTGGGATCCCATTGGACGGGAACGGTGAAGGTTCCTCCAGAATTAAATATTCAATCTCAGTCCAGACAACTAAATAAACCAGCAATTTTCCATATATTAAGCTAGACTTCCTGGAAAACTCCCAAATTATGTATTTAGAACAGCTTGCCTGTTTAAGCCTCCGAAGGATAAGACGAGTTCTTCCCAAACTTCCTGATTCCTCTCTTTATAGCAGGCATTTCAGTGAATTGTCACGCTTCTAGGGGCTTGCTTCGAGAACCGTTGTTGAGACAGTATACAAGTACTGTCTTTTCGGCATCTGGGTGCTATCATCTCAGTAGCAAAACTAGCAAACTGTACCTGAGTCAAAGGCCTTGCTTAAGATTCCAGTAAAATTGCACATACATCAAGAGACTGCAAATTTTAAGGAAGGCGAGGGAAATGAAAGCATCGGGCAACCAGCTGGCAAGTAATTTCCTGGTGGTACAGAGAGAAACGTAAAGCTATCTCTCACTGCCCTGAGAATACCTAAAAATGGAAAATTTTCACCCCGACCGTTATTTATCCGTTTGGCCATTAACGGAAGGGTCTGACATCATTAGAATAGTAATCAGGGTATTTTGGCACAGTAGTTAAGCATCAGACTAACGTAAGTTTGACTGAGTTTATATGTCTGTGCATCCTTACAGTGCTCATAATCATTGAGTTACAGTATGTTCTTGGCTCAAAAATGTTGCTTATTTTTGTCTCTCTCGTTTGCTTGGCTTCAAGTGGTGGTGTTGTAAGTTAGCCTTATAGTCCTTTCTGCTAGAGATATTTGAGACCACAACTTTGTGGAAAGCTTCTGCATTGGTTTCGTCTCTCCAGACCTCGAAAGATTAATTCTTGCGGATTAAGAACTCATGGGTTAAATGGGCTATAGAACACCCTTCAGAACTCTATTTTCTGTGCCAAAAACCCGTGCACCGGAATTGGTAGCATTTCTATTAGAGTCAAATGGTGGGTATCAACTGAAAGCCACCTATGATATAAATAAGGAAGATTGAAACAGACGTAGTCATTAACATAGTCATTAGCGTATTAAACTAGTTCCCTTTTTAGTGATGAAAGCGCCCAACTCGTGGGTTTCAATTCGCTACTCTTTAAACAGAACTTAACGGAAGTCTATTTCACTAACAGCTGACTCCCATTTGACGTAATTAGTTAGGTAATGTCCATATAGAAATGGCCTCTGTAGAATCTCTTGAGTTAAGCGTAAACAGTTGCCATTTGGTTCCACATTCATATCTCCCTTGTTTTTTGAATGGCATATTCATATTTTTCTGAACTTACTTATTTATACTCTAGAAATGACATCTATTTATTCTCCATCTACAGCGACAAAATAGCCGAGTCAATGGTGCTTTCACTCATAACTTCAAAGGACGCACCGTCAGCGTATGTTAATGTTTTGAAAATTTTGTTACTTTTACTAATTAAATTCTCTCTTATGTGCAAGCGTATCTTGCATTGACATCATCCTCCTCCGTTGCCTACATGTGAGATGTGAAACTTCAGTTGAGACAATATTTGGCTCAATATCATGCCGCTGTAACCTTCCCTATTTTTGTCGTTTTTGTTGATGTAGATATTTATTAATCGTTCTTATCATGATAGCAATTACGGGGTCCTATACAATGCATGCTTGTAGATCGCGTAAAGGTCGGCATTTATCCTGATCATTAAACGGGTTGACTAATAAGTGGACATTCACTGACTTCTAAAATGGGTGCTCGTAAACTTTTTTTCGGTAATTTTTTTACAGAATGACATAGTAACTCGTACTTATAGGCCAATTCTCACTCTTAATTCTATTTGGCGCTTAGTTTACGGAAAAAATTGTTATTTTGTATTCTGTTAGTCAATGATTGCAGATATATTGCTGACCTGGAGGACGTTTATATGAGGATTTCATTGAATGGAAACATAAATTGTTTCCCAAAATAAATTCGACAGGAAGGATGCATTAAGAAAAATAGAACCTTCTCGCTGTCTGTGAAATTTACCCTGACGTTTGTCATGTTTATTTAAATTGCAGGGTTCTTTTGGTGGTAGGGAACTCGTTTTATCCATTGCTTCTTTGGAAGCGACAGTCAAACATCGTGTGGGTTGTTTAAACCGCGGAATCACATGTGTTTCCTAACAAATACTTTTTGGTGCTCGGGATTTCTCTCCAGCTATAAGGTTCATAGCCTTCTTCTAAAGATGTGTCCAGTACTCCCGATGATGCTTTTTTAATGTCCAGTTTTTAAGGCCCTGTTAGGTTTGTTAAAGTCGTGAAATCTGGCAACGGGCAAGGAAACTGTTATCGAGTATGCCTCCAATGCCTTCATTGTAATCCAACCGATCCACAGGGTGTATACTTCAACACGCATTAGGCCGTGTTTTGACAATTGCCGGAGCAACTCGGTACTTGACGCTATAACAGTGGCTTCTGCCGAGTGTCATCGTCTAATAACGCCCTTTGGAATCCCCAAGGAAGAACACAATAAGAAATGCGAAACTTTAAAAGCCATCCAGAGGAGGGTTTATTGTGTACAAAACCCGGAGTTGCTCTCTCGGTTGGCAGTTGCCACTGGTTGATCTCTAGTGCTCTGTTGTCCCGTCTCCGGGCTAGACTGTCAGTTGGGAGCGGACTGAAGGTGTCCTCGCAGTTCGTTTTTCAACTCCCTTTCTGAGAGATGACGGACTCTTATAAGTGATTGTCAAGCACGTTCGCCTGTGGCATTATTAGGCACATTGGCCTTCGAGGGACTGTGACTGCTTGGGCGCGTCCCTTGACGCGTATGTCCGGTTTATGGCTATTGTGTGTGATAGGTCATCGCGTTGGCATAGCCACCACAAAGGCGTTTGACATTGAAGACAGTCCTCTGTTGACAAAGGAATCATTGTGGCAGTCGGCGGTAGGCACCACGCCTTAGGAGAGCCCGCAAGGTTGCTAGCCTTTGATAAGGCTACACTCCTAACACCTGGGACAACAAGCAGATTTGTGATTACATCTACTTTCCCTAGAGTCTCTGACCACTTTTATTCGTGTCAAATATCAGTCAAGGGTTCGAACTCCACCGAATCCGCTGACATTTTCACAAATAGCTCAAATAAATTACCAACTGGTACTTCCCCTTTCGTGGCAGATACCATACCTGCCTGTGCCACATCTCTGTGAGTTGGGGGTCAAGGTTGAATGACTAGCTCAATCAGCACGGCACGTAGTGTCTTTGGAAACCGATACTGCCTAGCTGACGTAACCTATCGACCAGTAGCCAATGCGTCAACCCTGTCACGACTGTGCTTCAGCATTCTAAGCAGGCTAAACATGTCCCAGTGGTATTTTCCGCTTTACTCCTCAATGGCATCTTGTCCTCGAATTGTCCGGATTGGCACTGATCCTCTGACCAAGTGCTAGTCTTCATTATTTTCAACGGACAATATGTAAAATGACGTAACAAGATGTTTAGTTCAAATGCCCTAACGAGGCACGTAAAGGCGAAAAAGAATAACCCTAACGGCTGTGATCTTCCAGGCCCGGTTCCTTGGGAGAGAACAGAGGTCTTGGAAAAGCCAGCTTGTCAGGAAGGGTATATTCAGTACAGAATTAATGGAAAAATAGGCAGAAGGAAATTGACTACCAGACGACCGCACAACCGCAAGCCCGCGGATGGCGTCTGAAGTCAGGTCTGCTCGGTAGTTGTCAGTTGAGTTCTTGTGTGAGCCGGCCTGTAATTGGCTGTTACAGAGGTTGGAATCAACAAACGTTTCGAGAAGCACTTCGACTTGAGCTAGTCACGACAGGCACTCATAAGTGCACTTCGCGTTGAGCTAGTCACTACAACCCACCGACAAAACCACTCACCGTTTTTAATCGTCAAGGAAATAACATGGTAACAACAAGTAAGAGTTACAAAAATGCTAACCCACGAAGGCTTCGTAGGCTCATAGTGGACGCAGTAGAACGAACCTTGAGTAAAATTCGGCTGAATATATAGCTGTTATTTTTCCCCTTATACCTTTGCAGCTCTTCTAATTTTCTTGAGGATATACCCCGTACCTTACCCATTAACATTTCTGCACGCAACTTTTCAGTAATCACTCTCATGTTATTAATCGAATCTCCTATGCAAACAGGTTCTTCAACATCTTTGACACGTTTCCTCTGCTTGCAAGGGAAGTGCCCATGCTAAGGTCAGTTCCACCTCATAAGTCGAAATAATATGGCAAATACCTAATCCACTTTGAAATATTGTACTCCCGGAAGAACTTTTAACAAGGAAAAGATCATGAGTGGAACAGAATTAATAGATGCTATACAATTTCGTGACCTCTTATTCGACTGCAAATGGTCAGTGCTTATTAATAAGATAAATTAACTGTCCAATTAAGCATCCACGTAGAAGGATGATAGGTAAATAGTGTGGGTGCATGGTCAGGGGGTACAGGAGGGGGGGTAGTTTTCACAGCAAGGCAGTTCATTTAAAAGTGAAGACTTATCAAACGTGATAAGAAGGGGGGAGAAACTAGAGGGCAGGATTTGGCCAAAAGGGAAAGGGAAGAGGCGTGAAGAGGAATGAGTGTATCGTCACCACGGCAATCCGAGTTTGATTGCACTATCCAGCTGCTTTCATAGTTCTGGTATTCCTTTCCATATTGCAGCGGCCTCCGAAAATCGTAGGAGCTGCCCGGATGTCGCTCGAAGTATGACCTTAAACGCAGTCCTTGAGTCGACCGTATGACCAGTGTCCACTAGGTGCCTCGTGAATGAACTCTTGAATACTTCATTTTCGCCCCGAACAACCACTTCAAAGTATGTTCAGCTGACCGCGTGGCCAACTGCCTTTGCGTGCACCCGATGTATTTGCATCCACAACTGCATGTAACCTCGTCCGCGCAGTTTGATGTGGCGTGCACAGGCAGAATGTCTTTAGTTGGTCTAACTGGAATAGCCGTTGTTATGCTTATGTACAGCAATTAAGACGCCATTTACGTTCTTTCAGTCGTGCACCTAAGCCCATGCTCAATCACGTTGGACAAATTAGCACGTATGAAAGGGAGGAAGACGCTCCTGGCTTTTTTTTGGCGCTGATATTTTGGGAGGCGTTTCATTTCTGCGGTGGCGATACTTATTAATGCATTACTCCGGATAGCCGTTTCGAAGAAACACTTTCTTGAAAAAACGGATATCTTCATCGATCCTATCCAAAGAAAAGATTTTAGTGGCTCCATTAAAAAGGCACATAACCAAGTTTCGTTTTCTCTGAATTGGACAAAATTAAGAAAGTGCATGCATTGTCCTTTCCATGTGGCTTTCCGATAGATGGACTTTTAAGTAGAAGCATCTGCCAGCCTGTGTATAAGCACACGCATCTGTACAGCGCTATAACCCTTACCTAAGATGAATAGTTCCTACTCTATGTACCCACTAAGTTTCAAACTTTTAGGTCCATACTTACTTAGGAAGTTAATTTATCTTATTTCTATAGGCAAGGATCATTTGCCGTTGAATAAGAGGTCACAAAATTGCATGAGGTGAATCGACTTCAAAGCATCTTTTCCCTGGTGCAAATTTAACGGTTGCAGAAATAGGACAATTTAAAAGATTCATGCATTTTGAGAGTGCTCATCGGCTGTAGCAAACAAATTGATTAATATTAACCAACTCTCTCTCTCTTTCTGTCGCTATCTCTACCAGAACATACGAGTAGTTGTGCTCCTTAAGACTTGTGGAAACTCGCGAGGTGTTAATCCATTTGTGGTGATCACGTAATATCTGCGGAGCTTTGTGAGCGGGCTTGCAAGCGCGTGTATTAAGCTCTCAGGATGCCTGTGCGTTCTTGCTTGTGGATTGATTTTCTCACTAGATGTGGGTGGATGTCACCCTAGCAGTAAATACAACCGCTGGTTTAACTCTATTGAGTCACGTGTGAAAAGCATGGTAAATGTATGCGTCAGTCAAGTGGCGCACTTTATCCTTACTTTATTTTAATTATTTCTGTGATTTCTTCCCCATCTTTGCATGGGAGCTATTGAGATGCGCGACACTGCAAACATGGGTTTGTCGGAGCTTAAACTGACATGGACTGAGCACGACTTCCCCGTGCACTGTGAGCATCGACTTTTCTGCTGGTCTCGTTGATTGGCTTATCTGTTGTCGCCTGTAACAGCGATAGGGAACCGCGCGTCAATTGTGACGTAGAACTAGCTCACATTCTGTCTAGTTGCAACAAACATCACCAACTGACAGCTTCATGACTGTAAAAATGGTGCAAAGCGCTCAACGGCTAAATGATGACCACTGCATAGGGTTTCCCTTCCAGTCGGAGATCACATATGATCGCTAATACAGGACTAAAAAGTGTGAGGCATCTCAGGGAGTCCTTAACAATAATCAATAGTGGAATATTTTAGAGCAGCCCGTTGATTCAGATAAATACGTGCATTGATAAAAGTGCATTTTTCATTTTACGGCTCGTCACTTTTAATCTGTTTGACTTTCAGCAACCTTGAAAACATCAACCTTGTGGAGGCGCTTGGTGACTTCCTCTAAAAGGCTTACCTAGTCGACAGTTTTGAACGGGGGATCATTTGCCGACATGCCCTCGCAGAAAACTGCCCTCTGTCCCCGATTCTCCCCTCTCATCCTCCCCCAGTCCTGCATACGGAGACTACAATGAACATTCCCCCTCCTCCTTCACCAACTCCACATCACGTGTCACATTTCACAACACTGTCGCACACTGGGTTCCTAGACGTTGTTCAAAAACACATAAAAATTTGTTACATGTCTGCTAACGCCCAAATGCACACGATAATAGTTGTGGAATAAAATGTTTTTTGCACATCATCCGATCTCCTCTTTGCTTTGAGTGGTGCAGATAAGAGGCCAAACTTGGGGATGATAGTTCCAACATTGCGAATGACGAAATCCATCGGTGTCCGCACAAAGTGCGCTCAGAAATGATGACTTATGCATGGATTTGTGTGATAAAGTGAACACACAAAGACTATAACGACTAGAATGGCCACTTCTGACTTACTTATCATCACAGCCAGTCATATTCAATACCAGCGGTGACGAACTCTGCGATTCGAACTCGGAGTATTTGGTCATAGAGTGCAAAACCCTACCATGGCACCATAAGTGCTTTGTTTTTGTCTTTTGCGATCAGGAATAAAAGGAATGCTAGGGCGCTCATCGCTCTGGTTCTGAAACATGATCGTGGCAACACTGCTTTACGTAATGCACCTCATCTACTTCTCATTCTATCATTTTTTCCCAAAGAGATGGTGGATATAGGGGCTTTATGAGTATGAAATTAGGATAGGCAGTGGAATATACTTTAATAACGGTCACTTGCCCTTTTACTGTGCTGTATCTAGAAATGTTGTTGATTCATGTGCATCGCTTAAAAACCACGTAACATTCCTGACGAAATTTGACAGGGTAATTTAGCATATATTTAGTCACATTATTTTGATTCATTGAGTTAATATGCGAGAAAATTCGAGGTCCAGATAAAATATTCCTTACATCATCCCCGGATGAAAGCGAGCGAGCTTGCCAAACGTCAGCCTGAATATACTTTGGTCTCAGAAATCGTCTCCTCTTCTTCCTCATCCGGGGATGATGTAAGGAAGATTCATTGAGTGGATTTAATCCGGGGAAAGCCTTTTAGTAAGGGAAATCACCATTTTAGTTAGTTTTATTAAGAGAAATGGGCCTTATTTTTGGCTAAATCGGGAATTGTCTCATATCGAAGGGATTTTCAATGCTATTACGTATGATAGAACCCAAAATTTAACCTAATGTGGATTATACTATGGAAGAACTACAAAACAAGTAAAAAAGGTATGAAAGATATCCATTTTAGAACTGGAAAATTTTTTCCGAAATTGTTCAGATGAAAGTGAAGCCAGGTTGAAGAAATTGCATTTATTTTCAAAAACAGGGAACGATTTGTGTTTTTAAATTATGTTTAGCTAATCTGTGAAGTTGCCTCGCACAAAAAAGCTGTAACAAAAATATTTTGACCGCATTTTTTACGGCATTGCCCAAATGCCACATAACCAAAGTTTTCATATATTTTAACATGAAGGTAATGTTAAGCAGCCCTAATTGAATGTAATTCATAATTCTAATTTATACGTTCCGCTTATGCGTTTTCTAGAGACGGAAAATATCGAAGAATAATAATTTCAAAAAATGGCCACATATGGCCACTCGTTTTTGCATTGGGAAGGTTATGACAGATACTGGGAGCAATGCACTATGCCAGAAAATAATCCAGTATAGAATGAACGTAAGTTCTTTCAGCTGAAGTCACAATAAGTGGTTTATCTACAGGTATATTAGAAAACTGTCAAAAGTTTCCGATTTTCTAGTGAAATTCCCCTGAAGAAAGTTAATATGCACATAAATTCGTCTGCTGAATATCCGATTAAAACACTTTTTAAGAAATAACCTATTATCGAAGGTTATTTTACTAATCGTAGTAATAAGAATATCCGAGTTATAGCGCGAACGTTCTGTATGTTCGATAAATGTGATTTGGCGTTTTGAGGCATTTCTTTATATGATCTATCTTCATAATAACTAATAACCAAAATCAATTTTTTTTGAGTATATGCTATTTATGTTTACCTCATGTTAAGGTTTTTAATGTAAACGTCTACCAGAATATCAGTTTTTTGACAAACAAATGAAGACACCGAAAACGCAGGAAATGATTCCAAAATTTCAACGACGATAGTCAGTAAATAGCTATCAATTAATGATAATCTGCACAAAAAATTTTGACTTGACTAAAGTTCTTTTTTGTATAAAGAAAGTGGTAACCTAAGTGTTTCAGATTAAAAAATTTATTAATTGTTCAAATTTATAGCTATCTTGATCCCTCCGGACCTTGGAGAGTATCAGGAAATTTTTATTTTTCTTAAAAAAGCTCATTACTTCTTCTTTTTCTTTTAATTTTTAGCTATGCCTAATCCTTTTCATTATGATTTCGAAATTTTCGTTAATGTATTCACACTAGTATGCAAAAAATGATCAAACTTTTACAAAGTTATGGAAGTTGCACAGTTTTCAGCGTTTAATATGTCTGGATTTTTACTAATTTGTATTATTTTATAACGTATTGCAAAAACAATTATCAGAATTCAGGTTTCTTGACCTTCCTGAAAAAATATAAATTGTGCTAAGAAATAAGTCTACTTTAAACTACCTGAGGTCCAACTCACCGCTCTGAATTTGGTTTAGTATAGTCCGCGGCGCGAAGTAAATGAGGTAAAGTAATTTTTTTAATCTTCAGACAGACTTACCTAGGAGACGTTTAGGCTACTAAATTTTTAACCTAACGACTGCGATCTTCCAGGCCAGGTTCCTTAGGAGATGAGAGAAGTAGCAAGAATATATACTCTACAGAATGAATCGAAGAAGTGACAGTAGGAAAATGACGACCGGATGCTCGCACAACCGCAAGCCAGCGGACGGATGGCTACGCAAGCTATCAATGGACGATCCTGTCTTTCCGTCTTTAACATAATTTGTTTATAAGGAATGAAATTTTGATTACTTAGCTAAATTAATTTGGAGTATTCTTGGTCATATGGTTTCACGAAATCGGAGTGTTTTGGTATAAGATACTCCCATTCAAAGACGTTAATATGTGGTTCCTTAGTTGTGTAACTCTGTCGCCCGGAGCTTTAACAGGCTTAAGACTTACGACACGTACGGATGTGTGGAATGACCGTTGTTACAGTTCGACCGCGCCTGCGTATGTTAAGTCGGTAGAAACTCTCACGCTGTAATTCAAATTTGCTGTAAGGATGCCTCTTTCGAATGAAATGTGATTAGTTATGGCCGATGTCCTCTTGGTGTGAAACAGTATTCTAAGCAATATGACAAATGAATGGAGGCACTTGTGCAGTTTGTGGACTCCCGAAATCACTTCTGTACTCCATTCAACAGGTTTGCAGCGTATGTAATGTGCGACCCCCTCCCAGTCCTGAAACCATTGATATTCTGTCCAACGAGCTATCCTCTTTACCGTATCTTGGTGTTCCTCTAGCATCTCATCGCTCATTTACTCTTCATTTTGAAGACCTTTTTATTAAAATCCGTAAAATCTTATATTATAGCCGCCGCTTGCGTTCATATCACACACCGCAAGCCTTAATCTGGCGATTTATAGATGCCTGCGTTCTCTCTCTCATTCGTTACTGCTCTATACTTATTTTTCCAGCAAAACCCAAGAAAGGCTTGATTATTATTAAACGTATTATCCGAGTGCTTCCTTCAGCTGTAGGTGTTTCTCATGTTTTGTAGCTGGCATTTTAATACAAAGACATTGTTAACCGGTCAAGCAATTTCCTGATCGCATCCTTGGTGAGGTCGCCCACCCTCTCCACTCTGAATTAATGGCTGCGAAATCTTCCCGTACTATGCACCGAAGCTTCCGTCCTATGTATTGCCACACATCGGCATATCAGCCCTCTATACTTACATTCCTAGAACGCTACCTCACATGTGAAGAAGCGGGCTTTCAGAAAATGAAAGCCAACCTGTCACCATAACAGATGCGGATATCGTGTTAACATCCCAAGTTTTTAGTATTCTATGACCATTTAACATGACCCCTTACCTTACCTTATCCTTTGCTCTCCGTGAATGGAGCCATTCTGTGCTGAAAAGTTTGGATATGACCTTAAAAATAAAGCATTCTCTCTCTCTTAACAGTGCTCGCTTATGTTATGAACGCGTTGTCCTCCATCAAGTTCCTCAATGAGGACAATTTGCTGAGTATCGGACGGAAATTTTCCACGTAACGGCGAACCCGGAGGGGCTTTCTGAACCCCATACAACACAAAAGTGGTGATGTACGAGAATCCTCCCTCCCACAGCCCCGCTTAAACGACCTGAAACGAGAAGTGAAGTGGAGATAGGGATGCTCGGAGAATAAGTCAATCGCTCACCCTAGCTGAGGCCAGTACAACCTTAACTATGGCAAACACAGGACGCAGAATAGCATCGAAACCCACCACGACAATTGGCCTCTTTATATTTCACGTCCATCCCCTGTTAGTGCACGTGTGTACGGAAGGGCAGGTAGTATTATTGACAGGCAAACACGTTGTTGGGTCTTTTTCGGAGCCTAAAGGGTTGGGCATGAATCGGCTGCAAACTAAACAAGTGAATTTTCCTGTGTAGATCCAGCATCCTCCACTTCAGAAGCAACCCCGCTATTGGAAACAAAGAAAATTGTGTTAGGACCCTCTTCTAACGCGATCAGACACACCGTACACACCGACGACAGTGTGAAGAAGGAGGGGGTTAATGACTTACATGCCCTCTATGAAGCCAACGGTTATCCAAAGTCTTTCATACGCAATTGTCTTAATTAGCCCACCTTGAGCGGTCAAAAGGAGAAGGCGACACGTTTTGGCTCACAATCTCTTATGTGAAGGACGTATCCGCAGCGACTGCAAGCATCCTGAAGCCATTCGAGATCGGCGTGGCTGACAAGCCGGAATCAGCCATCAGACACCAGATTATGAAGCCCAAAGACCAGCTACCGTCGATAGAAGGATTCCCGAGGGAATACGAAACGTCAGGAAAGTATATTCCTTGTTCCAGTGATCGCACCTTCTTCTTCTGAACTGCTGCCTGGAACTTGCATATTCTCCTCCATTGGCAGTCAACGGAATAGTCAACCGTGGTCTACAGCATACCATCTCAAGACGGCGATGCAAGGTATGTCGGTAAAACGGGCTGACGCCGTGGCACCAGGCTGCATGAGCATCAATCCTCAATCAACCATAAGGATAAGCTGTCTACGGTCTATTAATACGTGCAACAGAAGAATCACACCTTTGCCTTCGACAATGCAAGGGTAATAGACCGAACCAATGACCAGATGGCTAGACTTCTGCTGGAAAGTTGATCTTTGACTGACACACTTAATAGAGCCATCGACCTTCATCCTGTCTACCAAGCCCTACGCAAACGGCTCGAGTCAGTTCGAACAAGGCCAACAGGATGGCGAAGCAGACAGAAGCGTGGAGTAAAACTGAGATCAGAGGAAGATAGGAGAGGGGTCGGCCAGGGACCACGTTACCAGATTGGAATGCTACCTCACCACTATCGCGCAAACGAGGTTGACATGAACTCATGCGGGCAGCAACAAGTGATTAGTCCTTCGTTGGGCGAGGGGCAGGTCAGTAAGCGCACTGACCTCCAAGCATTACAACAAAGGGGACAAAGGTCACACGGGCCCCCCAGAGGTCAATCTCACGGACAGTCAGCAGCGAGCAAGCAGGTCAAAGTTCGTACACCGAGCACGGATATAATAACAGACATGCAGCGAGCCTGATTCACACCCGGCAAACAGGACGAACCACCGCGTTATTCTGACGATGGAAACAAGCGAGTTTCCGAGACGTCAGTCCCAATGTGACTCGGTCCATGTCAATGAACATTCTTTTTCGTCTTCTTTGGAGGATGATGAAAACGATAAGATTAAGAACTGGATGCTCTTCGAAAGGCCTGGTTCTTTAACATGGGATGGCTACTCACGACCAAAAGTTTCGTATGTGCACTTATGCTGCAAATGGGTGGCCGGGGCTGAAAATTGCCAGTGACCTTGCTCACAACTTCTCGTGAATGAACCCTTACGCAGACTGGGAGCATACCCACGGGACTAAGCGATAAATAACAGAGCTCGAATCAGGTGATCGGGGTAATTTCTCTTGGGGAACACTACTTCCTATCTTGCATTTTTTAACTAGAACACAGTCCCAGTTTTGGGTCATGAAATGTACAACTTCAAAAAGTCTTATCTTTTCTATGTCAACGAGTTTATTTGTCCAGCGGGATGTAACTGGTCAGGCGGCCACCACACCACACCGCTAGCATGTAGATCAGTGTAAATTTAGCATTCAGCTGAGCAGTCACATGTGCGCCGCCTTCTGTTCTATGAACTTCCACAACGCTTCTATAGTTCTTATGTGCTAAATCGAAGCCTGGTATACGGAGGTGGAAGAGATAGCAATGGTTTTGAATCTAGTTTTCACTTCTCTCAGAAACAGCTGATTTTGTAAGTAGGGTAGGTAGACAAAAGCATTCGTTATTAAAAAGCAGGACTGAATGTAATACGAAGACCTGTTCTTTTATTTTTAAGTCAATATTAGTTTTAACTATCCTGATATGTCCCCTGAGGATTGGCTTGAACGGGGTTGAAGTTGAAAGGGTATACCACTGATTATCATAACTGAATTCATGTTTTAGCTTTTCCTGAGTATAGTAAAAACTCTATTACTAGGTAGCCTTTTGTCGACGTTCTCCCAGTTCAAACTATCATTTTGAGAGAACTGTAATGGTCTAGGATGTGGGATCTACTATAATCACTACACAATGAGTATTCCATCTGATAGGAGAAAGCAGTCAAGTGTTAAGCCTAATTTATTTGTACACAAGGCAAGTTGCCGTGAAGAGACTGTTTGCTTGCGAGAGATAAAAGCGTCGGTCTGGGAGCTTGTCTTAAGCTGTGTGTTGTAATACAACCGTTCTGTGAACAAGCTAGCTGGCTGGCTAGTAGTTCTTGCTAGATCCTGAGCCCCGCCGGGTGAGCCTTAATCCCGGCGGTTAGGAGGAGGAACAGCATGGTCGGGAGGGGCTTCTCTGTCATCAAAAGCATAGATGGAGAAGAGGAGAGATAGATCCACCGTAGGGAGGTTTAGTGCAGCAGACCTTGGCCGCCGTGAAGGCGGGCGGGAACGCGACGGAGACGCGTCTGCTGTGGTTCCCTGTGAACAAGATAGCAGTGGTGTGTTGTGAATGCGTTTGCCATTGTTCGTGTCAGAATGTGGGAGTGCGTGTGGGGTGTCCGATTGGTAGGTCAAAGGGCAAGGCAGGGGCACATTAATACAAGGAACTATACGTGAAAAGGCGGGCTGGCCGATGCACACTAGACGCGCGCTGCCTGCACATGTGACCTTGACTGTGCTGAGGTCATGTCTGGGGCGGCCGTGCTTTGTTAGGGCGTCTGTTAGTAAACAAGCCTGTGGGGGCCGTTCGGACGGAAGGGGAAAAAGGAGACACTAGAGCAGCCACTAGATCAGACCTGGCGGGCGTCGTGAGGACATTGAGACAGCTGCCACAGAACTCAGCACCACAATGAATAGAAAGGCGATTAACATAACTCAAGTGATCAGCTAGCATAGGAACTACCAAACGCGATTGTGTGAGAGCGCTCTTTCCGAGGGTAAAAGCACGTTGCGGTGAATCAGAGGAACGAGTGCGAGAACTGCGGCATCTGCGCAACCAACTGGCAAGGAATGAATACCTAAACATCCTTGCCAGCCGCTTCTTCCGTCAGAGCCCACGGGGAACAAACGGAGGGAAGCCATCAACACGCTTGCGCGCTCTACCGCACATAAAGAATGTATCAGAAGCAACAAAACGTATCGCTGCAGAGCTCGGCATGGGCATTGTTCGACAGGTGCCATGCATTCGCGGATCATTCAATAAAATACTGACTGGATATAGGTGAACAATCCGGCGTGGTTTATCAAATGTCATGTCGCCACTTTTCTTGTGGTTATACAAGGTAGACCAGGCAATAACTTAGTTCGCGCAACCGGCCAGGGCGACCTACGGATCAAGCCACAAGTCAGTATTAAGACGGAATAACAGCTGCTAGATGCCTGGGTGTCTGACTCAACTACATCGGCAGACATGTTGAAATTGCCCTTTGCTATAACGTCCTTCTTTCGCGCGGCCCAGTTCCTGCTGAAGGACGCACGCAGGGAAGAAAAGATGGGACGACGTGGGTGTACACTCAACCTATCACGACGGCTACACTCTCCTCCTCCCAACCCTACCTCGACCTCCACCAATTGTTATGTAGTTGGAATCCAAAACAAATTACTTTCTGCTCTACTCATACTGTCTATAAGGATCTTTTACTAGACGGAAAGCTCAGACAAGCAAATGTGCCATCCCAGTGATTAAATTATTTGTTTTCGACTGAATGCTCATCAGTTTCAACACACATTGCAAGAGTACTTCTACAGTCTCGACTGCCAGATATCATTAAACAGAAATGGCGTTAACAGATAGCATATAACAGATAGTTTTGCAGAAGAGTGGCTTTTGTGTTGTGCGAGAACTGGGTTGGTGGAATATTTGATTCTCCGACTCGAGAATAAGACGTTCAAGATCCCAAGACTATGACTTTGCCAATTCATAAGTTAATGATGCGACAGATCGACCCAGTTGACAAAGATTTGGAAATAGGGAACTTGAAGGGTTAGAAATCGTTGGGTTTTCAAGCTGGCTTAGACTGCTTCCTCCCGACAACGTGCTGTTCCGTGTAGGTTTATCGGTATTCCTCGTTTTGCGGCTTGCACCATGAACGTATTTTGAATTCGGGAGCCCATGCTACTCATAAGTCCTAGGTACTTTAACATCAAATATCTTAAAAACGCAAGTAGTTTGTATCCAGTCCGCAGCGAAATACGTTACGTGATAAAAAAGTCACGAAATAAAGTATAAATAGTATGGAAAAAGGTTGGGTAGAACCTGGAAGACGAACGATATTTAAAAATAATGAACTTTTCTGTTTCTGTAAAAAATCCTGATATGCCTCGCTGGGGTGTATTCAAAAGTCAGCGCACGTGCTTAAAGACAATGCACCGAGAAAGATCTCAATGGAGGAGATGAGTTTGGTTGAGCCAATACCTTGGACACAATATTTAATGGATGAAAAGGGAAGTGTTTACTAAAATGTTCGCCGAATTTGCGATTTGACTCAAAAACCCGAAGTCAATAGCCGTAAAAAGGAACTATGCTAGAGTGAGTTCCCCTAGTGACCAGATCAAGCGAGAGATGACCGTAGCTTTGTCCATTACAAAAGGCTGGTTTTCTTGCGTGGAAAACTGCAGGTCTACTGTAACTGGTCTTATGCATATTTCATTAACGTGTATCATTATGCAATCGTTATGCGATTTCGGGATTATTCTGATTTGATGTG
Source organism: Ligula intestinalis (assembly GCA_036362985.1). Classification (NCBI taxonomy): domain Eukaryota; kingdom Metazoa; phylum Platyhelminthes; class Cestoda; order Diphyllobothriidea; family Diphyllobothriidae; genus Ligula; species Ligula intestinalis. The sequence goes on from JAYGXS010000005.1 coordinate 48,690,411, forward strand.
TTTTTTAACCTTTGTTTACTCAGAAACAAAAATGCTCCATTCTACTTTCTTTACTCGCTCAATTTCTGCTCGGTAGTTAGAGTTTGGTAAAACAAATTATGGGTTAAAGTTAATCGTATTGTTGGAATTCAATGAAAGGGTCTGAGGGTGCGTGAAGACTGCCTTACTCGAAGGGCTTGAATTTACAACGACGGCTGTTGTTTTGTATCCATTTTTGGCTTTAAAACTGTAAACGGTTTACCTAATATTAGTTCTAAAATACGTTTTTATAGATAAAAAACATAGACTAACAATTTCATTGATGAGTGAAATTTAATGCAAATCTCAATTAATCAACTTGCACAGAAACTTTCGACCACTAGGTTAAACCCCTTCCTGGGTATCTGGATCTTTTCCGAATTCAAATACCTTTATTGATCCCAGAAAAAAAATGTTCGTTCCCCAATCTGATATCTTGATATTTTTTATCAAAAAATTTTTTTCTTCATTCAAAAGCAGCAAAATTCCATACTGCTACTTTTTCTTACGTACTGGGAGCCACGTTTACAATCATGTACCAACTTTTAATTCTTTACCAATATAAATATTTGTGAAAGATATGTGATAGTCCCCATTTGTAAAGTTATTTTCCAGAGTCACTCATCATACTTGCACAATGTTACCCACCGTAGCAAATCAGTGCACAATCATTTCATATCTTCACCTTAAAGTTAACCTTCAGTTATTTCCTTTTTATACTCCCGGCTCTTTTAAATAAGGGAGCAGGTGTTTAAATCTCAAGCACTGTAAAAAATTTATGAACTGGAAGTTGGAAAACGTATGCCAAACGCCCCAAACGTAGGCAGGTCGCGAACATTAGTCTTATATTTTTTTACAATCTCCTGTTTTGAAATGAGATAATAAATTGGCTATAGCCATAGAAACAGTCCCTTTCTGGGAAACAAAAAATATAACCATTCGGAATTTTCGTGCATCTTTTCTGAAGGAATTTGTCAAGCAGAACGAAGAGCAATTCAAATCAGCCACAAGAAATATCAATTTCTCCAAACCAGCCTCGCAATGACAGACAATGATGCCAAGCATTGGCTTGCCAAGCAACGCTAGTCCTAAGAGCCCAACGTTGATAAACCATAAATGTTTGCCCGAACTGTTTCTACCCTTCCTAAGCAAGCGTTTTTCAACTTGCCAGAACCCGAGTACCCATATGCGGCATCTTAGTTAGCCTGACTGCCAAAAACGTAGGTGTAGACAAGCTCTCCTGTACCAAGTCGGTTGTTTACTTCAATCCTATTTTTCAACCTTGAAGTCAGCCCACAGGTGCCACATGGCTGACCTTGGTAAACGATCTCCCTTAGTCGCCGTTAGAGTGCGTAAACGAGTGCGTTGTTTCAGGCGCCCTTTCTCATGGGGTATTTAAGAAAAAAACGCGTGCAGCAACTAGCTTGCCTTACCCGTAGCTGACTCCGATACACGTAAACTTCCTCATTTCTTGAAATTTGCCATCTATTTTTATTATTAATGCAGGAATCTACTTTTAGATTATTTGCTAAGCCACTTAATAGCTAGTGTGGAGAATTCGTATTAAAATACATTAGAATTTATCTTCGTCTGCAAGAAAACCTCGAGACAAACCAACCGTGGGATTTAGCGTGAACCATAATTCATAGTTTTTCAGAAACGCCTTTTTTCAATAGCTGTGACCCTTTGTTTCATTAATCAATGTTTATTGCAAGCGTTTAGTTCCCTTTTCATGCTCTCATGCTTGGAGTTACTATAGAAACAAAACCGGCATACTCATGTAGTAGTAAGCCTATAATTTTTCGTACAAATGTAAACGCAGAGCACCTGTGCAATGCTATCCTGGCGTTGCACAACTTACATACAATGAACATACCTTGATATGTATCTCGTAGTTTCATGAGGCGTTGCTTGAAAGAACCACCTAAGGCTAATGAAATATTTGACTTTTGATTAGCAAATGCGATAACTGCAATTGCCTGGCACGCACCGCAATAGAAAATACTACTTACGTTTTGATCATATATTACATTTGGAAATTTGTGAAAAAGTAGCGGTCTCGGTGAGAGTCGAACCCAGAAGAGCAGGGACAATAATTGACTAAAGACAGCGATAACAATATTTTTATGGATTCACACTTATGCCCTGCGCATTATCTATATTAATACTGAGTTTTCACGTGCGTGAAATCAACTCTTCTAAAGAAATACTCAAGTGAATTTTTTTACCATGTAACAAAATAACGTCCCCTTTTTATATTTTTCTGACATAAAGTGATTACTTAGGTATAAAGGTGTGCATTACTTAGTTTTAGTCAAGATATTTCTTACTTTGACGTGTGCTTGGGAGTGTAAAAGAACGTGCCAGTGGCACGTATGTAAATTTATATTCCCCTAGGCTTAATCCTTTTATGCTTCATATTTACCACAATATCTAGATAAGATTTTAAGTCAGATGGGAGCATTAATAAAAATTCCGCTAGTGCACAACTTATAAAGTCCAACAAATATCCTTCTTTCAATAGCGCAAACCTGCCTTAAACCGGAATATACTTTGCTTTGAAAAAGAAATTTGCGGAAAGCCTAAGGTGAAAAAATTGAATTCGGGTTATTTCATGGATTTTTTCAACAAAAACTTGGAAACCAAAAGTACGGTTTATTTTTATCTTAGATTAACGGGGTATTGGTTAAAATAGCTATTGAACAACATAAGTAGGATTGTAGTCCAGACTACACATTCGGGAAAAATTTATTCTTAAGGGCTCTCTAACGATCTTTTGGTCTTGTTTTCTTATTTAGACATAAGTATAGGATTAACTACAGTTAGAAATAGAAAAAACCTAAGAAATCTGAGCAAACGCTGATTATTTACTATGAGCCCGAACTAAACTGTTGACATAAATTATAACTTACTGTTTAATTTTGATTTTCCAAGCATTTACTGTGCCATGCGTTGGACTTTCTCGTCTATGGTGAAGAGAATATTATTTTCAATCAACGAACGCCATTATGCAGAGAGCATCGATAGCAAAGACAAAGAAGACTGTAAAGTCTCTTTCTCGCGTATAGGCCGTCATAAGTCAGTCATACCCAACACTACATGTTCCCCCCCTCAATGCTCGAACGCGCTTATGGAATAAAGAATGGTTTTATACATTAGGTTAGGTCATTCCTTGTTTTTAGCCATACGGGAACATACTAACAAGCATGATTAGATGCGAGAAGGCAAGCCATTCTACGGCATCCAGAATCATATGAAATCGGAGCAGCATCTTTGAAGGTCTCCTTAGTTTTCCGAAGGCCAGGTTTTATAGGACATGTGGTGCAGTCTTGCGTTTTCACGCAATCCAAGAAATAAGCAATATAAGTGTGCATTTTAGTAGGAAGTTTGTAGAAATTGCCGAGCTAAGACAAACAATTCACGTAACATATACATATTTTGTATGATTTTTTACTTTTATTCATGCACCTTCCGGGTTATTTCTATTTTAGGCAGTATGGAAATAGTTGCGTTGACAGTCATTCTACTTGCCTTGCTCACTTCCACAGTAAGTGGGATCTTTTGCATGACATTTGAAAATGTATACCGTAACTAAATTCCGTGGTTTTTATATCCTTTTATGCAGATTAAAGTCAAATGTATTAATGTATAAATTGCTACGAAAGCGAACGCTTTCATCAAAAGGATTTCGAGTTTTTATCGGCGATTGACTTAGGTTTTTTCATCACATAACACAACCTTGGCATTGTTTACACAGTTTTTTTCACTTAAAGACTATTTTCTGTGTGCAGTTTCGTTTGGGATAGTTGTTTAAGTCTTCGACAGAAATGTAAGAAGGGGAACTTTAAGCTATTGTAAAACATCCCTACTGAACATTTGATGAAGAATATTTCCCACCTGTGCTTAAAAAGAGGGCGTTACTTAAAAACTACACCAGAACGTCTCATTAGCTCCGTCTATATGGAAACCAGAATGGGACGCTCCGGTGTAATCTGAATTTCGTAATCGTACAAACTTTAGAATATTGTAGGTGGTCATGGTTTTCGACTGAATATCTCTCATTTTGCCAACGCAGACTATTAGTATAGGATCTTCGGAGTATGAAATATAACAAGGCAATTAAAATGGTCTTCTTAGGAAGTAGTCGCAGCAAAAACCTTGCCAAGTTCAGCGATGACATAGGGCAGTCCATATACGTCTTGCCAGGCACGTCTTCGTTTTAGGCGGTAGGAATGGATGCACGAACTGCCTGGGCCAGAGCAATATATGCGTACATTATTAATGCGCTACAACACCTTAGGTCGTTCAAAGATTTGTCTAAAAATCCTGAAGATTGAGCTGTAAGTCACAACGTTAAAGGTTGCGCCATTTCGAATATACTTGGATGGTATCTGAAACACAGTGTGCACAGGGTTTTGCCGTAAAATTTAAACGCCTTGAAATAATCGATGAATGCGTTGAGTGTGCGCTGATTCGTTGCGTTAGCAATGACCATCTGGCCCTTCGGTGTTGACATAGGATGATATGGTGGCATATCTGTTCCCCGAGTGGCGACATGCTTTGGCTAAATTTAGTCTCAGCACCGAATATGGATTGGGCAAATCGTGGCATTTTTTGATGGATCGGGGGCGTGTGAACCATGACTCAAGTAATTATCGGCTCACTCTATTTTGATCCCTTGCGTGAATTTTGGCCGCAGTAAATTTGAATGCGTGGCCGGGTCTCGTCGGATGAGCCATAACTTGAGAATCAGCATCAGTTCGCCGCAATGCTGCCGCGTGTTCGGCAATTCATGTTTTGAGAAGTCTGCCACTTTCTCCAACATTGATGCTTTTCCCGCAACTGCACCACTTCCTGTAGACCACTTCAGATGTTTCTTTCCGTGGCAGTGGGTCTTTCGGTGCTGAAACTAAATTTGGCCAAAGCACGTCGCCATTCGGGAAACAGACAGGCCACCACATCATCCTATGCCAACAATGCAGGTCCAGTTATTCATTGCTGACGCAGCGAATCAGCGCAAACTCAAGGCATTTATCGATGTATTCTGTACATTTAACTTTTACGGCAAAGCATTGTGCACAAACAAACTGTTTCTGCTACTTTTCTGTGAGCATGCCTCTGATGATTAATCCGCGATGGATTTGAAAACTTCAGGCGCATGAACCTATTGTCCCAGCGATCGACTCGTCATTTATTGCTCAATTGCTTTCAGGGAATCACATGTTCACTTGTATTAGTACGTGGACAAAATTTGAAACATGGGGAAAGGTGGGTAGAATGTAAAAAATCGAAACTCAAATGTACCAGGGGAAATTTGCTAAAGGACTGCCTCATCGACATTTGACTTTGTAAATGGGCACCTGGTTGTTCTTTCTATGACCTTGAAAAAACGGTTAATCGATGGCAGTTTCATCCGATTAGAAACGAAACACAAACTATTTATAAGGTACCATCACCTTCTTCAGATAAACGCATGCGCTAATATCAGGTAGGATATCGCATCTAAGAAGAGTACGTTAAATAGGTCTGTGCAATGCAGACCAGTGGTAAAAGGGGTTGTATGGGGCACATCAGGGCGAAGGAAAATAAAATCAAAACTAACTGAGCTTAAATCAAAACTGATAAAAGTTAATAATAAACTATGAGGAAGTAAGTTTTCAGTTATCCATAATAAAATGCGGTCTTGATTATAAGGAATCTTTACCAGCACCTGGCTTTGCTTCAAAAAGAAAGCCAGAAGCTGCCGTCCAAACTTTTTCAGAATCAAGCGGGTTTTTCTTAATTGGTTATAACCAGTAGCACAGATGATCTGGTGCAGAAAAAAGTGACTGTAAATGAATCCACCAAACTTTTTTCAGGGTTACATATTCAAACCTATTCTACAAAACAGGCCTGTTAGATGAAGCTGAAGCGTGTTACGCATACATGCACCGAAGCTTAAGAAAGTAAAGTGTAGACTATGCACTTAAAGTCTAGCGTTTAACTTACGTTCGTATTCTCTTCCCTAGACATATTCCGAAGACGTTACAATTGCTGATCCGTAAGAAATTTTCACTATTTTTTGACACTGTTGTACAGAGGTTGCTAATTGTGAACTATTTATTTACTGTTCAGGCCGAAAAGTTTTGTTACGAAACTTAGGCTGACAGAGTGCTAAACCACTAAATACAAGCACCTACGAAGATGCAGACAAATATATTAAGTCAAACGCACTACGCATTTCCTTGCGGCATGTACAAAAGCAAACCGAAAATTTTCTATAAAACTGCAGAGAATCTATGAAAAATAAGCTCATTTACAGAAGGGGAACATGCCATGTATACCAAAGCAAGATGTTTGCTGTATGAATGATTTTTTTAAATGCTATGAAGTATGTATGCCATTATTTTCTAGCAAAACGAAGACATGTTGGAGAAAAAAGAAGGGTGTTAATCAAATGCATGTTAACAGCCAAAGTTTCAGGAAGGTTTGTTTGTATAAAGATAATGTGTAAGTTGAATGAATACGTTTCACGCTTCCGAGAACCGAAGACACTGAGGGAAAAAGAAAAGAGGCCCGTACCTGAACTTGCCCTCTACCAAAGCCGCAAGCTGACAAGCTTATTTGTTTAGAGCATACTTCCTTGATGTATTGACTTCAGTAATTTCAAGGAGTAAATCAGCTCGTTTTTTCATAACTCTTTGAGAATTCATGTGTGCAACCATATGTTTTCGGCAATTCATCAGCGGGCCAGTACAATGCAAGGACACAAATGGTCAGTCATAGTTAGTTTAGTTCTTAAATGTTTCGCGGGGTAAGGGGGAGGGGATGGGGGTTTAATTAGTCATCTTGGTGTTCCCTCGTCTCACGCATGCGGGTTCTAGCCTGTTGGTGGCGTTGAATCCGACAAGCAGGGAAGAAGGGGGGAGGAAAAGCTATTCTCAGTGTTGTCGAGCGTAGTTGGTGGGGGCGTCTCTCCTGGCGACACGGTATTTACGGCGGTAGTAGGCCAGGGTACACAGACTGCGGCCGCTAGTGTCTTTTGAAAGCAGAGAGGGGGCTTTGTTAAACGGATTGCCACTGCATCGGCTGTGGCGAGCACCCGTTCGCGCAGGCCTTTAGAATAGTGTGTCGGAGTCCGGTATATGACTTTAAGGGCTCTCTCGCGTCAACTTGGTGGTTTGTATCGATCAAGTGTGAGAGAATTGAATTTGAGATCGATTGATTTTCTCCTCTGCCATGCCAGGCTGGTATATGCACGCGTATCGTCTTTTCCAGGCGTTGCGTTGTTCTGCCAATATAGTCTGCCCCACAGGAGCAGGTGAATGAATTAATGCACATGGATGTGACTTGCAACGGTAGTTGGTCTTTACCCCCATCCGTAAAAGTGGGGAGTTGGTGAAGAATACGCGTAGGTTTGCAGCTGGTAAGGCACTTCTGACTGCTGCCCTTAGACGTCGCCTTACGAGTTCGCTTGCTGCGTCTCCTAGAAAAGGCAGTCTTATGAATAAATCTTTCTTTTCTGCCGTTGCAATGGCAGCCTTTGTGACACGCTCCTTGATGTTTCGGAGGATGAACCTTTCGGTGTATCCATTTTCGCGGAGTGTGTTTTGTAGCTGTTGCAATTCTGCTTCCACTGTTTCAGGCGAGCAAATGCGTCGTATTCTGGCTGCTAGTCTTTGGACTATGTTTCATTTGAGATTAAGAGGGACGAAACTGTGAAATTTAATGCATTGCCCCGGTTAGGCTTTCTTTCTGAATATCTGGCGTTGTATTGCACCATCATCTTGTCTGTGTAAAAGGACGTCTTAGAAAGCGAGTTCATTGTTCGCCTCCATTTCCGCAGTAAATTGTAGTGCTGTGTGGGCACTTTGTTCGTAGTTTGTTGCAAGTTCACAAGTTCTCTGGCCAAAATATTATGTCTGTCGCATGTGTGCGTTCCGATGAACGTACATTGCGCACGCTGTTGTCTGGGAGATAAGTTTGTTTTTGTTTTATTCGCAATCTCATTTATTTGCGGAAAAAGGAGTCATTTTCCAAGGTCAGGGTCTGGAAGTTGTCAATCACCCTAGAGCATCTGATTTTGGGCAAGGTGCCATCAAAGTGCAGTACTCTCCCCTATGAGTAAGCGAAATCACGCAGGTGAAGATGAACTACAGCAAACGAACAACATTCCGTTCTTGAGAAGCAAATGTAGGAAGTGGCATTCATTACACAGCAAACTGCCAAAACTGGCGATTTAGGCATTAATACTAGTCTTAGGAAAGAGTTAAGAATATGTGGATCTGCTATTTTTATTCTCGATGTTGAGATTACGTCTGGGCATAATATTTACAGAAGGTTGCCAAACTCATGTAATCATATGATTTTTAAAAGTAACTCTCTCTTACTCAAACGCAGCCCAAGTTGTGGCCCCCAAAGTCTTACAGCAATAAAGAAATGATCGTTCTTCACAATAGGGCATATTATGATTTCTGAAGGAATATGACGTTTCATAGAAACACCGGCTTTTTTAACGAAGTGGAAATTCCGAAAAAGTGAAAATCGGGCGTAATAGGTAAACTCAAATTTTACCTGTAGAGGAAACCCGTTTATGCAAAACCACTGAGTAAATAAAGCAGCACAAGTAAACTTCCGTTGGAAAATAATCGTTTTGTCAAGTTTTCGAATAAATATGCTTCCATATTACGTGCAATATAGTGTATGGGTATTACCAAAGAGCTTAATTTCGAGCATGTATTCTGACACGTTTTCGCGAGAACTGCCAATTTTTTCTTTCGTTTATGCATCGCTTGACTTATGTTGGACTAAGACAATCACGTTTTCGCTTGATATGTCCACACAGGAGTAATCTACTGCTTAAGTTCACTTGCGGGCATGCCGGTCATTGACTAAAAATTTCAAATAGAATTGTCGGGAACAATTGTTAACGTAACATTTTTGTATACTAAGTGTTATTGCCTTCCGCCATACTTTTTTGTAATAATTTTGATATTTCTATTACGAAGAGGTTCAGATATTCCGTGAAATTATAATAAAGACTTTACAATTTTCACCGGCTTTAGTCAATTGACCATAAATAATGAGTTTATTCTATGTGCTTATCAAAACTTTCAAAATAAGATATATCTTGAAAGCTGTTACATAAATAACCAACTTTAAAACAGTTCTCTAGTGCAGCTTTCTTTGTGTGTCATAGTTTGAGAACAACCCAATCATGCGAAATCATTGCCAAGAAAAATGAACGTCTACTAAAAAAGTCGCGAATGAATATGCTCAAGATTGATTTAGAAAAATTCTACAAAAAGTTGACTCTTGAAAAAAAGCTTAACTCATACATTTTGATGTCTGAGGTCTGCGTACTTTAAGTGTTTTGATGATAAATTCAAGGTCAAAGTGTACAATTTTGGCCAATGGATTGATTTCCCTAACAATTAGGGACATATCTTCTGTTTTAAGTGAAAAAGCTTAATATTTTATCGAAAACGGAACAGTTTTCAGCATATTTGGTTGCTTCTAGACTAAATTCTACAATAACAAATGCAAATTAGAGTGACAATACTATCAACGACGATTTTTGAAAAACTCTGTTTCGCAATGTCTCGTGACATTTCTGTCAAATGTTTTTTATCTTAACTGTCTCGGACTTCATATCGATTGTACAATTAATCTGGTTGCCATATACTAATAAAGTTCTCAAACGCATTCCTTGCCTGTAACCCATCAAATATAAAATATAAAGTCAACATGAAGTAATGCAAAGAACAACTTCAAGAGTTTATTACTCAATTTTATGGCACGAAACTTTGCGGATTTGCAAAATATAAATTTTGAAACTTATTTCGCTCTTCTATTCCCAAAAGTAATGCGCTATCTCCTCATTACACTAACCTCAATTTCATGGATGCAAAACAAAATTTTCCGTTTTTTGAACAGATATTATTAAAAAATGTCTGCTCTTCATTAATGTTCCTTTATACTGCAACATGCACACACAAGAAGTTCTTTTCCGCAGCTTTTAATAGCATAGATAATTCCTCGGATATCAACGAACGCTGGATTTCGCCTATTTGCGCCTCTTTTTTCTCCCAGTCTTCTGATCTGAACGCATTTCAATTCTAGCTACCGACATTTTGCGACCCAATTCAACCCAATGAACTAAATAAACAACCTCAAGTGTGCGTTAAATCCGTCTATCTCAAATCTTGCGTCAGATATGCAATCTACTGTAGGTATGCGGAAAGAAGCAGGCCAATACTGTGCCTGGTGCCAGTGTCAGTGAACCGAATAAAAAGAGCAATTACTTCGACAAAATCCAGCACTGGTGATAAAGTGGTTAAGAACGCAAATACCGGCCCTGAAACATTCATCAAACCAAGGGTAGACATATGCAATTAATGTGGGAGCAGTTCTTGATTTTGTTTTGATTATGCGGTGCCAAAACGACCGCATCCCATAAATACAGCTACACCTCTTGTGAATTATTTACCTGTATCTGATGCTGTCTCTGATGATCTCTCCAACCATGGATGCAAACCATCAGTCGAATCAAGTTCTGGTTCCACAGATCAGGTCCAAATCTACTCAAATGCCACAGCTCACTACATTAATTTTGTCTTTATTGTCATGTCCTCACATAACGACTTCTGGATCACGCGCTGTCAAGTGCTGACTCCTGCGTAAAACATAAATGTCTGATGCTGTGCTTTGCATTGACTACGGAGTAGTTTTCTTGCATGCTATCCACGGCGCATAGTAACCACACCTGCTTGTACATTGCAGGGAGGAGAAAAACTTGGCCATACCGTGAGTCTCTTTTAAAGTCCGATGCAATGTCTTGACGAGCATTTAAGACTGCCCCTAAATAAACAGCAATTGCTTTATTCATCACAACAGAGATACGTTTGCCTTTCACCATTATCCTTGCTTCTGTTACCAGTATACAATTTATTTCCTTTTAGTATTGCAAGAGCCACAACTGCAGCGGTAATTCCTACAAACACGTACGTATATTTTTAAGTTTGCTGCGTCCAAATAGAGATATGATGCAGAAATGAAAAAAATAGTCCTATGGTTGGGACTTCGTTAATCATCGAGCAGATTTTGAACAAAACCGTCTAAAAAGTATGCGGAAGCAATCCATTGATGCGTCAATAAGCCCACTTAATGAAATTACTCTGACGCTTAGTGTGTCTAATGTAAGATAGACGTGAATGTCCAAAGACCTAACTTAAGGACCATCGAACATATTTCATCCACATTCATCCACTCTTACTATTTACGAGCTTATAATTTTCCAGTACTATCACAACCGACGGAAAAAAGTAATTCCTCCAAATTTGAAAAAAGCTCGCAGCGTTGGCGGAAGTTGAACTCGCACAGCAGGGAAGGCCTTTACGCGAAGCTGACGCTCTGCCGATTTGAGCTACGACGCCAGATCGTTGCTACGTCAAGATGTTTTGAAAAAAACATAACGGGCCAAAAATCTGTAGTTGGATATTAATTCTAGTTAAGCATCAGCAATGAAAATGCGCAGTTCGTTGTACTTTTCTACATTTATTTTCCTATTCTCTTGGTTAGCAACAGTGACAACCCATTCTTCCGTTTAATATTAGGTCCATCGCAGCATACGCTTAAACCATAATTCTTTACGCATGCTTTTCGAAAGATATTTGGTCTGTGTTAGAGGCCGTACGAAACTACCGGATCTCACCTGCGTTGCCAGCTGTTATAGCTCAGCCTTTTCTGACTCGACTAGTAAGAATAAGGAGGCAAGAGAGTTGTTCTGGTGGGCAGGGCACACATACAGTGGTCGCCAAATGCCAGGCAACTTCCATAACTTTGTATACGTTTGATCATTACTGGAATACCAGTGTGAATGCATTAAGGAAAACTTAGAAATAAAAATGAGCAGCATTAGGCATATCAAGTACTTAACGGAACTATAGGAATAACTGTTTGTGAAGAAAAAAAATTTTTTTCGATAATCCCGTGGTTCTGGAGATGAAAAAGAGCTATAACTTAGAACAATAAATTTAGATATTGTGTTACGTTGAAAACTTGAAGCAACCACTTTCTCTATATAAAAAGATGTTTTCTTTTTTCAAAATATTCTGTAAATTTTACCGTTACTGGATAAGTATTCATTAAACGTCGTCGAAAAAAGTATCAGTATCCATTTATTGAGGGAAAGATAGGCGAATACCTTTGAACTCCCTGCTGGTAGCAGGATGATAGGAAATAAGTTGATGCAAAGAAAAATTTAAAATGTACGACAGTCACATCTTCCGTGAAAATAATCTTCACAAAATATGACATAAAATATATGTCTACTTGCAAATCACGAGTAGTATAATTTGATGCAGTGTAGACGATATGCAATGTGATTCATTGTGAAGTTATTCATTGTAATCTGATGAAGGAGTTTTTACCTTCATTGCGTTTGCGCTCTATGCATGTTCAGTCTACTCTTAAATGCAGTGACACAAGTAGAGAGGACTACCTCTTCTGGAAGAGCATTCCACACTGAAACTCCTCTGTTGGTAAAGAAATATTTTCTTCCGTCGATCCTTGCTTTGCCCGGGCGTTGTTTGAGGGAATGCTCGCGCAAAGTTGGCGCGTCAGCCTGGGCAAAGAAATCACCAGGAACGAAACAACAATGCAGGTTATTCATGATACGGAAGGTTAATATGAGATCCCCTCGGATTTGTCTGTAGGAGAGGGGAAATAGGTCGAGAATGGACAGTCTGCTTTCATAGGGCAATGTTCCTTGGCCTTTGACTGTCTTTGTCGCTCGCCTCTGGACCTTCACTAAGACAGTACAATCTTTGACAGTCCATGGTCTCCATGCCTGTATAGCGAACTCCAGGTGCGGCCGAATGAAGCTTCCAAAGATTTTGGAAAAGCTGTCTTTTTCAAACCCCATAAAGGCCCGTCTAATCAGCTGTAAAATAGATCTGGCCGACTTCGCCGCCTTTGTATGGTTCAGCGTTGGTTTGAGTGAAGAAATTATTCACACACCCAAGTCCTTCTGACTCTCAACTTGTTGCAGCGGAGTACCATTCAAAGAATTTACTTTCATGCAGGATGCTCTACAACTGCCGATTTGAAGAAAGTTACATTAACTTACATTGAAAGTCATTAGCCAAAGCTTTGACCAGTCCTCCAATATGTTCAAGTTGGCTTGTAGATGGTTTTCGTCTGCCATACTTTGGACAACTTTCCATGATTTTATGTCATCGGCGAACAAGGTGATTTCACAGTCTAGATCCCGGACACAGTGCTTGATGAAAACAACGAACAATACGGGACCTTAAACTGAGCCGTGTTGGACGCCACTCACAACGGGTAAACTCGAGGACTGCTGGCGACCGACTTGGACTCTTTGTGACCGTCCTGTCAAAAAGTGTCGAATCCATCGGATGAGGTTCCCACGAACGCCTGCGCTGCGCAGCTTAAGAAGCAGGCGTTGATGAGGGACGGTATCGAACGCCTTCTTGAAGTCAATGTAGATCGCATGCACCGTTTTGCTCTCGTCACGTGCTTTGGTCCAGCTATCAAGTGAGAATAGCAGATTGGTAAGACATGACCTTACACTGCGAAAACCGTGTTGGGCATCGGAAAGGAGGTGATTCTGCTCAAGGAACTGCATCAACCTCTTCTTAATGATTTTTTTTCATGGTTTTGCAACAAATGGAGGTAAGGCTTACCGGCCTGTAGTTATTTGCGGACGCTTGGCTTCCACTCTTGAAAAGTGGGCTGATCGTCGCTGTCTTCCAATCAGATGGAAGGCAGCCCGTAACAAACGACACCTGGAAGATTAGGGCTAGCGGCTTGGCCATTTCAGAAGCTAGCTCCTTCAACAGCTTGGCCGAGATTGCATCGGGGCCTGGAGAGATCGATTCTTTCAAATTAAGAAGCTCTTCTTTATTACATCTTCGGTGAAGAAGATTGTATCAATAGATGAGATCAAATTGTCTTCATAATTGTGGGATAGAAAACCGGGTTCATTCATCTCGACGGACCGGAAGAACTGAGAGAGATGGTCAGCTTTATCCTTGTCCTCTGAGAGTTCGGCACCTTCGGCAGTGTGTTATCATTTCTTTGTTTTCACTGTCTTCATTGATAAATTTATACATTGCAAATATGTTCGATGTTTACACCAAAGACTTTAAAATAAGATATAGATAAAGAGAATTTACCGAAAGAAGGTGTTTTCTGATATTAGTTTTAATGAACATAGGCACGTTTCTGATATGAAGAAATGCCTCAAAACAGCGAACCACATTGTCGAGAGTGAATCATGTCCGCAGCGGAGTTGTGGGCAAAAGTAGCTTGTGTAGCCTCACTCATATACCTCTATTCCCAGAATTTTGTCCTGCAAAAATGGTGGTTATAGAGTTTTGTTGGGTGATAAAATAGGATAGGCAGTGAAGGAAACTTTTCGAGGTAAGCGTTATGTGAAAAAGAAATGTAGTCAAACTTGCTGCCCACGGCCGCTGGGAACAGGTTGTTCCGCGTGTAAATTGAAGCAGTGCGCGACGCTTCGTGCCGTAGACTATACAAATCTTACTCCAGAATGGTAAGTTGGACCACAGGTAAGTTGAAGTAGACGAACTCAAACTCACCATTTCAATTTTTCGGGAAATTCAAGAAACCTGGAATTTGATAATCGGGTTTTTCAGCAATAAGTTAAATGACAATACAGATTAGGTAAATCTTCAGATATAAATCAAAAACACTTCTAAATACAGTAAAATAAAAATGCATTGAGCATTTATTAAGGTATATTCCACTGTGTGTCCTAAATCCTCGCCCACAAATCCCAATAAACACCGTTTTTGCAAGAAAAAATGCAGGTTCTAAGGATTAATGAGTGGGACTACGTAAGCTACTCTTGCCGAGTTGTGAAACTACTACTTATTAAAGGTTTCCTCTGAGAAAGTGCTTTGATTAGATATTCGGCTGCCGAACTTCTGCGCATGTCAACTTTTGCGAACGTTATGTCACAATGAAATTTATAATTTTGTGAATTTCTCTAAGTTTTCATGAAAATAAACGATTGAATTTGACTGGAGATTAAAGAATTTTCATTTCTCTTTTTAAATAGTTATTTTTCATACAAGTGGATTTGTTCCACTTTCTGATATAATTTTGCGTATCCCTAAAAAACTGGCCACATAAATTGCCTTTTTTGAAATACGTATTATTGTTTTGTCTGTTCCGTTGTTAAATGACGAAAAAGGGGAACGTAAAGTACACAAAAATCTGTATTTCTACACGACTTACATTCAATAAGGCCTCCTTTGTCATAAGTTCGCGTAAACGCATTGAACATTTTGCTTTTTTGCGTTATTTTGCATCAGAACAAACACTCTTCTCTTACTGCATTTTGTGCAAAAAACTTCACTGGATAGCTATAAAAATTTTAAAATAAAATCTCCAATTGTACTGCAAATAAATGTGCTTTGCTTAACTTGGCTTCACTTGAACCTGAACAATTTTCAACAAGCAATTCCAGTTCTGGAAGGTATATCTTCTATACCTGTTTTACTTATTTTGGAGTTCATTCATAGCATAGTCAACATTAACGGGCAGTATGGTTCTCTCTTTCGTAATAGCATAGGAAATTCCTTCGATATGAGACTCCTCCCAATTTCCCCAAAATAAATGGCCCTTTTTTTCTTAATAAACCTAACTAAAATGACGATTTAACTAGCTGAAATGCTTTTGCAGAATTAAATAAACTGAATGAATCAAGATTTTACTAAATATACGCTAAAGTACTAAGTCAAATTTCGTCATGAAAGTTATATGATCTTTTGCGACTACTGTTTACAGCAGCGCTTGTGGGCACCTCGGGTTATTTAAGCTTTTCTGCCGAAGCATATACATAGATCCGGTCTTTATAGAATATTCTTGGCATATGGTACGCGCCTGGGTATTCTGAAACCTTTCGGCCACTGTAAACACTATGTGCGCTGTCGTCTCGTTTGATCGACGCAAGGCATGAATGGCTCCTATGCGGTCCTGACCCAACGTGGCCGGCTTGACTGCGGGCATACACCAGCTGGCTGCTCTTTTTCGTCGACTGCCGTGAATGCATAGGGGGTCTAACCTCCGAAACCGACTGCTTCCATTTTATCTAGATGTACAGACAGTATTTGTACTTCAGGTCATGGTGCGCTGGCTGTCCTCGCACAAATAATTGATGATGTTACTGATATTGTTGCTTTCTAATGACCACTGTGGTTAAACGTTGTAATAAAATCATGCGTATGCCCAACGGAAAGAGGACGATGACGGAATAAATTCCAGTAAGAACTTTATTTGACCGGGTTAAGTGATATGGAATCTTTGAAACATCTTTTCGCAGGTGCAAATTTTAGGAATGCATACGCACCAAAATTTAATGGAACCATTAAATTTCGCGAGCGCTCATCAGATGCGTCCTCTAGCATGCAGAAAGTGAGTAACGAATAAAAGAATGCAAGAATTGAATGCATACAGAAGAGGTCATAGAAACAGGCCAGGAGGGTGAATTAGTAAATTGTGCAAATCAGTATAATAAGTAAAGTAAGTAAGGTAAACACTGTGGACAGTGAGATAGGGGAAAAACGTTTAAGCAAATATGCGGGCAGAGGAAAGGTTTGAATCAGGGAGCCACATGTTACCAAGGCAAAGCAAGGTTAACAACATGCTCTGGCTGTTTACATAGGTCGGGTTTTGACCACCGTATAGAGGCTGCCTCCAGGTAGCAAAATGTACGAGTTGTTCGAGCCCAAATAAGTACTCGAAAGGATGTTTTGGGGTCTACAGAATGTATTGTATCCAATAGGTCTTCAGCAATGGAAGAACGGGGAGCCCTATTCTCTTGTTTTTATAGCCAACTCGGCAGGTGTTCCTTAGCTCTCGCTGTCACTTGCCGTTGTGTTCGCCCTATGTACTTGCATCCGCAAGTGCACGTTATTTCATAAACACAATTTGAAGTGACGTACAATGGCAAGGTATCCTTAGCAGTTGGAATCGGAAGGGTCTTTTTCGGGATGTCAAATACGAGCTCAGCAGCAAAATAGGTCCTTTAATAGGTGTTGCGTGGGCGTTTTTTGATTGTGTCTAAGGTGTTATTACCCCCAAAATGGGCAAGGAGATGAAAAAAGGCTTTTTTGGAGCCGACTGTTCCATGACCTTTTGCTGTAAGGGTTTGCTATGCTTGTCAATAAAGTGAGATAGGTAACCACGCTTGAGTAGAATTTCTTTGAGGCTGGCGATTTTGGCATGCAATGTATCCATTGAGCAGATTTTGCTTGTCCTCTGGAAGAGGGTGCACACTAAGTTACGTTTCCATTGTATGGGGACAAATCTTAGGTTATGCAAGTACTGCCCTTTCCATGTATTCTTGTGGAAAACTCTACGTGTTGTAGAACTGTCTTGCTCACGGTCCACAGTGTTTCCCTTACTTAGTTTATTAATTAGACTAGTAAGCCCAATTTACTAATTGACCCTCCTGACTTGTTTCTATGACCTCTTCTGTATGCACTCAATTGTTGTATTCTTTCATTCGTTACTCACTTTACGCATGCAATAGGACGCAGCTGATGAGCGCTCACGAAATTTATGGTTCCACTAAATTATGCTGCTATCGAATCACTGAAGAAAGATTCCTGTTAGTCCGACGTTGCATGTTCAAATAATAATATGCATGTGTTATGATATTGCATAGCTGTCGCTAGGGGTTCTTCCAAGAAGAAATCTAAAAAACCAGTAAAATGAAGTTCTCGTTCAACAGATCATGTACAATCCTACTCAATTTTTCATAATCGACTTCCTTAATTTTGTCTTTTATGTAAAGTCAGCTCATAACAACTGTTACGTCATGCGCTGCCGACAGCTAAATCCTGCATGTTGTGCTCTGCATTCGTTGCAGAGATTTTGTCTCGCATTTGATGATCCGCGAATAGTAACCATAACAACTTGTACATTTTAGGGATAAAAAAAGCTTGGCTATACCGTGAGTCTGTTTATAGTCCGACCTTCACCGATGGTTCTTGTAAATTGACGACGAGCGTTTGAGATTGCGCCCAAGGAAATGGTGTTTACTCTATTAATCAGAATAGAGATATGTTTGTATTTTACTACTTCCTTCGCTTCTGTTACCAGTATACAACTTATTTTCTTTTAAGTATTGCAACAGCCACAAACGCAGCCACAATCCCTACAAATGCGTACGTATTTTTTATGTTTGCTGTGTTCGCATGAAGACCTAATGCAGTTAGATATAATGCTGGAATGAAAAAGAAGTGTCCTAATGGTGGTATTTTGTTAATTCTCGAATAGATTTTACAGGCTGTCTAAAAAGTAAGACGAACCAAGTAACTGAGGTGTCTACTAGCTCACTTAATGAAATTGCACTGATGCTTAGTGCGTCAGAAGAGGTCCTGGCTTAGACGGCTGCAGTTATGAAATGAGGCCATTCAAACATTTTTCCTCCACTTTCTCAGAATTTTACTGCTTTCATTTCCCCCTTTCCATTGTTAAGAGCGGAATGATTAACTCTTCCAAATTTACGTCAAACTATATTCAACACATGAAGGAACTCAAAAGGGTTTATGTAGAATCGAAAGATAATTAAAAGTCAGCAATGAAAAGGCAGGGTTCGTAGTATTTTCGTACACCTATTTTCCAACGCCCTTGGTTAGTAACAGTGATAAACCATTCCTCCTTCTTGTGTTACGTCGATCGTAGCCTACTCATAAACGCGAGTTTCTGACACCTACTGTACTAAACAACTTTGGACTACTTCCATTTAATCTGTATATACGCATGGTAAATTGTTTATGGAAATTTTAACCATCCACTTTAGGTAATCATCAGCGTGCCACCCTACCACATGGAAACACTGTGATTACTGAAAACTATGCTTCCTTATGACATCTGAGCATAGTCATCGAGATAGAATATTATGTGGTCTAACGAAGGGTGAAATTAATTCGGGTAGGAGCTTCATTCGACTGGAAAGAGTGATAGACAATGACTGAAACAAAAGTTCTATATACCTGACGCTTCAGATTTGCACCGAAATCTACTATTTAATGAGGAATCAAATAAGGGAGATAGATTCATAGTTTGTGTCATGGAAAAGGATGCAGTTGTTATGTCATGACATATCAATCGCTGATTAGCTGTTCAAGAATGCATCCGAAACAGCAGTGCAGTAACCCTCTAGTTCCACCGATCATGCCCAAATATACCCTAATATACCCTATTTTAAAATCGTTATATAAAGACTGTTGGATCATGTGCTGTCAATGGTTAAATGTATGATGCTGTACTCTGCATTCACTGCGGAGTCCTTCTCGCGAATGTAATCCACAGGCATATTAAACATACCTAATTTTACATTTTAGAGAGGCCAACAAGTTGACCATACCGTAAGTCTGTATTGTGACCCAACCATCTGTGTGCATCGCTCACAATTCTCATAAATTAAAGACGTCCATTTTTAATTACACCAAAACAAAATGTATTTGCTTTTTTTATCTAAGTAGAGAATTTTTTGTCGTTTAGCGCTATCGCTGCTTCTGTTAGTAATTTGCTTCTGATTTTTCTTTTAGTACTGCAACAGCCACAAACACAGCGGAAATCCCTAAAAACACGTGCATATATTTTTGTGTATACTAAGCCTATAGTATGATCTAATGCATTGGTTAGAAAAAAGTTTCCTACAGAGGGAACTTCGTTTGGCATCATTCAATGTATTTTAAAAACTACCTAAAAGAATAAAGTAGGAACAAGTAATTCAAGCGTATTCAAGCCTCACTTAATGAAATTTCGCAGAGGCTAGACGCGTTAATGTGGTGCATACATAAACGTTTGCCATTAGAAACTGAATATATTTTAACAGAATTCAGCTTAGTTCCTAATTTCCTAGTATTTTGGT
>JAYGXS010000005.1:48731867-48748202 GCA_036362985.1 Ligula intestinalis
ACACCTTCAATTTACATGTGGAAAAACTTAATCCCAGCGGCCTTGGGAAGCAGCTTTGACTTAATTTTTTCACTTTACACTTACTTCTAAAAATTTCCTTCGCTGCCTATCCCAGTTCTTCACCCCCAAAACTCTATAACTACCGCTTTTGCAGGAAAAAATGCTGGGATTTAGGGTATATGAGTGGGCCTACATAAGCTACGTTTGTCCAATATTCATCCTTAAACGTTCTGAGCCAGACGCAAGTTATGATTAGTGACTAAAAATTGGACCAAAATGTGTGATTTTATTCTCCGCATTCACCACAGGATCTTCCTTTTGCGTGGCGTCTCGATTTTATGGAAAATTTACCCGTTTGCTCATTTTAGGGATGATAACGCGACCAAACCGTGAGTGTGTTTTAAGTTTTTTTCGTTCATTTTCTTTGACTTCTTCATATTCGCAGTATTTTTTAGTTAATTCCCGTGATATAATTTAGTTTGGTTTCGTCATTTTATGTTTGATAATGTAAATTAGTCCTAAGTGCCTTGAGTTGAGCGTACCTTATGTTTTGCGGACCCCGTTTTTAGCATCAGCCAACATTGTTTGATTTTCAGTGAAACCTGGAATAACTTTTACATTTTCTATTGTTACAGGTTTCTTGCTAATCAAATTACTACTTTTGAAGGATATTTTTCGTTATTAATGTCAATTTATTGCGTCAGAGAATATCAAGCTTGTGTATGAGTGCGTCTCTGAGCAACTTTATTGAAATTTGACAAACCGAATCTTGCAGAAATGAATAGCAGCACAATTGAAACTTTTGTATACAGTCTTGAATGTCTGGGCATGAGAATATGGCCTATGTTTTCATCAGACCTATGGTGCTCATCTTATTCAGCGGAGTTTTTATGTCCATCACTATATACAGCATATTTAGGTACGTTAAAATAGTGGGACAATGTGTGGCCTGCATTCAACCTCACTTTTGACCCCGTTTCCTCACATTGAAGACAAAAACTTGAAAACTCTCTAATACATGTCCAAGACCTAGTGTTAAGAACGCTGCATGCAGATGCCTGCACGCGATCATCAACATGCTTTTGAGTAAATCGAATATCAAATGGGCGTTTTTCGGATCGTGGTCTTTGCAGCAATCGGCCTATCACGCGAAAATATAAGAGGCGTTTGTTGTGATTGGGGAGTCAGTTTAGCGCTTTTTTCAAAGGTTTTCCCATCTAACCCTCCGGGTCGGACTCGAAACCGGAATGAATTTGTCCGCTGACCATTCTGATGAACAAGCCCGAATATTATACGGCCAAAAATAATTGTAGGCTTTCCTAAAAATTTACTTTCCAAAGCGTACTGGTAAGCGGATGATGGCAATTTTGAAAAGCAATATTTAGAGGTCGAAGCACTTCTTCCATTATTTATATAGTTTTTCATACTAACCCACTTTTCAGACTTGTGATAATACCGTGAGTTGACTCTTTTACTGCAGTTCCTGCATTTTTTCTTCGATATAACTTCGATAACTTCGATATAACCACTGCTGAAAACTTCATAAACCAATCGTTTGTTCGATTGAAAACATTTTCTATATATGAACGTCAGCATACAATTTTCTACATTACATTTATACGTAGCTGTTTGATGGAGCGGACGCTTTCCCTAGATTTGCCCTCTGCAAGCTATAGGAACTACAGTAACCGCCGAGATTCACGCAACATTCTGGCATATGCGAAATAATGATACTGTTTCGCTAATCAGCATTGACTGAGTTTGTGATACTGATTATCATGTAGTCTATTCTGAAATCATTTCAGTCATGATATGATGCAAGCATTTTATTCAGTTTTGTTCAAACTACTAAAAAACGTTTCTATGGTAAAACTGGCTACTTAAGAAGCATGCCTTTTTATAATTTATTTTGACTGCCTTTATAACTTCAAACATATTAATGGAAAACATGCACGAAAAAATTATTTAATGTACTTGCTTGATAGAAAAATACGCCTTCTTTAAATTTTATACTCAAAGAATTGGTTTCTTTCGGTTTAAAAACCATTGCTATTCATGAGCTTTTATACGATTGTGAGGCTTTTATTAATAATAAATCGTGTCCGTCAATATATTTATGCTGCCTGTACTGCATAAAACGTGTGCCATATCTATTGCAATATTATATGACAACTATGTGTCTTTCTCCTCAAACTGTAGGCAAAAACGTACTTTTCATTAAACAGGATGCACACGATGCGCAATTTTTAAACCTTTATTCGATAGTAGCAGGCACTAGGTTAGAAATATTATTCGGCAATTGCGAATTTTTATTAAAACGGAAACATGCCCTTTCTTTTTGTATAAAATTTAATAAAGGCGTAATTTTCTATCAAACAAGTACAATAAATGATTTTTTCATTGATGCTTTCCATAAAATATATTTGAATTTATAAAAGCAGTCAAAATAATTTATAAAAAGCATACTACTAAAGTAGCCAGTTTTTAAAATAGATAAGTTTTGCTAGTGTTCAGAACGAAGCTCAATAAAAAGCCCGCATCATATCATGACTGAAATGATTTCAGAATAGACTATAGGATAATGAGTGTCACAACTTGAGTCAATGCTGATTAGCGAAGGAATATTAATCTTTCGCATATGTCAGCATTTTGTGTGATTTTCGGCGACAGCTCTAATTCTGCAAAAGCCCAAAAAGCGAGCAAATCAGTATCAGTATATTGACGGATATGTAGGAAAGCTTCCTTTGAGTGCCCTATTTGTACATATGTGCAGTGGTAGCAGAAAATTTGTTTTCCAGACTGTTGGCGAGGCCAGTTGTCCTGCGCCATAGGATGAAAATAGGAGCAGACAGTGAAAAAAACTCCTCAGGGAATTTTCGTAGAAAAACTGTCGCTCTTATTGGGGTAATGCGTGGGACTTAGGATAAGAAAAGGGGTTTCAACGGGGGGCATTGCAAAGGTTTCCAGGATCATCATTGTGTTGAAGCCGCATCCTGATTCTTGCTTGCTGATTGCAGAGTCCGCCAACGGAACTGGAAAAACAGGGGCATCCGTCCAAATCGTCGCCAGGCTGCTTTGGGTCGAACAAACGGTGAATTTTAGGCCGTCAGGTCTGGCTGATAAGATCACTAGTGGGGTAATCATGTTACGCAGATAGCCAAGTACGGTAGACCGTGGAGACCTTCGCATGAGGCTATGCGTGGGAGGGCGTTATAAATTGCAAACGTGAATGATATAAAACTAATACTTCTGAAAAATTAAAAGTAGTATTATTATTATTTTTGTAAATTGTCAGTTCCGATCCATCGTGCACTGCCATATCGATCCAGTTTTCGCTCAAAACCCTCAAGCGATTAAAACATAACGACGTCCTGAGGAAGCGCATTCCACGCTCCGACCACCCTTTTTGAGCAGAAGTGTTTCCAAGCGTCCAGCCTGGCTCCTGTCACCTTTAATTTGAGAGGATGACCCCTCATATTCGTGGTCGTTGCAAATTCAAAAAAATCCCCTGATATAAGACAGCAGTCTTGAAGACATTATACGCGGAATGCTAGTATCAGGTCCTTCCGAAGCTGCCTGAAGCGCAATGGAGGGGTTTAGATTCGACAGCTGTATTTCATAAGGCTGCGAGCCCTGCCCCATAACAGGTTTGGTTGCGCGCCGTTGTAACTTTTCCAGCATGTTGATGTCTTTCGTGGCCCAGGATCTCCAAGCTTGGATAGCGGATTCTAGGTACGGTCGTACGAAGGTTCCGAAGACTTTTGTGAAGCACATTTCATTGAAGGTAGCAAAAGCTCGTCTGACGAGGTATAGGATCAACATCGCGGACTTGGCTACCCTTGTGCAATGCAAGGAGGTTTTGAGTGAGGGAATGATCCAGACTCCCAAGTCTTTCTGGGCGTTCACTTCCTACAATGGTGTGTCATTCAGTCGGTAAGCCATGCCGTTTGAAGAACCGGATTTGCCGACTCGAATGGTGATGCACTTGCTCTCATTGAACGGTAAGAGCCAGTCCGCCGACCAATTTTGAAGTCTATTTTAATTTGTCTGTAAGTGCACTTCGTCAGCCGTAATTCGAATTACGCTCCAAAGTTTATATCATCGGCAAACATGGCGATACCGCAATCCAGTTCGCGGACACAGTCGTTGACGTAGAAAACAAACAAGATAGGGCCGAGAACGGAATGAACAAGCAATTCTAATCTTTACGTTTTACGCACCGTCAGTTGCTCAAATATTCAGCTTTATAAGTAAAGAAGAAGACTTCTCGATCACCGAACTCATGGCTTTATTCGGCCGAGCTTTTGAGCTTTTGTTGGAGTTCATATTCAGATCTGGAAGTGGTAGCAAAAAACAAGCATTGGCAAGGGCCAATCGGCCACCAATAACGTCAGTCTGGAGGTGACTGTGCAGGGCTCTGTATGACGGTGCTAGATCGATAAATCGATTGACTGACTTCTCATTAAAGGTTGCCGGTGATCGTCGAGCCTTTTTCATCTACTTCAAGAAAAGGCATCGTTTGGGAAAATGAGTCAATTTATTGAATAAATTCTCGAGACTTAATCCCCAGGTGGTTATCAGACTTGAGAAGAATATTCTTTGTACATTTTTCTCAAGTCTGATGACGACCTGGGGATCAATTGTCGAGAATTTACTGAATAAATTTACTCATTATCCCAAAGGACGCCTTTCCTTGAAATTGCAATTCTTGGAATGCCTGCCTTCTAGTTGTTTTACCTATACTTCTACGCACACATGCATCTCAGTTCATTCGGCTTTATGCCATCACTGTCTTCAGGAAAGAACGGACTCGCAGGAGTCATATGGCTATTTTTGCATCTTTTCAGTGCTATTTTTTCTGGTATTTACGCGTAGATAAGATATAATTTCAAGCGCATGCTTATCTTTCACTTCAGAGTCGTTGAAGTGTGGAAGATGAATTGGCTTACTTCCGACGACGTCAGGTGAGTATACATCTGACTGCTTTGCCAAGAAAATTTATCTTAGCATCGTCCAGTATAATTCTTACTACCATTCAGTAAGCTCTGGAAACGAATGAAAAAATATTTTGGAACTCTTGTGGCTATATGTGCACTGATCAATAAAAAAGCATAACAGCTGTATCCTTGACATAATTTTCAGTAGCATACTTATGGCTGTTAACTACTCAGCACAGAGGAACGAGCTCGTAAACATTACTCGGAATAAAGAGACACATAGAATCATCTACAGTTTTGCTGAGAAATATTAACTTTGTTAACTTAAAAACTGTGCTTGCTTTTAAATAACATCTCTAGGGAAGAAATTTAAATCAAAATTTAACCGGTGTCTTTCATGACCACGAATGTAAGGTAAATGATGATACGCGAACATACCATCAAATCGGGGTCACCTCTCTTTCATTCACTCGCTTTTTTTAAAATATGAAAACAATGTGTGCCGAAGGAAGGATCTTTTTTGTAAATCACTCAAGCTGTCTTCTGGTTGTTTAATGAGGGTCTTATTCAAGTCACTTGAATGTCCATCTACCGGTCCCCTTATGTTGGTCGAAGACCAAGCTAGTAACTTTTCATGCCATCTTGGCTTGGTACACGACGGTTGACTGGTAGTAAAGATAAGACATTGATACTTTTCGTAATTGCCATAAATTTGGATGAGCCTGTCCATTTTCGAGACTGCAAGCATGAGTGATTGACTAGGAACTTACGCGAAATGCGAAATATTTTTTGGGTCCAAATCCTTGTGCTTTCTTTGCATTTCAGTAACATTTCATTGGACGAACTTTTTTATGACTACCTACAGACCGAAGGAGGAAAAGAGACGTGAGTTGAAGACCCACCCGATATTTTTGAACAAGTGTATCTACAATTAGCGTCTGGTGCTAGGAAAGAAATATTCGATTTTTAAGCTCCTCGGAGTAGTGGACTGGAGGAGGAAATGACAAATAAACGAGATCGGGTCTGCAAAAATAAAATTGATGCAGGATTTGACCAATCTATTTTATTCAGAGGTTAAAAGGACATATGGTGCATCACCTAGTTAGCTGGCTGTACTTACTGTGAGAAAAAAGTCTGGTTTTTAAAATTTCATACGAACCCCTCTTACCGATGATAGACTTGCAAAAGTAAATCGCTTACACGAATGTCTTTTCAGGTTGATCTGTTAACTTTGGATGCGAAAAAACTTTGTTTATAGTCAGAAGAGCAGTCCAAGCTGAGGGGTTCGTAAACAGTCTCCCTCCATAGTAATTGTTTCTATAGAGCGCATGAAAGCTTTGCATTTTAGTAGTTCGATCAACTGCTGCCTGAAGTTTGGCATTAATTTTATTAAATGGTTGTCAGAATTCTGAATTTTAAGGTGATTTCCTTTTCTGAAAGTTTTCTGGACAGCCAGCTTGGAAAGACAGTTTTATGACCTATCGATTAGATAAGAGTAGAAAATTCTTATCTTGCACACAGGTTAATATTTACCTTAGGACAATAAGCTATACGTATTCAGGAGATAGTATCGCATCGTTTTAATGATACTGAACAGGTTTAATTGACCTACATCAGTCCGCTGTTTACATCCGGAGGAAAATTAAATTTTCGGTTTGAAGGACGAAATTTAGTTCATGAAAACAAGTTAAATTATTTGTATCTACCAGACCAAACTCGGCTTTAAAAAAGATTTCAGTATTTAGGCCCCAGTTGCAGGGTAAGCATCCAGGGAGATAGAAACGAACAGACGAGTTCTAGGAAGCAGTTCAGAAGTTGATAATGCGATCGCCTGAAGTTAAGGAGACCTGCTTAGGTCCATCATGAAAGATAACGGCACAGGAGAGTGATAAAGTCAAAATTTACGCAGCATTTATAGCCAGGAGACCAAATGGGTACTAAAATTTGCGGCTCTCGTTATCATCGCTTGGGGTCGGGCTTGATGCGATTATAGTTTGGCAGTTCGCGTCCAGGAAGGAGTGCCTCGTGGGCCGCCTGGAGGGCAGCTGATTTTAGGGGAGAGGACGGGCGGGGTATGTTAGTGAACAAATTAGATCACAATAATCCTGTAAAATAAAAGAGTTGAGAGGGCAAGTTGGGGCGGGAACACTAAAGTACGCATTAATATCATCGCTAACCCCCGCCGAGCGTCTGTATTTCGGGGGAGTGTCTCCTGACCCCGAGCGAGGTCATTGAGGTACATTTTCTCGTAGTACCACTAACCCCAAGTAGAGGTAAGGCAAACAAGTGGGAAAAGTTGAAGGTTGTGGAAATTCACTTTACTTAACATTTGTAAGTAGGCGATTATTCCCATGAAACGGATCACTCTTGTTCCAGTGATCGCATCTTCTTCTAGGCGGTTATTGTATGTGGTAATCTTCCGAGGACCAATCTGCAGTTCATTGCTATCATCCAATCCCTGCTGGATCGATGGCTGGCGAGTAGAAAACTGGAAGATTTTGGGCTACTTGGGCTACTTAAAATTATTAAGTAGGTGGTTCTAATACATACTGACCTTTTGCGGCCCCATGAGGTACGCTTACCAGCATCCGATTGCTGCAACTTCATCATCCTTGTTGGGTGTTGGCATTACAACTACGCGACAATTTGGCTCTCCGTCATCAACATTGTTGATAGCCTGCGCCCTACCGACTTTTTCCCTGCTTGGGCAAAACCAGAGAATGGAATATGCGAACGGCAATTCATTGCATTTTTTGATGGAATGCTGACCTGAGAACCATGGCTCAAGCCGCTTGTGGCTTACGTGGTTTTCCCTTCGTATGAAAAGATTGGCGTCGTTAAATTTGAAAATATGGTGAGATCCCATCGAATAAGCGGCAACTTTAGGTCTTGCTCTTTCCTCACCGCTGCTGTGTGCTTGGCCATTCACGTCTGGAATAATCCCCTGTTTCGCTGACGTAGGCACTTTGTCCACAACTGCACCAGATCGGGTAAATGACTTCAGCTGTTTTCTGCAGTGAAAAAGGGTCTTTCGGCTTCATGAGCCGGTATCTAATGCTTCCTGTCTGCCATTGTGTAGGTAAATAAACTCCCTGTTCTAGCGATTGCAACTTGTACTTCTGAAGTTGAATCACCGTTCACAACTAGTCCACATCTCATGGTGTTAAGAAATTGGCAGTCGAGATTTTCAATTTTTTATCCTGGGAAGACAAAATTTGTTGGTCTAACCCATAATTGTCCCACAGCACTTAATAGTATTTTAAGAAACATTATGGTCTTTTCAATATAGGTAATATGAAGTAAGAAATGATCTACATCTTCCATGTTTACATGGATGTTCCCCTGAACGTCTTCTGAGTGTTCTGCAGAGCTCTTAATTTTTCAAACTTTGCCGTTAGCTGCGCTTCAAAGTATTGGTGCTTTCAGCTACATCTTTTTTCTATCCAATAAGCTGCTCAGGATATCATCCCAATTTTTTAGACGTGGGGTCCATACGCGTAACCACATGAACCATTTTCTTTTAGACTTCTGAAATTTAAGAGCCCTTCAACTGCCTTTTTATCCAATTTATGCTCGCAACTATTTTGATTATAGCCTTGATCTCTTCAAGCCCGTATTTTACGATGCTTTGAAAGCGCTGATCTTCCCATCCGAGGACGAGAGTGACGAGAAAAATGGGTAGGTAACCAAGAACTTTCTTTGTTGTGCGCGTTGATGCCGTTTATACGATTCGGGGGGGAGAATATAGCTCAAGAAGATAACTTAGAGAAGAGGTATTTTGCGGCAAGCGTAGTTTAAGTAGTGCATGTCATATACCTCTAGTCCCAACATTTTGTCCTGCGAAACTGGTAGTTAAAAGACTCGTGGGGTGGGGCATTAGGCGCAGCTATAAAAGAAATTTGTAGAAATAAGTGTGAAGTGGGAAACTGTAGTTGAATTTGTTTCCCGTGGTTGCTGAAAATTTGTTGTTCCGCATGTAATTTGATGGTGTGCGCGGCGCAAAGCACCGCGGACTATACTAACTTAACTCCAGAACGGATAAAACTGGCCTTCTCCACTACTCCTGCAAACGCCCAGAACGCGACCTTCACGTGTATGCACGAATTGTTACTTATTAGACGGAATTTCATCAGCCAGTCTACTCGAGATCTGGTGATTGCGGACATGAGTAGTATGTGTTTTAAATGTTGCCGAACCTGCGAGATTGCCGTTTAATTATCCCTTGCGTGAATCCCCAAGGAAGGACGCAACAAAATGAGTGCAAAATTAGAAGTCGTTGAGAAAAACTAGTAGAGTGTATTTAAGGCAATCGAAAGCGTGTACAAGATTGGACCAATGAGACTAAGGTGTCAAGTAAGGAGCAACTGCATGGACTTTGTGACTCATGCAGCTGGCGTGTTAGTCCTGAGCTTGGCCGCAGCTGTGCGCGTAATCGCGTGCACTCTGCGTGGGCGAAACGGTGGTCTGACGTGGGAACGACTAGTCAGGGCGGCGTGCACTTGCAGTTAAGCTGGGCACTAACGGTTTCCCCATTTGAATCGCGGGTTCATGTGACACGGGACCGTGTGCATTCTTTTCCGGCCCGATTTTTTTAAGGGTTGAGGCGAAACGGATGGTAATTTCTCCTGCAGGGTCAAAATCAGCTTTGTCGCCGGCTCATTCGATTTGGTAGGACTTAGCTGAGGTGATAGCAAACTGTTGCAAACCCATGCAAGTGGCAATTCAAGGAGACCAAGGTTCTCGATCCAGTCGAGGTCAAGTAGACTTAGGGTCGTGGCAATTTCCTTTGATTTGAGTTAACCCAATTGTGAAAAAACTCGAGGCGGTTGGCGGGATTTGAACCCACGCATCAGAAAATACCTTTGCAAGAGGTCAATGCTCTAACCGCTAAGCTACAAACACCCCGCCTCGCGCCGTGAATTTAATCATACTTTGGTCGATATTATCCACCCAACTTTACCACCCATATGGAATCCACCAATACAAAGGCAGTAAGTTGACTGCCCAAGCAGGATTTCCTAAGCAATCATCTAGAATCCACCAGAATGACTACCAGGCTGACTTAATTATTAGGAATTGAATTGAATTGAATGCCATCAAAAGAACCGTCACATTCAAGCTCACTCGTGAGTTGGAGAAATCCGCCAGACACATTCATAGCCTTTTTTCCTCGATGTGACCATCGGAAGCCGTCTACTCATCTGCCAAGTGTGCTTGATGTCTGAGGCTGTGTCAAGCTGGAGGAGTACATACTTGAAATTGATGCTAACCGTAAGATACTTCATCTGTGCCTCAAACTCAGTCTTGAATGGGACTTGAAATGACTGATAACAGGCACATGTAAACTCTCACGGTGAGGCTTATACTGACGCCCTGTAAAGGCTGCTTTTGCTCCTAAACATCCAAATTTATATGTCTTGTTTTTGTATCTCCTAGTACAAGATTTCTTGAAACGGTTGTCGATCCAATCCTTACTAGGTAATTAATCTTCTTCTTGAACCGGTCCGTCGTACGCGACTGAGATCACATTCAACAACAAACTTATTTGCACCTTCGTGTGCATGCAGTTCTGGTGAGGCAGATTTGCTTTACCAAGACCTCATTCTGGCTTGTAAGCGGACTAGCATGGACGTTGGAGACTGAATTAAAGCGCCTGAATATGATATTTAACACATCCCGGGCTTATGCTGTCCGGTAGTCTACGGGCACCTGTCCTTTTTGTTAGCCGAATCAGACTGTGTCAGTTCACACACGCTGAGATGCTAGGGTTGCAACAAGATACCTTTGGGCAAAGTCATCACGTCTGCGCTTGGCAGACTAAGAACTCTAGAAGTCTATTTCTATCGGCCTAGCAATCATCAGACACTGTTGTGGAATCAACAGACACAGACGACTGCCAGTACAACAACAATCCGAAGTCTAGAGAGCTATTCCCTACATAAAAGGGGTCTCTAAAGAAGTCTCACGACTGTTGCAACCTGCTTTCATAGGCATAGCACACCGACCGCAGGCGACAATACGCCGGCGGATGATGCAACCTAAAGACAGACTGCCTCCTACAGAAACTTCTGCTGTTTTCTATAAGGTAATTTGCAACGAGGGAGACTGTAATAACGTTAGAGAAACAGGCCACAAATTGCAGACCCGCCTTCACGAGTACAAACGGGCAGCTGGGAGACAAGACCCAAACTTTCAACTTGCAGCACACGTCGCAGAGACAGGCCATGACTTCGATCTTCAAGGAGCAACCACCATAGGCCCAGGAAACCCAAAAGCCGAAAGGCTGATGCTTGAGGCATGGTAGTCAGATGCTAACTCCAGCAACAGGCATCTTCAGCTCCCAGGCTTGCGGCATTATGAGAGCGAAGGACGAAACAAGACCCAACCGGACGTAAGGATTGCAAACGAAGAAAATCCCACGACAAGCCGGCCACAAGAGGAGACATGGTTATTGGGACCCTCTACCGGGTGACAAGGCGCCACACTAATTGCTGTTCATGACCCCCTGCTCCACAGACAGCTAATTGGCGCACACTTCTTTAATTGCCCCCCGACTTCTCTGACAGCTAATTGCCCTCATCCCATATCCCTTTTTGATAGCTGTTTCTAACGCCCTGAGAACTTGATTATTTCTGACAGTTGATTTTCCTATGGCCACTGTAATTACCCTTTTTTTGTTGCTACTTCTCACCTCTGAAGATGGACTCCTGCAAGAGTTCAAAAGCTCAACAATTGATCCAGTGCTCGACAGGTCTTCAGCCTTATCCACACTGTCATAGCAAGCAACTTTCCAAGTAGCTCCACTGTTGCCACCTGAGGCTGCGCTAAGCAGCGTGGCTTGGTAGGTTGCTTAGTGCCCACCATACTCAGATCACTCGATTGCTGGGACACCAATGGGTTCACCGATTACTAAACGCAAAGCCGAGGCGGTCATACAAGGGCTGCAGTCACTGGTCTCCCAAAATTCCGAGCGTGGTATATGGATGACACCATCATCGTCATCGAATGGGATCAGGCACTCACGTTCAAGGAACATCTCAACAGTATCTTTCCGGACATCCAATTTACGATGGAGGAGGAAGAACACAACCGGCTGGCCTTCCTTGATGTCCTCACCTGTGGCAAAGATTGTGGTGGCCTAAAGACTTAAGTATTCAGGAATGGAAGACGAAGATGCGATCACTGGAACAAGAGTTTTATTTGCCTCATGTTTCGGATTCCGTCGGGAATCCTTAGTCATAGGTAATCGTAAACAGGTCTGAGCCATGCGAAGATAAGGGGTAATACATGCACAGATTGCACGGCATTTATAGTTCACAGCGGTCACCCGCATGCGTACTATAATTGTCAGTTCCTGTAGTCACCGCTTGAGGTCTTAATTGGTGCGGTGATTGCTCATTAATTGCCACAGCGTTCTTGGCCGCGTCGGATGCGGGTTTGGTAATTGCGCGACAATTATGCCCGCTGTCGTCGGAGTTGTTGTTGCACCCAGTCCTTCCCACGTGACTGATTCTCTTGCTCAGGAAATGTCTCAGTACACCGTAGGGGAATGCCAAATCGTTGCGCTTGTTGATAAACTGGGGGCCTGAAAACCAAGACTCGAGCAGCTCGCGGCTCACGCGGTTGTCCCCTCTTGCGATGATTTCGGCCTCGGCAAACTTGAAAATATGGTCGGGTCCCGTTGAGTGCGCTGCAACCTGGGAGTTGGCGTCTTTCTTCCTCACCGCCGCTGCATGCTCGGCCATTCGCGTCCGGAGTAATCTCTCAGTTTCTCCGACGTAGTTGCTTTGTCCACAACTACACCAGATTCGGTAAACGACTCCAGTCGTTTCCTGCCGTGGCAGTGGGTCTTTCGGCCTCATGACCCGGCGCCTCATGGTTGCTTCCGGCCTATGTGCAACTCCAACTCCAAGTGGGGTGAGTAGATGGTTGAGTGCTTCCGATACATTCTTCACGTACGGAAGAGCTCGCCAAGCGTTTGGGCCAGCTGGACATGGCTTCTTCTCTCGTTTGCGTATGCACTGGTTGACAAAATTGTGCGGGTAACCATTCGCTCTCAGTACCCGTCGAACATATTGCAATTCAGCAATTTTGTCTTCCGCTTCGCTGCAATGCGCCTCGACGCGCCGGAATAGCGCTCTTATGCAGCTGCGTTTGTGACCGATTGGGTGGTTGCTGTTGTAGTTCAGGACTTGCATAGTGTTGCTTTCCTGTACACTTTAGTCTTCAGGCCACCATCGTCTTTGCGGCAAACGAGGACATCCAGGAAGGCCAGTTGGTTGTTTTCTTCTTCCTCCATCGTAAATTGAATGTCCGGGAAGACGGAGTTTAGACGTTCCTTGAATGTCAGCACCTGATCCCGCTCAATTACGACGAAGGTGTCGTCCACATACCGAGCCCAGAGTTTCGGCCTGTGGTGTCGGAAAACCAGGAATGTGACAAACATGATCCAGATACTGAATTACAACAGCAACCACCCAATCAGCCACAAACGTAGTTGCCTCAGGACGCACTATCGGCGTATTGAGACGCACTGCAGCGAACTAGAAGATAACATTTCTGAGGTACAATGCCTCCGACGGGTGTTCAGAGAATATGGCTACTCGTGCAACTTAGACAACCTGTGCTTGTGCAGACGAGATGGCTAAAAAAGCCGCATTGACCCCAAACTTTGGCAAGCAAACCCATACGTCAAAAAAGTATCGGAATTAGTCGGCTGCCTTCTCGCACCACTTGGAGTTGGAGTCGCACACCGGCCGGAGGCAACCACAAGGCGTCAGATGATGAAGCCAAAAGACCCACTGCCACGGCAAGAAACATCTGGGGTCGTCTACAGGATCTGGTGCAGTTGCGGAGAAAGTAACTATGTCGGAAAAAGTGGCAGATTTCTCAAGACGCAAATTGCCGAGCACGTGGCAGCAGTGCGGCGTAATGATACCAATCCTCAAGTTGTGGCTCATTCGACGATATCCGGCCACACCTTCAAATTTTATCAGGTCGAAATTCTCGCAAGAGGTGACAATCGGGTGAGCCGAGAACTACTTGAGTCATGGTTCACGGGCCCCCAATCCATCAACAAGTGCAACGATTTGCCCAATCCATATTCAATCCTGAGATTCAATTTGGCCAAAGCAAGCCGTCACTTGAGGAACGGGCAGGCCACCGCCTCATCGTACGCCAACACCGGGGAGCCAGACGGCCGAGCAATCATCAAGCCCAAGCTCACCGCCCGTGATGAAAGTTCAACAGGTCAGAGCCCGCGTGCCGTCCAACAAGCAGTACACGCGCAAGAAGGCAATTAGCAATAATTATCGTTGTATGTTTGCAGTAATGACTGTATCCTTTAAATACTGCAAACTCCTGTGCATACGCTACGCTATCTGCTTCTGTTATCTGACTATGTCCCTGATGATGAATCCGCGACGGATCTCGAAGCGTCAGGTGAATACAAGTTTTGTCCCAGAGATCGAGTCGTCTTCTTCCAATTACTTCCTGGTACTCCAATGTTCGCTTGTATTGGCATATTCAGACCACGCATTCAGTTCAAGGATTTTTCGTGTGGATTGACAGACTTGTGATCTAAAAGTCAGGCTGCAATGGCTCTTTCTTAGTGTGGCCTCCCTTAAACGCTAACTCTGTGGGATCCGAGCCAAGTATGGCGGCACTTTTAGGGGTGTCTGCGA
This sequence comes from Ligula intestinalis, assembly GCA_036362985.1. Lineage (NCBI taxonomy): Eukaryota > Metazoa > Platyhelminthes > Cestoda > Diphyllobothriidea > Diphyllobothriidae > Ligula > Ligula intestinalis. Next base: position 48,746,488 of record JAYGXS010000005.1, read on the forward strand.
CCGCGCCAGCCACCTGCGCCCTCTCCGGAACTAGGCCGGGGATCGAGGAGAGTGTGGAAAATCCAATGTAAGTTCATTTGCGCATACTTATACCTGCGGTTCCGCCTGGTGGTGAAGGTTAGGTTTGGCAGAATGAGCACATATGAACTCGAAACAGTTATGTATCAAGTTATCCCCCATGTGCTGTCATCCCTCTCTGCTATTCTGACCTGGTCGGCCTGGCAGTTGGTTGCCAGTTCATGACCCTTGCCATCTATACGAAGTTTTTTTACTTCGGGAAGCCATTTGGATCGGTTTGCGCACAATGCTGAGCGAATATATACCCGGTATGCAGTGACAGTGAATGGCAGATGGTGAAGCATCAGTAAAAATTCGGTTCGGTGAAGTGCTTATGTCACAGTTGATAGACCCCAGTCGTGAAGTATCTGCACCATGTCTATTTTTGCACTTTTTTTATCGCCGCTTCTAGCTAGTGGTTAGGGTTATGTTTGGCTGAATGAACACACATAAGCGTCAAGTTGCCTTCACAAGCCGCTGTTCCCCTCTATTATTATAGCTTGACCGACACCGGCCTGGCAGGTGGCCACCTATTTGTGACCCGTCCACCTATACGAAATTTGTTTACTTCGGAAAGCCAATTGGATCGTTGTGCGCCTTGAGTGAATGCATATATATATTCACTCAGAAATGTGCGAACACCGATCGAATAGGCGTTCGATCTAAACAAAGTTCATGTGGTGATCAGAGGTCCCCAACGGGTGACCGCCTGCCAGGCCGATTCCGACCAAGTCATAATAGCAGTAAGTGGGGTATGACAGCATTTGGGGGTAACTTGATACAGAACTGTTTTGGTCTTATAAAACAAAATCAGCCAAGCATAACCCTGAACACCAGCAATTTCTGAGTGAATATATACCCGATCAGCAGTGACAGCAAATGGCAGGTGGCGAGGCGCTGATGAACTGCGGTTCGATGAAGTGCTTATGCCTCATCTGATGGACACCAGTGGTGGACCAACTGCGCCGTCTGTGAGTGCGTTTGTTTGTGTTGCCCGACCAGCTGGTGTTCAGGGTTATGCTTGGCTGATGAAGACTAATAAGCCTGAAACAGTTCTGTATCAAGTTACCCCCAAATGCTGTCATACCCTACTTACTGCTATTATGACTTGGCCGGAATCGGCCTGGCAGGCGGTCACCCGTTGGGGACCTCTGACCACCACATGAACTTTGTTTAGTTCGAATGCCTTTTCGATCGGTGTTCGCACATTTCTGACAGCAGTGACAGCAAATGGCAAGTGGTGAGGCGCTGATGAACTACGGTTCCATGAAGTGCTTATGACCCATCTGATAGACACCAGTGGTGGACCAACTGCGCCTTCTGTGAGTGCATTTGTTTGTGTTGTCCGACCAGCTGGTGTTCAGAGTTGTGCCTGGCTGATGAAGGCTTATAATCCCAAAATAGTTCTGTATCAAGTTACCCCCAAATGCTGTCATACCCCCTTGCTGCCACATATATATATAGCACCAAATGAACTTTGTTTAGTTCGAAAGCCTATTCGATCGGCGTTCGCACATTTCTGAGTGCACGTATGTATATATATTGCTAATAGAAGCAAAAGTCCGAGTCCTTGGGCATAAATTGCAAGAGGCGATAAGAGTAACCATAGTTTTAGACGGAACGTGAATCAACGCCCTCACGAGCCCATGGTGGACGCA
>JAYGXS010000005.1:48748212-48782485 GCA_036362985.1 Ligula intestinalis
TACGCTTTTGAAACGTCAGGAAAGTAAAACTATGGTTTTCATGATTGCCTCTTTTTCTCATATTACCGGGCCGGTTAACGTAGATGCGTTAACGACACACGGACAGGCAACGGATGACACACACGGTCGCCAGCCACCAAAACTGGAGGTGCCGCAGCCAATCCACGGACAACCATCAGCCATCGCTACAACACCAGATGGTCTGCGCGGCATTCCAACTCTCGGCAAGCAGGAACACACAACCCACCACTCTGATGATGGAAAATAGTGTATTTCCGAAACGTCAGCACAATTACAGTGTGGTCCACGACAGCGCCTTGTTTTCTTCTTCGCCTTCTTTGGGGGATGATGGTCAGGATAATTTATCTCGACCTCGTATCTTCACCTATGTTAGTATATCTATATATCACAATGCTGTTATACCATACTTCCGCATAGATACTAGCTTAAAGCCCAGACACGTGTTTAGCCGATGTTTCTGCTACTGCATGATACAGCAACGAGGGGTTCGACTCTTCAGTAGGCCCCCAACGTTCTCTATACGGTTTCTAGTATATGACCTCCAGATAATAATCAAAGAAATTATATATATATATATATGAGAAGATAAAATGATCTCGGGAATCATTGTTTTATCGTCCTGACGTTTCAAAAGCGTACAGGCTTTCGTCATCAGAGGTGGTAATTGTACCGTGCCTCACAGTTTTTGTAGGTGTTAGCAGTCATAGTCAATAGGGTTCAACCGATAAAGAGTAGGGCTGGGAGAGAGTGGAGGTGTTTAGATGGGATGTTCAATCATCGTGGCCTGTTAAGCGTAATAACCTCATTCAAGGGGTCTCCCGTCAACTTCCGGTGTTCGTGTTTGTGTACCTGTCAATGACCAAAGCTGTCTTCCCAGACCTGGTATCCTGTTTATGCCCCTACGTCCATCCGGTTTCACACTTGCAGGCTGCCCGGATGAGCTGACTGAGCTGATGATTGCCACTTCCGGTTGAGGCTCAGCTATGTGTGTGTCCATCATCGGCTCGCGAGTATGCAGATTAGCGTTCCGTCTATGGTCTCGCTTGTTCTTCTACTCATTAAAATGCGTTCGAAGAGCTTAATAAGCCGTGGGAAGTATAACACAACGGTATATTGAGGTTGTCCCGTGTGCCAGTCCTCGATTGTTTCCCTGAACACGCAGTCATTTCCTCAACCCAGAATTTCAGCATTCTGGAAGGAGAATTTGTGTTTGGAATTCGCGCAGTGTTCCGCCATCAACGATTGATCATCCATCCTGTTTACTGCCCTGTTGTGTTCTGCCATTCGCGTCTGCAGTCACTTCTCCGTCTCTCCGACATAGTCGGCCACACACGAATCGCATTTAATCCGATAAACGACGTTGGTGGTTTCACCTCGGGGCAGGGGGTCCTTCGGGCGCATAAGCAGATGTCGCATTGTCGCCTCTGGTCGGTGGGCGATGCCGACACCCAGGGGTTTCATTAGACGGGAGACTGCCTCTGGCAGCGTATGCCATACTTTTGGTTGATCGGCTGCTGGACTTCGGTTCGGTCGAGACTGCCTGCCGCGATAGATAAAGTTTCAGGGGTAACCGTTGGCCATGAAAAGGCGCTGGAGGTATTGCATTTCAGACTTCCGGTCATTGGCTTAGTGCAGTTTGTTTCTGCCCGTTTGTAAAGTGTTCGCACACAACTGCGTTTGTGGCATGCTGGGTGCTTGCTGTGGTAACTCAGGATTTGGCGCGTATTCGTGGCCTTCCTATACACCATCTTTCTGAGATCCCCATTCGGTTTTCGATGCATGAGTAAGTCTAGAAACGCCAGTTGATTGTCGCTTTTGGCCTCCATCGTGAACTGTATGTCAGGAAATACAGAGTTCAGGAGATCGTGGAATTCCTGGACCATGTTCCGATCAATGATGACAAAGGTATCGGCAACGTACTGAGTCCAAAATTTTGTCCTACAGTTTGCGAACACGAGAGTTTATAATTTTTGAAGCACTGCCCCCTCGATTAAACCTGAGAGCGGTGATCCTATTGGCGTCCCCTTCATCTGTTCATATGTCACCCCCTCGAAGGTGAAGAACGTCTTCAGGCAGATTTCTAGGAGTTGAAGGAGATGTCTCCGTTACACCGTCTCGCTCGCCTCGTCGTATATATATCAGATAGTAGGCCGTTCACTGATCTGGTTAGGAAACATACTCGTCCCGTTATAACTTGGAGTTCGATCTAGAGCCTTTACAGGTAGTCGCAGATATGATATTTGATGTAATGGAACCGACAGAGACCAGGGAGACCGATATGGCCATTTCTAGCTTATTGGCCGTCACCAGTCAGTCATAGCCAATATCGGGTGATCCACCCATATATATTGCTTACCTCAAAGACTGCGATTTTTATATTCTATGATTGGGCTTATCTGTTTCAGGAATACAACCACAACAACAACTGTGCCGTTGACCATGCTGTAAGTTACGTTCAGATACCCAAAAATTAGATAAATTGCCTCCAATTAACGCATGATAGTTTTGACAAAGCTTGGGATACATGGACCATATTGTGATAAAAATGCACAACGTAAATACATTTAAATGCTACATCCAACAAGATATATGTTCATGCGCACTTGTCTTCAATTATACTTTGAGCGTCTGGAACATCTTTGAAAACAAATGTACGAAATCAGTTTTCCTAAAAAATGTTGGACGAAACGCCACGAGACTTTAGTTTTTTGCACACAGATGTAGACATACGCAAGTCCATATATACATACATTTACCTAAGAGAACCAGACTTTCAGCCAAAATCCTTTTAAACAAACACCTTGCTCACGTAGGAGCCCATAAAGCGCTGCATCAACGAAAAACTGACAGCTTAGAAGAATAAAAGGAAACTGCTAACACCTGAAATTTTTTCAGTTCGTAGTCTCGGAACGGTGGCGCATTAGGATGATGGAGACGTAAGGAGATGTTTTTTTTTCTAGAAGGCACTTGCTCTGCTACCACATATCTAACTAGATAGCGAATTTATTGCTTAAGGGCGTATTTACTACGATAATTGTACATTTGTCTTTGTCCCAGTGGTTGACCATTGAAATTTCGTCCCCGTTGACGGTCGTTGGCGGAATGCTTGTTCGGCAGCTTGGCCTACTCTCGCTGAAACGGTTAGTTGTATAGGGCCTCCTCGTGTAGCTACGTAGTCCCCGTTCGTAAAATATCAGCACAGCATGTGGGGCCACGTGTTCCTTGCGCTTATTAAAAGACTTGTTATAACGGTGAAATGTGACGTGTGTCGCCGTCGAATTATGCCCTGGTGAAATCCCCAAGGAGGAACACAATAAGAAGGGCATAATTCTGGAATGCGTCCGAGGGAGGATTTATTTTTTACAAAACCCGGAGATGCTGTCTTGGGTGGCTGTTGCCGCTGGTTGATCTCCAGCGCGCTTTTTGTTCCGTTTCGGCGGCAAGCCCCGGCTTTGGGAGCAGACTAGCGTGTTGTCGCTAGCTGGTGTGTGATTTAACTCTTCCTTTCTGCTAGGAAATGTGGCTTATAAGGGATTGTCAAACGCGCGTTCGCCTATAGCCTGATTGGCGCATTGGGACAACTGCGACCAGTGGTGCGCGCTAGCAAGCGCGTGCATCTGTGTCCTCTGCAGAGGTTAAGGTCATCTCGCGTGGGCAGTCACCACCTGTATACGGACAGAGCTAACAATGAAAGACACTTGGCTAGGTTCGACGCCTCACAAAAGCCTCCAAATGTTGCTAGCATTTGGTCCGGCTAATATCCTAACAGGACTGAGAACTGAAGAGCCGAAAGTCCAATAGTTCACGGCTCACGCGGTTGTCAGTCCCTGTGAAATTTGAGCAGCATCAAAGATGTGGCCATGCACCGTCGAACGAGCCCCAGCCCGAGAGCTAGCGCCTTTCTTCCTTACTGCTACCGCATTTTGGGCCATTCAAGTTCGAGGTACTCTCTCCTTTTTTCTGACGTACAGGTGTTTTTTCTATGGAAATGTTCATAAAATATCTAAAATGTGTTTTGGAGTCGGAATGTTTATTGGAGTAAAGTTATAATGATTATTTGTACGATACTAATAATAATAATAATCGTATATAAAGGTATTTCAGCTAGCAGGAAGGAAGTTCGTTCCGGTCACAGCAGAAATCACGCTATAAAATTTACCGCTTAAATGAGATGAAATTTTTTTGACGGATTTTTGATAACCTGATACTTTGTTCAAAAGCATCAAAAACTGCCCAAAACGTGGCATTTGTTTGAAATACACGGAAATTTTAAACTTTTATGGAAGTTAAGTTCATCAATCTCTAAAGCAGAGCATTCCTGAGTGACTTGCGGTGACGTGTAAATTCGCAATTATAAATGGTCCATTCGCTCCACATCTGGAAGTGTAGATTAATTTACCCAGACAGCAGGAGTCAGTAGTAGTTTAAATCAACGAATGGAAAAGTAAACAAAATGTACGGAACTTAACTGGAACAACTGACATCCATTGGTGTAAACCGGCAAGGCAACCAGTCAGTGGTCCAATGGTTAGAACGTTAGACTTCTAATCAATAAATCGCGTGTTCGAGCCTCGTCTGGTACACCACCTGGGATTGGTATGATTGGTTGATGATGGCTAATGAGCCGGGGGGCATTCCAGTCACCGTTGTTGCAAATGTAGCCAAAGCCAAGAGGTCACCACCTAATTACACCTTGGGTGGGTCCTCCAAGAAGAAGCGCAAAAGCAGAAGTATTTGGGCGTAATTAGTAAGATATATTTAAGGTAACAAAAGCGTGTAAAGCTATTTTCATTGGGCAAATCAGATACTGTCCTGGCATGAGTAGCGACACGATTGGCTTGTGATTTAACGGCTGGTTGCAGGTCAAATTTTAAATTATCGATTGATTGATTGCCAGTCTGCGTTCGCCTCGTGTAGGCTGATCGATAGCCTGCCGTAAGCGCCGCTCGCTGCCTGCATACTAGCTGCCTGCTGGCTGCTTCGAACAACCGTTGTCGGTGTCGGCAATTCAATTGACCCAGTTGTAAAAATATCGGTGGTCTAGGCAGGATTCGAACCCGCGCCAGCAAAGAGTAGTTTTTAATACAGCCAACGCGCTAGGCAAATGAACAATGACGCCCCCATCAGAAGCCCTAAGTTTAATCACACAGTTATGTCGATTTACCCACCCAGCCTACTCCAGCGTATAGAATCCACCAAGCTGGATACGGTTATCTGGCTGTCCAAGTAGGATTTCCTAAGCAAACCTTAATTGTAGAGGGGTTTTGACAGATTTGAATAATTGATTTGGCTGAATTGTGAAAAATATCAGCAGCCTCGGTGGATTTTTCGGCAATTTTAATCTGCCAATCACTGACACCACCCGTCAGTGCGCACTCCAAGTCATGCTAAAGAAAGAATATGCTTATAAAATCTTCTCAGGCACCCAAGATTGTTCTTGAAATGCAAAAATTTCTAGTTTTTATGCCTCAGCTTGCCGTCCTCTGCATTTATCCTTGCCAATGCAGTGTTTTGAACGTTTTTTTTCCCAAATTTTCTTCAGGCTGCAAGAATTACTTCTGCCACTTCTGCAGGCCGCCTTCACTCCGGATGAGAATGGGTGCAAAAAAACTTTCACATATTTTATTCTATACTGCTATATCATTTTGTTAATTTCTCGTTATGCAAATAGCTTTCCCTCTGTCCGTTGGAAGTGTTTTTTCTTTTGTGTAAGTGAGACGCTGCGATGGCTCCAAATAATATGATTTAGTAAATAGGCATTATGACACGCACTGAAGCGCAAGAAACAGAGCTAAGCCTTCTTATTCGTGTTGATTGTCAAAGTGACAGCCGCTAAAGTGAGCAGAAGTTAACTACCACGTACGCTTAACTTTCGATGGTAGTAACATTCCAGTCGCACCAAGAAAGTGTCCCGTTTTTCCAGTTGTTAACTGGAATAGGCCTTATTTTTTACCCTTTATTTTGGATACAATTTCAGCCTTAAGAAACGTGGTTCTTTATATTGTTCGTCAAAGAGCGCACATTACGGAAACTATTTGTCGCCTTGACTTGCTCTCGATGTCGAAACGCAGGCGTCAATTTTATATCTTTAAGAAAGAATTCAGGCAACTTGCTAATTTGACACCCCTCACCAGTGAGTCTCTACAAATAAGTTGGATTTTATCTGCGCTTTGTCCTCAAGTTTGGACCAAAATCAAATACGCGCTTTTAGGGGACAGTGGCCAAAGTAGCATATTCGTTGCACTTTTCTTAATTTATGGGAAGAGCTATTTTCTTTAAAAAGCAAAGCATTGTAAAAAAGTTACAAATCAAACGCTATCTTACGAATGAGAGAAAATATTCGAGTTCCAGGTATGTCTATTGGTAAAGGAAACAAATGGTCGAACACTGCCCATCCCTCTCACCATAACTATTGCTTGTTTTTTGTTGAGGATTCTATTGCTGTCAATATTTCCACCCAAGCGTCGATCTTGCCTACTACACAGCCCTCAGTGGCAAGTTGGCGGCACAAACACACAATTTTTGATTTTCTGCACATTCAAAAATTTAGTTATTGGATTCACGTCCAGATAGCTTCCCCGTTTGTTGCTTTTCCTCCCCCTCTGACGATGGGCTCTCGTAGGAGCTCGAAAGCTCAGGAAGAAATAAATTTCGTTCCAGTGTTCGAACATTTGTCTCCTTTACCAAAGCTATCTTAGTAATGCTGGCATGAGTTTTTGTTGTTTAAAATTATAGAAAGAAGTAGCTTCTACAAAAACCTCAACCGAATTTGCCACATCCCCGACCCTGAAAACTTTTCGATTAGTATTTTTTTCTACCTGCACGTATATTTTATTTAGTTAACTGCGAAAAAATACGTTGGCTTGAAGGGAATTTATCGAAAGCAAATTTATGCTTGCCAATTTATTTATTGAATTTTTCAATGGAACTCTTCGCAACTTTAAACAGCGGAGCTCTGCTAATGAGTAGCAAATCAAAAATTTTAACTTTCCAGAAATAAGGGCTTTTCCTTCATCGAGTTGTCAATTCTTCCACGCATTATCCCACGAGTTTGAGAAAGCAAGAGAAGAAATGTGAAAATGACTAAATTGAGTTCGCTGTATTTGAAGAAGAACAAAAGAGTCATGATGTGGTAGCTAAGTTTCATATTCGTGAAGAAAATAATCCCTTGTTGGAAAAAGAGTGTACTGCCTCATATGGCTTTCCATAGGGCATTCTTCAGTTGGCCATACCATGCCTATTTGATTTCGGAAGCGATTATTAGTTCTTTTATATCCTTATCCGCTATTGGACGCACGCTCTACTTCCATGCTATTTTAAAACGAACAGACTACTTAATTAAGAATATGATGCTGACCTTGTAGCATGAGGCTGAGATCAGCCAAAAATTGTCACCTTGTATGAGGGGACATGGCTATGAATATCTACTGCAGCTGTGGCCATTGAAACGAACTACGTTGGATACGGCGGTACCGAAAATTATCATTACGGTATAAAATTAAGGGATTGGGACCACAACTTCAATCTTCTCCGTATTAGGCCAGCTTTTAACACCCAATTAGTGGACTCGTGTTCTGTTGGTTTCAACCGAGAAGATTATACTGTACAGGAGTGCCACTTATCTCTCTCCCTTTTCCTCTCTTGAGAGGCACTCTTATGTGGCCTTGAATATTCCTGACTGCATCCCATAGGACATGGGTCTTTGACTTAATCCGATGGTCCGGTGAAAGGTTCAGTGCCGTTACCTTTCAATGCACATGTTTTTATTATCTCCGTAAGAATCGTAATACAGTAGTAGCCGGTTATAAAGCCCACGGTTAATAGGCCCAGCCGCGTGTTAAGCCCAAATCAGCTTGAGACAGAATTTTACATAGCAAAATCTACCGGCTAATAAGCCCAGTCGCCGGCTACAAAGCCCAGTTTGCCAACAGGATAGAGGGAAATTCTCATCCTTCTGCGTGCGCAACTGGTTACGTGTCGCGTATAGTTTCTGTTTGTTTTCATTATTACTTAAAATACAGAAAAACACCATTATTTTCTTGTGAGTAACCCAGCTCTACAAATAATACTGTACGTATGTAATGTATAGTGCCTATCTTGCGTTTGCTAATCAAGAACTAGGACTCTCTGCTTAATGCGCCCACCACTTATTAAGCCCAATTAGGTCTGGGCCCTAGGTGGGCTTAATAGCCGGCGACTACTATACTACATTTCTAACGGATTACCACCACCCACCACCCCTTTTCTTCCCAAAAGTCTGTAAACAGCACTTCCATAATATATGCTTTTTTATATTTTCTATAGAAAGAGCAGTGCCGATGATATTGTCGCATTATTTGAGCCCTATTTGACCGAATCATTGGGGTAAGTATTCATCGCCTTTAAGCGAGCCCTTTAGAATAACGAGAAATTTAAGCACGTCATAGAGCTTCCGGTAACATTACAGTTGGTCGTTCACCTTAAATGTTCCTAGCTCCTGGGCCTGTGGTTATTGTTAGCTTTATTAGTTTGAGTTTATTTTAGTTTACTTAACTTTTAAGCTTATTAGTAAATTCAGTAGTATAATTTTATTTTAAATTTATTTAGAAACCGCCAATTTTGTATAAAGAAACTTATATGACTACTATATATTGGACTAAACAAACTCAACCAAAGAAAACTAGACAAAGCTAACCTACAACTTAAATTAAATTTATAAACTACATAATAAGCTTAAAACTAAACGAACCTAATATCACGGAAGCTAGGTGTCACTAAAGCTTGTGACCAATTTAAATGTTACCCAGCCTCCTTTGCCACGGACAAAAGTTTGCCACTTCTCAGTTGCCTGTCTTACCTAGGGCTATTACTGTTGAAGACTACATTTTACCAACACATGTACTGCCCGAAGCTTTCAAGTATAGCCTAGAATGGAAAGAACAACCGTTTTCCGAGCGGATCAGTGTGTCAGGAACCAGTCATCGGTCATTCACAAATATTTGGCTAGACAAGCTGAGCCCCCCAAGTACTTAACATTCACAAAACAGTGCATCATTACTGCGCGCCAAATGTCACCGCTCATTAGTGTTCTGTCTTCTTCTTCGCCGATATTAGATAGAACTGAAGGGCCGGTTCTTCGGAAGAATAAACCGGGTAAATTTCGCATATGCTGCTAGGGGGATGTCCGGGCGCAAATAACCTGATAGATAAGAGGCTATTACTTCAGTTTCGTCAAAAATATGAAAAAACTGTTCCCTATGGAAGGCGTACAAAATGCTTTTGGGCGCTTAAGTCTTGCATTCAAATGTTTGTCTCGTTATCTTCCGCGAGAGTTCCCGGTAAGAGGCGTTTCATGCGTCTTAATTCCAGAGCAGTATAGAGACAAAATTGTGTGCTCAGTCTGCCGTAACTGACCACGTAGTATATGATGAAGACTAACATGGAGTTCTTGTACCCGTTTAAAGACCCTTTTAAAGACACTTTTTAAAAACTTATTTTGAACTGGGAGCTGTGTGCAAGGAAGACAAGTAATTTGAGCTGGTGAGATACTGAATTTCACTCATGATGGTCGTCTTATCAAAAGATACTAAAGAAGGTTTTAAATGAGTATACAGTACGAGTGAAAACTTACCTATTCGCCTATATTGAATTTTAATGTATAGCAAAGCAGAATGCACCTGCAGAACCGTTTAACACTTTGACTGCGACTCCAAAAATAACCTTTATGTCCGTGGTGCAAGGTGTCCAAACCTGGATAATTTCGGTTATAGAGATGACACTACACCCTTTCAAGCGTTCGTAAGGAAATGGCTCTGGTTTACACCATATATTTTTTTTACAGTTCTATTTTTTAATGCATGTACCATAGATGGCGCACCTTGCAACCAAATTGTTAAATAACAGTATTTTCTAGCTTCAATCCTACAACACAACCACCATACCTAGACGTCGAATCGCCAACGGGGTAAGCTGTTCATTAATTAGGGGTTTCTAACGGGTAAACAGCTGCTCATTCGTATGCCTTTATGTTCTTTTTATGTTACTTTATTATTAGGTACACCTCCTTTTCTGATCAAAATGGCTGGGAATATGATCGTCTTCTGTGCTTTAGGGCTCGGTCGGAGCCCTCGATAGTAGTGGCGTGGTAACGCCTGCTGAAACAGGAACAACTATGGATAAACAGGAGAAAGGCTGAGATGGTCATTTAGTTTCACCTTCTTAGTTTCCGTAGAAATTAGTTTTTTTGAATTTGGAGTAGAATAGATATGTAGGGGAAGGCCTCGATTGTATCGATCTACTGCAAGTTTGACAAATACTTTTTTAAGGAAATTTCACAGCTGAAATTTCAAAAGTGAAGTTTCGACCACAAAGCACACAGGAAATACTGGAAACGCACCAATGAGCCGGAATCCTCGTAGCTATGTCAAGCAACGGCAGAATACCGGCAAAACGCGTGTCTGGGCCTTTTAGCTACTAGCTGTGCTGTCCTTTAGTTTGACAAGGTCCATTGTGTGCTCCCCAACCGGTAGGCAGAGGAATGATGACTTGCGCTGGATTACAGTGACAGTAGTCTGGCTCTGCATCTACCTCCCACCTTCTCCACTCCCTCCAACTGGGCTCGGAGTCAAGACAAAGTCAAGAAAATCGGAGCAGAGACAGGGCACTTATATAGTGCTTATTCTTCGTCGTCAGTCATGTATACCAAAACCGAGGTTTAGATAATATTGGAGTGTCTGGGTCCCTAAGGCTCACGTAGATTGTTTTGTTTGTGAGCCACAAGTCCGTTGAGATCTTCCAAATCTGTATTATCATTAAACGTATTAAGGAAAAACCCGATTATAAAATTTCAGGTTTCTTGAATTTCCGGAAAAAATTGAAATGGTGGTTAGGAGGTCGTCTACTTCAAATTACCTGAGGTCCAATTTAACATTTTGGAGTAGGATTAGTTTAGTCCGCAGCGCGAAGCGCCGCGCACACCCTCAATGTTCATGCGGAATAACTTACTCCCAGCGGCCACGGGAAGCAACTGCGACTACATTGTTTTCACCTGACACTTACTTCTAAAATTTTTCTTCTCTGCCTGCCCTATTTTCCTACCCATCCAAAACTCTATAACCACCGTTTTTGCAGGACAAATGCTGAGACTAGGGGTATATGATGGGGCTACATAAGCTACTTTTGCCGAACGGTCTATCCAAAGGTCTATTTTTCCTTATTGCTCACAGATAAACCTTTGTTTGGCATTTATTTCGGATAGGCTGCCCTCTACCAATGTTGTGCACGTGCGTCAATAAATTTTACCTCTATGGACTTGAATCAACTGCATACAGTAGATTTACTATCTCATGCAATAGCTGCGGGAATTCTGCAATAAGTTTTTGATTGGAATATATTAATTGCAAATGTTTGCAATAGAGATGATCATACAGCCCAGTCTCAACATATTTTAGACACCTTAGGATGCCGACTTTCTAACGAGCTGCTTTTTGACCGCCAAGACAAAGCATGTACTATAAAAAGTTACTACTTAATTAGCATGCCTTTTTGTCATTTATTTCGACTGCCTTTATAGATTCAAATACATTTTTTTAAAAAAAATGCACGAAAAAATTATTTTTTGTACTCGTTTGATACCAAATTACACATTATTTACATTTTATACTAAAAGGACGGGTATCGTTTGGTTTTAAACAGTTTCTGCGCACTGTGTGCATCCTGTTTAAGGAAAAATACGTTTTCGCCTACAGCTGGACGAAGATATCACATAGTGTACATAAAATATTACAATAGATGTGACGCATGCTTTATACAGTAAAGGCAGCATTAAAAAATGACTGATACGGTGTTTTCTGAATGAACACCTGAAAATTGTAAAAACGCTCATAATTAGACAATTATTAAAACCGAACGATACCCTCCCTTTAAATATAAAATTTAAAGAAAGCGTAATTTGCTATCAAGCGAGTACAAGAAATAATTGTTCGTGCATTTTTTCCAAAAAAATATATTGGAATCCATAAAGGCAGTCGAAATTAATGATGACGATGGATACTAATTAAGTAGTCACTTTTTATAGTGCATGCTTTGTCCTGGCAGTCAGAAAGCTGCTCGTTAGAAAGCCGGCCTCCTGATGTGTCTAAAAATATGTTGAGATTATGCTGTATGATCATCTCTTGTACAACCATCCGCAATTAATATGTTCCAATCGAAAACTTATTTCAGAATTTTGGCAGATATTGCATGAGATAGTGAATCTACTGTACGATGCAGTTCTGTTGAAACTCGAGTGCCTAAAATGCCGTGCCAAGAGCAGTTGCAAAGCCTGCTTCAGCATTTCTAGGGACATAAATGGAAGGACACCACATTAGTGTCCGTTACATGCCCGGACACAACGCCTGACGAGTAATTATAATATTTCAATATTTATTTGTTGCATAACAATACTGACTCTTATGCGTGCGAATTTGGATTTTTAGGAAAAAGTTCCTTCGACTGATGACCACATTTCTGAGCTCGAAGCGAATAACTGTCCCATTGTATGTCTTGTTTTTGACTCTTATTTTGCATTAGGCATGACAATTTCTTTGCACATGAACGTTTTTCTAGATAATTTTCCTTTGTATGGCAATAGGCCTGCTCGTCAAGATTTCCTTGTCTTTTGAGTATTGTGAAGAATTCACTGGACTATCTCCACTGCATATGGAAACTCTGATTTCAAAGGAGTCGATCACACCAAACATCCTACCATTCTATTGCTTGCTTATTTTAAGGAACTTTAATAATTTAGTTATAAAACCTCGCACTTCGCAGTGCTATTTTTACTTATAAGATCACAGCTTGAAGAGTTTGAAGGTACCGATAAAGTACATTTAGCTTCACAAAGATAAGCCTTGGGTCTGGTAAAGTATGCTGCCGTTAATCAACCTTACGCCTGGAGTCTATATACCTAATCCACTCTGATGCAGGGCAGTTAGCATGAATTTATTATGCTCATGAATTTATGCCTTTGAGGCGGTTCCATTTTCCAGTGCAAAAGTCGGGTACAACAGTTTGGGATACCCACTCCGAAGGTCAGGGATAAGTTAACAGAGGCTGGCAATCCACAGCCCTAATTCTTACCTCATCAAGATCGAAAATGAAGCTTTTCAGTGGCAGGAAAGATGAAGGAATAGAAGCCTCAATAGTGAAGAAAATGAATCGGTAGAGATTTTCTGCTAATCATCCTTACTTTAAACAGGATACGAAAAGAGGAATGCCTCTTCCTCACGTGTAAAACAAGTTTACTTCACCAAAAACTATTATCGTTAACGTATACTCTAATCCAAAGCTGAATTGCAAACCTGGTATTAATCCTGACTATACTCTTGATCTAACCTTAACGCTCATCTTAGCCCTTCTCCCTATATTTTGTGCGGGGAATTCATTTTCACATGTCCTGCTGATCGCTACGTAAACTTTATCATTTTATTTTAACTATTCTTTTCGACTTAATGTGGCTCAGAGCACGGGCCAACTTTCATGTTGCCACCTCTGCATATTACTCTTACGAAAGGTTGTTTTATTCTTCTCGCAGGAGCAATTTCCTTGAACAAGTCCTGACGTTCACGTTTAACAAGGACAAGAGCATCACTTTGTAAGCTTACCCTCGGACCTCGCTTTTGATTTACTTCGAGATCACAAAATGCGTTATCTTGTTTGAATGTGCTCGCGTGTTTTCATTCATAATGTCCTTTCTGACCAGAATTTGAAATAAAGTAGATCTTGGTGGGTGTTTCAGGTTAGGTGGATACAAAGTGGATCAGAAAAAAATGAGAGATTTATGTAAATTATACTTCTCACGAGCTTGTGGAGACTCAACAACTAAGTTTTAAGCTAAATTGTCGTATCATTAATAGTGTGTGCGTTCCTCGAGATTGAAAATATGTCTAGTATTTTGCTTACTCTTTATTTAAATTAATTTTTCAGATTTCGCGAAAAATAAAACAGAACTGGCAACCTTAAATATCGTATCTTACTCCCAGAAGATTAATGCAGATATGGTCTAACGATGATGATGCCTTTCAGGCAGTGTGCAATTCCAAGATACTGAAGCAGAACTATTTTTGGACACTTCTACTCCAAGGGCAACATAGTCCGAAAAATATATTTCAGATGGCAGTGAAATAGGTGCAAATCTTCTCCGTATATTATGAGTCTCCTTGTAATAGCCCAGTATTTCGAACCCGACTAATAGGCAGAAGAAGCCAAGAGAGCGGTTCTGATAGGAAGCCTTTATTCAGAAGGGTACACAGACAGCAGAATCCTTAGCTTCTCCAATATAGCCTTTTTATGAGGCTCTGGTCTTCTAGAATACTCCTGGCCCAATAGCATGCAACCGCTGTTCTGGCCTGCTGCTGATCGATAGTTTGCCGCGCTGTGTGAGTGGTCGTTACTTATGCCCTCTAATCGATAGTCCCCCAAGCTGCGTGAGCGATCGTCGCCTGTTCACGCTGATCGATAATTCCTCACGCTGTGTGAACGGACGTTAGCGTTCGCCGTTTGCCTGTGCGCATGACTCCAGGCCGTGGGCTCTGAATGCATGGACGCTGGCGTCCCGATGACACTCCTACAACCTTTTTAACATTTCAGACAGACTTCCTAGCACCACAGACCGCCCTTGTGAGATCAGTCTTCCAAAAGCCAGCTTTATGCCTCTTCTGGCTTAACGGGCCTAGCATATTTCATGCAGATACTAACTGATTTTAGGGCATTTTCCTACCGATCTTATGCTTAAACTGTAGGATCGTTGCGAGAAACGATGTTCGGTGGTGCTCTAGAAGGTGTTTACAGTGATTTCGCTTGGGCAAGCAATTTTCTGGTTTGAGTTCCTTCTGTTAGCAAGATGAGCAGATGGGGGTAGGCACAGGGATAAAGGGGCTTTTCCTCCTATGGGTGGTTTTGCACTGTGTCTGAAATACTGACGGTTGGAAACTGTGTTCCTGAGCAGGTGTTTGACTGGAAATAACCACGATTTGAATGTGATCAACGGAGAGGTTATATACGTTGGAGAGGCCTCTCCAATAATTTTGTTATTATATTGTGCGGGGGGGTAGACGGAACGTCTTCATTTGTTAGGGCTTATGAAGACGTTCACCATGGTCAATTCTCACCTAGAACGATTGATGGCGCACAATAACAGAGGTCCGTGTTTGATTGTTTACACCCACAAATTTTCACTATTGTGCGCTTCTCTGTTCGTCTCGGCTTCTGCGCGTACTGCCTATCGATGGCGTTTAGGCACTCCACAGGCCCCCTGAGCAATTTTTAGACACTCGGGGGGGTTTTCAATCTGTCCATTTTCTATCGTTTTTTCCCGCGTTTTCTACCAGCTAGATAATCCTGTCGTATCTCCCTTATCGTCTCACGCAGTTTTCAGCAACGCTGAAACATGCAAGTTTTCAGCAATAGTGCTGAAAATTCGATTCCCGCGTGGTAGATCAGAAGAAAGAGGAGCGTTCACTGGGAGAAGTTTATTACAAACCTGACGTTTTGGGTAGTTGTCTTGTCTACCCACCTTCAGAGGATGGATACTCTGGCTCAAGGTCCTCGTCTGTATGCCGTCCTCTCTTGCGTGTGCCTGTTCTACCAATCACGTTTGAGCCACTCTGTGTGTCTCTTGCCGCATCTTCAGTCTCCTCGTCTGTCGGTTTTCTGTCTGTCGCCGTGTCGCTTTTTTGGTGCCGGCCCCTTGTGTGTTTATTCCGTGGCCCTTTGTGACACCATGACTGGTGCTCAGAATAAGCATGCCAAACCCCTGCTGTCTGACACCAGGGGTCTGACACCAGCGCAAGCTGCATTACGACGCGGTCAGCCACCGCCGCGGCCAACATGCTTATTCTGAGCACCAGTCATGGTGTCAAAAAGGTCCACAGAACAAACACACAAGGGGCCGACACCAAAAAAGCGACACGGTGACAGACAGGAAACCGACAGACGAGGAGACTGAAGACGCGGCGAGAGACACACAGAGTGGCTCAAACATGAGTTGTAGAACAGGCACACGCAAGAGAGGACGGCATAAAGAGGAGGACCTTGAGCCAAAGTATCCATCCTCTGAAGATGGGTAGGCGAGACAGCTACCCAAAACATCAGGTTTGTAATAAACCTCTCCCGGTGAACGCACCTCTTTCTTCTGATGTTATTTTTCGTTGAGGAACTTACTCGTCCCCTTCTGCCATGGAGTTCACTCTCGAGCCCCGTCAGCAGCCGCACAGTGGCTTAAGCAGATGAGAATTGTCGGAAAAAAACAAGGGAGACCTAAGTGACCGTTTCGAGCCTAGCAGCCATCATCAGCCAGTCATACTTAACCCCAAGGCGTGTACCGACCGAGGCATGAACTCGCAGCTTGTTGATCAGAAATCCAATTCTCTAACCAGTCTTCGCTCTCTTTACCAGGAATTCTCATCTGCCCACACATTTGTTTCATTTTGGGTCCTGTTGTTTGTGCACGCCCCAGAAACTTGCTTGTCTTACGGATGAGTCCTATTTGTAAAAAAAACCATTCACTGTGTTTTCTGGCGTGCCTATTTTCGTGGGCAGTATACCGCAGTTGGCTCCACTTATGCCGGACATTTTCACTCACCGTGATTTTAATGTGATCCGGGTTGGCATTCATTTAATCCGCCAGTTCCCGTTCGACTTAAGTCAGATCTAATGCTAGAATGAATAAGGTTGTCAATTTCCTCCTCCATTGCGGCCGACCCTTTGGTCGTATTTTCGTTCGCCCACTGCAAAGCAGCTGATGGTGGGCACCCGGCATTTAACACCACACTCTGCTGTGGCACGATGATTCTCCTTCTTGAATCCAGCACTGAGTCCAGCACATATCACCTCTATGCTGTGTTCTTCCGGGGTGTTAAGAAGGACGAGTTTTTCTGTGCAGCAGGGCTGCATAGGTATTTTTCTGGCCCTGTGTGGCGCTGAAGTCGCCTAGGAATATCTGCCCATGCACTTACAGCAAAGACACGGAGGAAACACACATATCTCCAAAATATTTTGTTTTTCGCGCCGTCATCCGCTTTCGGTAGAGGATGTAGGCGCTGATGCCAAGGTAGAGAAAGGAATAAAACAACGTGGACAGTTGACTACTAGTACTTCCCTAAAACGTTTCCTTGGTTTATAACACTGAGGAAGAAGTCATTCTATGGAAACTGACGAGCTTGATAGTCGAATTATTTTTACCCTTTCTAGTGCAGATGCTCTCCTGGAGGCCGCCACACATGAATTCAGTTGTCCCGCATCAGAAGACATGTGCGTTAGCCTATCAGGCGTCTACTTACTTGTTTTGCTTAGTTTGTCCTCACCCTTATTTGGCAGGCAAAGTATGCTTCAATATCAGTAATTGCAAGCTTTATTACTATCGATCTTGCAGCCTGAACAAAATCACGTCTTTCGTGATCAAGGACGTCATTCTGGACTCAACGGACTTGGTGTAAGTGTATGAGTAATCTACGACTACAGTGTGGCTCAGAATTCGTGCAGCATGCCATCATTCGCGAAAAATTGATTTTCACTCGCTAATCAGCATGGAGTAAGGGTGTAATACTGTTTATCCTGTAGCCAATTCTCAAATCATTTCAGTCACGATATTATGTAGGCTTTTTAACGACCTTCTTTCTGTCCATTGACACATAAACTGTATTATAAAAAGGCTATTTAAGTATTATGCATTCTTGTCATTGATTTTGACTGTCTTTTTTAATTCAAATATACTTGATGAAAAAGTTGCACAAGAAAATTCTTGCTTGTACTCGTTTGGTAGCAAATTACGCCTTGTTTGCATTTTATACTTAATAAAAAGCTATCTTTCAGTTTAAAATAAATTTATAAATTGCCTAATATTTTTGAAATCCACTGACTGCTACACTTGAATTCGAGGTTTCAAAACTGCGTGCTGTGTACATCCTATTTAAGGAAAAGTAGGTTCTCGCCTACGGTTTCAGGAAGAAGTCACTTAGTCCACATAAAATGTTGCAATAGATGTGCATCATGCTCTATACATTACAGGCAGCATTACTAAATTGATGGATATAGTATTTTATGAATGAACACTTCACAATCGTAAATAGTTCATAGGTAGAAACTTTTTTTAAACCGAAAGATACCTTTTCTTTTAGTAAAAAATTTAAAGAAGGCATAATTGTCTACTAAACTAGTAGAAAAAATAATTGTTTTGTGTCTTCCATAAAATAAATATATTTGAATTTATAAAGGCAGTCAAAATCAATGATGAAAATGCATATTACTTAACTAGCCATCTTTTGCAGTGCGCATGCTTTGTAAGGGGTCGGAAAGAAGCTCATTGTGACTGACTGACTGACTGGCGAATAGGCTACTGGATAATCAGTATTACAACCTTACTCAATGCCGTGTAGCAAGTGAGTGTCAATCGTTCGCAAATGTCCGCTCTTTGCAGGAATTCTGAGCCGTACTGTTTATATTTGCAACCCTACTCTCTGGTGGTTTATAATCTGATGTAAAGGTGCCTTTGGCAGCATTGCCGAAGCATCCTAAAATTCCAAAACGGAAATTCTGTTCAGTCCCATGATACTACCTATGTTGCGGTTCCCCCGCTTGGATTTAACACAGGTTATGGAATGAAGTTTGCAATCCAAAGGCAACAGAGTATTTTATACACTCCTCCGAGTAGTGTATCTCCGTTTGGTTGCTATTCACCGTTAAAACGTAAACGATACTGCTCACTGTACCCACAATAAATCCATTACAATCACTTGGAATATAAGATGTCTGTTTGTAACGTTCAAATGCTGCATCAACAACTTAAGTAAAAGTTTTTTAAAGTACTTCAACAGTTCCTTTTCTTGTTGATCTTTTGGGTGGCAATTCATTTTTTTAATTGGTTTTAACTAACCACGGACCATTTTTTACAGGACATGTGGATTATATTCTGCGCTCGACCAGCTGCTAGCAGTTTTGGCTGGAAAAGCTTCGACGTAAGCCTATTTGATGCAGCTATATGCCATGAACAGTTTCTATCAATAAATTGAAAGAGGTAGTTTTGACTTCAAGTTCTTTGTGCCGCTGCATCTTCCTTTAAAACAATTTCTGTTGCAAAATAAAAGGCATTTTGCAAGCTAACGCACTTTAAACGAAATTAAAAGTTAAGTGTTTTCGCGGGAGTCCTGTTTACGACAGACATCCTAAATCAGTGAGCTTAGAACCGAAATTGGGACAGCCACCGAAAACTGAGTCTGAGCTGTGGGGGGTTCCAACCGCCCTCCACCCAGTTACTATGATATATTCTTGTCTCACTTCGGAAGCTGTGCATGACAGAAAAGTCAGGACACCCAGTGGTGCAAACATGAAAGGCAGAAATTGATTCGAGTTGGAATGTTATACCTTTTAACCCATTTAGAACAGACAAGAGGAATAGAAAACTTACAGAACCAGGAAGAATTTTGCTTTTAGGCAGAATCATCTTAGTGACAACAAGAATTAGACGTCCAGCCTACAGTATGTGAGCTCGGAAACTGGCATGCATGGCTACGACGTCAAATTGACAGGTCGATGGTCACTTTCTGCACCTACGCAGACTTTTGAGTCGATTTTAAGCATATTTCTAGTAACTATCGGAGCCTTAAATTCTGTTGGAGCACACCTACGCATTTCGTATAAATACGCTCCAGTTCATGGTAAGATATGGGAATGAAAACCGTGTTCCACTCTCCCCCTTACTCGGTAATAGTATGGAAAATATTCCCATGTTTTTATCCCAAACCTTATCTTTTTCCTAATCTCCATCGTAACCACAAACCTAATCTATCTAAAAAAATTACCGCAAGGTCCCCTGAATGAAAGGGTTCCTATTCCCGTGTTCTGCCTATTATTATTGTTGAACAAAGATGGAGTCTTTTGCCTCCCCTCCTTTGTTACCATTCTTTTGAAATTTTTTAAGCAATGCTGAATTTAAATCAGGTTTATTCCTCTACCAAAGTTTAATGAGAATTCTTTTTTACCCAGACCAAGTCGAAATGTCTGGGTGCAATAAAAAATCACATGCATTTTTGGAAAGTTCCCAAACTGATCTTCTGTTGGCCATTTGTATGAGCATAAATATGAAGCAAAATATGCTTGCTTAAAGAATCCACTGCAAAGTTCAGAAAGCTGAAAGTTAATATTTTGCACTTGAAAAAAATTTACATTTCGCTTCGAAACAGGTAACAGATGGCAAATGTGTTTTATTCCGTTAGGCCATTGGGTTTGATCTGTGTATTTGAGCTATTTAAAATGAAGAATAATTACGATATTTGCATGTGACCTTCGATCGTCAAGCGCACTGGATCAATTTTTTACCGATGAATATCAGGTTTTATTGCATCTTAAATTTTAAGAAGCCGATCACGAGCACTCTAGAGCAAATAAAGTTAATCGTACGTGCTAAACTGGTCGAGCTCCACCAGTATATCATCATACTAGCCCATCCATCGGGCTCTGTCAACGACTGCACTCTCTTTCACACCTTCAGTTGATATAACGGCTTGAGGGAGGGAATAGAGAATGAAGCCGAGTCCCGAATCATATCCCTCACTATAAACAATCTGGTACTGAGTAATCTACCCCTGTGCACTATAATCTATGGCTTGGAAGGCTGCAAGCTGGCGGGATACCTCGGCCCTCCTCGCGGGAAGGAGAGTCAGGCCGCAGTTGCTCCTCAATTTGGCCGTTATGGTACTCCCAATCAATGCGATCTGTTGTAACCGAGTGTGTTCCTGTGTCAATACTGGTTATCTCACCTGCGTTGTCACTTTTGTACCCGATTGTGTTCCTAAGTCAACACCGATTATGTTAAGAAGAGAAGATAGAATGGGATAACAACTAGTACTTTACTGTCACTGGTACTAGTACGTGAACTCTGATCCATGTGTCTAACAGTTTGCCTTCTGTGATCGGTCTCGCTTTGGCAGCAGTCTCGGATGGTTGGTAGCGTGTCCACAACAGAGTCCCCGTTCTGCTGGCAGCCTCGTTATTTAAGGGGAGTCGTCGTTGCGCCCCATTGGCTCTTCCAGTGCACAGGCTCGCTTACGCTCGTCTGTGCGTCTGTCCTCGCGTGACCTCACTCGGCTCCTGGCCGGCTCCGGCAGCAGTCTGCCTCCAGTGGCTGCCTAACTTCTTTGTCCTAGCCTAGTCGGCCCTTTGACGGTCGCCGGACATGGCTCGTTGTGTATGCGTCGGACTGGCCTCACGTGATCTCGTACTGTCTGACGTCTGGGTGACGTTTTCGGCCCCCTAACACGATCCGAGTCCACCCCCCCCTCTTCTTATTGTGTGAAACTCGGAGCCCTTGTCCACGGATCAGGGGGTGTGGTGGCACGCCTTGGAACAGGTTCACTTTTTGTCAGTCACCCGTGACCCCTATACTGCCTCCGGTCGTCTTGATTCTGTCACAAAACCGGGGCCAGGCGGGTGAGAAGGTGATAGTGTGGTAGATGCGGCACAAGTCTACTATCAATTTAAATTAATTCACCATCCCTGCGCCCTTGTCTGCCGTAGAAATTGTTGGAATGGATGGTTGAACTGACATCATCATTATTCTGTCAGATAAGGTGGGAACCACTCAGAGAAGCGGTTGTCGGGCTCAACCGAGATTGGCTAGCTGCAAAAGAAGGTTAGATGCGAGGGGTTTTTCTACCTCTCTCACAGATTCTGTCCCACATTTCAATGTGTGTATTCGTGGTCGCTATTCGTTCAAATTCAAATTCACTGGTAGTAGCGTTAATACTTATCGGAAAACCGGGATGAGATGTCCAAAATCCTTTAAAATATCACTTGATGCAGACGAGAATGGAAGGTTCTACTCTACAAAACAGAGCAGATTGGTGTACCAAGTGCATGTCAGGATTGAGGGAACCGATTTTCTATTCAAAATTGTAATTTTTATCCAGTAGAATTAACTGAGAAATCTGCCCTAAATGCGCGCTTATTTTCTTTCGTTTTTTAGGTGGACTATGGAGACAATCTCGCTTCTGACAGACGAAATCACCGAAAAATTGTTAGTCTTCTTCACTTCCTTTTTAAACACTAGAGAAAAATCCAATGCTTTCAGTGAGACGCTGATCAGTTCCTCTATCCTGGTATTTGCTAAAATCTGGAGTAGTAATTGTGCTTTGATGTCCTGCGAAATGCGTTGGAACTACGAGGCAGCAGGCCATTGAATCTTGCCCCTTGTTTATTGTGCTGCCCATTTTCTAGGATCTGTGATGAAGGTCGCACCTCAGCTGAAGTGACGGCCGAGCATTTTATGAGATAATAGTTCTTCCTTGGTGTTATTCCGAAATTTACGGTTAGAAGCTGGCTTCCGGGGAGCAGTAATTAATACTTGTTAATAAAGTTGCAGCGTGGAACGCCTTCCGGAAGATTTATCCTCTCCACGTGTGCTTTATCATTTAAGAGCAAACTGCACAGGCACCAAACATCTCATTCCCCAGCCACCTGCCAACCAAGGAACAAATGTTCACGGACATTATATTGCATTGTACTACTTGCTTATTACTAGTAGTCATGTTTTATTAACGTTTAGAATATCGCACAACTGTTGTGTTTTCAACCCCAAGAATATAATTAACGTACTTTTTCCTCATTTTACTTTGTATCCATAAACTTCCTTTCATTTTATTACCCAGTCAGAAGTTAAAGGCGTTCGGCCATCTTTTCCCCAGTAAACTGATACTAATAGCTAACACTTTACGACCAAAATTTCAAATTGTGATAAAGGATTTTAAGAGCCTGTAAACAGTTGACGCCTGCTTACGTCTTTGAGTGCGTTCTTTCATTAAGAGCTGACCAATAGAAAGGCCATGCTCACGAAGTGGTATTTGTGTACTTGAATGCTTCATGAAAAAAATTGGTTTTCCATGTTATTATCCCGTTCACTGTCAAGTGAACTATTTTCTAATGGTGGATAATCTGGTAACTTAAGGCAACCACTTCAAACCTGACTGCACGAGCAGTACGCAGTTTTAAAACAACTTAAAGTCATTGTGCAAGTGGAAAATCTTCTAAGAACGTGCCTGGGAAGCACCTCTCTTCCTCATTTATTCCGTAGAAAACTTTATACCTTGGGAATTTGTTCCTGTTAGTTTGGGCAAAGCCGAACCGAAGTATCCAACTAGATGTCAACATAAAAACGATGAAATTAGCAAAGTAGTACACGCCTTGATTGTTTAAACGCACCTCAACGTTCATTTGTGTATTAGAAGTATGGCTGAGTCCAGCTGACCAAAACACGAACGGGTAACTGACCTCAGCTCTTCGCGTCATCATTCATCTTGTTTCATGTAAGAAAAAGACGCATACAGTTTGTAAGGTTTTCCAGTGTTTGACGCGTCCCGTCTCTTAGTTCATATGACATTTCAAAAATGTGTCCTATCTAGTAAGTATGGTCGATAGAGCTGGAGGTTTTTGGATGCCTTCCTGTTCAACCGAAGATTTCGCAAAATCTCCAAATTGTAACTTGAGACCAGCAGTACTTTTATTAACTGCAGTCTGAAGAAACAAAATTCAGAATTTTCTTTTGTTAGTAGTTCTCCTTGCAAGGGACAAAAACATGAAAAAGCACGAAGCATCCAACAAGCGCGACGAAAACCATAAATGCACATTTTTAAACCCCATGTGACTAGAGGACTTACGACTGTGTCACAATATTGTTATATCGTAGATACGATTTGGAGATTCCGCCTGTAATATGGCAGCATTTCAAATCGACTGATAAATTAACCACCATTAGTTTGGCATCTATGCCCGAACTGGCAATTTCAATCTCCCTCGTTTTTGCGTTATGTTCTCCTGACGATGCAACTTCAGCAGGGGGACCATAAAATATTTCGGCCCATTTTGTATGTCCTACGAAACCTACTATATTGAGGAACCTTAACTTTGGTTGCATATCGAGTATATAATCAACTCTGTCCGGGAATTGTATAATACAATCCGGGCTTTTTTTACTCAAGTTTTGCACATGTCTAGAACGGAAAATTGCAACTTCAAAAAGGCTTCTCAAACCTCAAAACATATAACCTTTCTCGTGAAGAAAACATTCGAGAAATTGAACCAGAAACATGAAAGGTGACAAATGAATCCTTGAAGACTGATCATTCAGTTTTAGATAATATAGTGTTTTGTCCGATATGCTTAGTTGTTGGCCATTTGTCCCTTTAAATTTTACGAAAATAGACAATTTGCAGTAATGATTACTGTCTTACTACACAAGAGTTATATGTGCGGTTTAAGGAACGCAGATATCACATTTTTTTCTTTATTAACGCTACATATTTTCACTGTTTAAATGCCACCATCAATACATCCGATAATGGACACATTATCTTAAAAAATTACAATGAATAAATGTTCTGCGTCTACACGTAACGCAGGGTGGCCTCCGCTTCAAAGACCATTAGTTCATCCATCTCCGACTGTTCAAGACTGTTATGCAAAAAGCTAGATTGCAGATAAGATGTTGTTTCAGTGAACACTCTTTGTGAAAGCAGATTCTGAAAATAACCAGTTAACATTAGTTTTTGCTTACAGGTAAGCGTGCCTATTTTTCTTATGTTCTCATCTTATCAGCAGCGGATATCAAAATTCGGCTAACATTAAATTTTCGTCCAAATTCCTTTATTTCTTTAGGAAGAAACTGGGGAAGGATATCGCCCTGCAGGCAGTGGCCATGGTGGCAGATACACGAACGGTGTAAGTTTTCATTAACCACATAACTGTAAAAAGTTGCTGGGAAAGTGTCTGTATACTAACCACGATTTCTAATGGTAAGAGAACACTTATTTAGAGGAAAAGCAAGAAAAAACCGATCAATTGAACATGGTGTTTATTTGTCTGATATTTTGAGATCTCTCTGGCTGCTAACAAAACGTATATACTGCAAAAGTACCTACTTAAACAGTATGCTTTTTTACCATTGATTTTGGCTGCCTTTATAAATTTAAATATATTCTATGGAAAAAAAGCACGAAGAAATATTTATTTTACTAGTTCGGTAGCAAATTACGCCTTCTTTAACTTTTATCCTTAAAGAAAGGGTATCCTTCGGTTTGAGAAAAATGTCTACTTATGAGCTTTTTTACGATTGTGAGGTTTTCATTCATAAAATATTATATCCATCAATTTATTAATGCTGCTTTTACTGTATAAAGCATGCTCCACACCTACTGTAACTTTTTATGACGACTATGTGACTTCTTCCTAAAATTGTAGGCGAAAACGTACTTTTCCTTAAACAGATAGTAGGCAGTACACAGTCTGTAAACCTTGAATTCGAGTGTAGCAGTCAGTAGGTTTCCAAATAATTCAACAATTTAAAAACTTTTTAAAACCAAAAGCTACCCTTTCTTTCAGTATAAAATTTAGAGGAGGTGTAATTTGCTGCCAAAAGAATATAAAAAATAAGTTTTTCGCTTAAGTTTTCCATAAATATATTAGAATTTATAAAGGCAGTCAAAATTGATGATGAAAACGCATAGTATTTAAGTAGCCACTTTTACAATATATACGTTTTGCTAGTGGTCAGAACGAAGCTCGGTAAAAAACCTGCATCCTATCATAACTGAAATTACTTCAGAATAGCCTACAAGATAATCAATATGACAACCTGAGTCAATGCCGAATAGCGAACGAGTATCAATCTTTCGCATATGTCGGCATGTTGCATGAATTCTGGCGCGTACTGTATTACGTGGATGAGAAGAACAAGAAGTGATCACTTGAACGTGGTGCTTATTGTCCTGAATTTGTGTGGTCTCTCTTGAACTCACCATCAGAGACAGTTGCAGGCAAGAAAAAAGGCGCTGGGGCACAAGCGGTGAAATATTTAGAGGGCGCGGTTGTCAGACAACCACACGACTGAGAAGAAGACAACTCGCTTATATTGGCAATTGATTTGGGCGCGATGCGCTTCGATCAACCCGGTGATGGGAAATATTTACCCTTCGTGAGGCCTCAACCTATTCGCCAACCCGGTTTCTGCACAGATGTTTTGACAATAACGTGTCGCTGAAGAGTATGAGATACAAATCTCCGCTGAACACGGAGGCGGCGAGACGCGCAATGTTTCAAACCGGCAAGAGAATGATCCGCTTGTTTCTCTAAGATTGCCACGCGAGGCTATGTAAATATCGCCAGATAATTGACCGTGAGAAGACCAAATGTTGTGAGCTCGTGGGTGAAGACTGCACAAAACTGCTTCAGCAGAGAATGCTTGAACGAGCCCGCGAGAAACAAGCAATTTATGAAGCGGCACTGGAGAAAAAATGCCACAAACTGCAATACACAACGTCCTCCAGAAACGACGTCATCAAAAGAACTGACGAAGGAGCAAATACAGGTTTGACAGCATGAAGCCTCATTCAACACGGCTGATGCTAAACCTGTTAACAAGATTGCAGCTGTGGAATCAGTCATCAATCAGACAGACGAACGGAGTAGACGAAGAACTTCATCCGACACCAGGTATCGTCCCTCGTGCAGGCTCATCAACCGCGGGAAGTGCTCCCCAAGGTCGAACGCGTTGCATTAAGGGCACCCAAGGCCGACCGGGACATTGCCATCGTCTCAGCTGACAAGGGACATTCTACGGTCATATTGGAACCCGTTTCTGCAACCACGTGTGTCCTTTTTTTAGCGGTTCTCGTTTTCATCGCTGGGGGATAGCAGTTCGTGTAATGACGGATTTTTGCTATGTACCCCAGTCGTTAAGTGCCTTGATCAAGTGCCTTGTCCCGGTGATCGCATCTATTTCGTCTACTTCCAAACTGCTTTCTGGAACAGTTCATATTCGGCGCTGAGTAGAAAATATCAAGAGAGAAAGACACTTTTAAGATTACTGTATTAGAACCAACCAACCAAATCACTGAAAACAGGTAGCCAAGGCCTAAAACAAGTTGGTGCTTTGTGGTACCTCCCCGACCCTGACAGATGCACTATTTTTTCTACATACCTACATCGTTTATTTACTAAATTACGATACAAATGTGCAGGCCTAAAGAGAATTTATCGGGAAAAAAACGTATGTTTGCCAATTTAGTCATCGAAATACGTTCAGGATGAATCTCTAACCAATAAACACATCAGAATTGCTATTCGAAGTATATGGATTAGGATACAAATTTCAAACTGTACAAATGCGTACGAATGGATGTTTCTGATCTCTTAATTAAAATCTGGCCATAACTATATAGTCACTGTCATCTGGGTGTAAATTTATTATTATTTTTGCACACACATTAACTTTACTTGTCATGCACAGATAGTGTTCTGTGCATGACTATGACTATGCTACCATCACCTATGATTAAGGATTCCCGACGAAATCCGAAACGTCAGGAAAAAAAACTTGTTCCAGTGATCGCATCCTCTTCTTCTAAATTTACTTGTCTCCATCCCAATTCAAATATGCTTCATCCACCAGTGAGTAAAGTGTGCATCTTCCTCACATGACAGGTACCGACAGCTGAAATACCTAGTTGACCAGAGTGGCCTACTCCTGCCCGCCGACAAACTGTAAGTCCTAATTCGCCGAAACGTCAGGCGAATAAACATATTGTCACAGTGATCGAGTCTTCTTCTTTTTCTCAAGTCCTAACTTACCTACACATTTTTCAGCATCGCTTGTATGCCGTTAGCAAGGGCACATTTTCTACCGGCAGGGTAAAGTTCAGTCAATTTATGTGGAAAAAATTGAAACAATAAGAACAAGGCGAAGATTACAATTTGAGCAGGATGTATTGACGTCATACAATTTCGTGACCTCTAATTCATCTACCAACGGTCATTGCCTGTTAATATAGTAAATTAACTGTCCAATTAGAAGGGTGAAGCTTAATAGGTAAATAGAGTGGGAAAAATGAGTCAAAAATGTGGGGGCATAGTGAGGGGTAGAGAAGGGGGCAGGTAATTGTCACAGCAAGGCGGTTCAGATAACAGTGAAAGCCTTTGAAGTGTAATTAAAGGGGGGGCGGGGCAAATAACGGGACAGCATTCGGTCATAGCGGGGGGGAGCGAGGGAGAAGGCGTGAGAGGGACTGGGCTGATCGATCGTTACCACGGCAGCGCGAGGTTGATCACATGATCCAGCTGCTTACAGAGTTCTGGTTTTGCTCTGCGTATTGCAGCGGCCTCGGCAAACCGTAGGAGACGTCCGGTCGCCACTCGAAGAACGACCTTAAACGCGGTCTTTCGGTCAACTGTATGGCCAGTATGTATGACGTCAATACATCCTGCTCAATTTGTGGTCTTCGCCTTGTTCAAATTTCTTCCGGGAAAACAATGTTTCAATTTTCTGAAACAATAAGGCCAAGGTTCAGCGGCTCATTTTGCTGGGGTCCTTCAAAATGTACCGAAAGAAACATAACTGATCTCTGCTTCGGTTTAATCTGCTTTAAACTATTAACTGTTCCATTGACGACTCGGTCGTTGTGATTTACGATATTCAACGTGTGTCCCACAGGGACGTTGCGTTGTGCATGCAGTAGTTCATGGTGATATTACACTTTCGTAAAATCTATATTACTAGGAAGAAGTAGACGCGATCGTTAGGACAAGAACTTAATGTCACCTGACGTTTCGGATTCAGGCTCAAACCCATGAAGGGAGATAGCACCAGATAAAGGTTATTCGTTCACGCGTAGGGCGATCCCTAAGCTACTGCATACCTATGACAATTGACGGCTTCCCCCCCCCCCTTCATTGAGGGCAGTTGCCTTCCTGTGCGCTAATTTCTCGATAGCCGGCATGTAGATCGTAGTTTGCTGCAACTTCATAGTCCCTCTTGGCGTGATGAGTGCTCGGCCATCTGACTCACCAACATTGGCGTTGGAGAACGTGTTCGGCTGTGCGCTCCCTGAGTGGCTGACTGCTTTGGATAAACTTAGTCCCAGCACTGAATATGAGTTTGGGAGGAGGTCGTTACACTGGTCAATAGACTGGGGGAGGGGGAGGTAAACCATGGTTGAAGCACCTCGTAGACACAAGTAATTGTCATTTATCACGGGCGTTACCGCCTGATGGAACTTGAATGTGCTGCCGGGTCTCATCGCATGAGCCGTGACTTGAGAGTTTGGTTGTCATTTCTCTGCGTTGCTATCGCATCTTCGGCAATTCGCTTGCTGAGCAGTCTTCCGGTTTCCACGACGTAGTTGCTTTGACCGCAGCTGCGCCAGATCCGAAACAGTGAGTCTGACACCTAACGGTTGCCTCCGATGCGCGTGTTTAAGACTGCAACTGCAGGAAGGTGATTCGCGGCCTCCAAGACGTCGTTGAAGTACGGAGGCGCTCGGTGCGATCCTGTCGTTCGTTTCCTTTGCGCATGTAATGGTCGGCGAATTGGCACTGGTAGCCAGTTTCTTTGAACATTCGTCGAAGATCTCGGAAGCTGGCAACTGCATCTTCCGGTTCACTGTAGTGCGTCTCAAAAGCCGATATAGCGCCCTTGCAAGACTGCACTTGCGGCTGATCGGGCGATTTATGTTGAAATTCTGCGCTTGCATCGTACTTGTAGATTTCTTGAACGCTTTGGTCTTTAGACCACCGCAATCTCTGTGCGGCAGTCGAGAACATCAATGAGGGCTAACTGTTTTCTCCTTCCTCCTCTATCCCAAATTGTATGTCCAGAAAGATGTTGTTTAGACGTTCTTCGGAAGGTAGTTACTGCTCTCTATTAAGGACAACGAAGGTATCATCCACATATCGGACGCAGAATTTCGGTTTGTGGTGTTGAAGGACCAGCGAATCTAACTATTATTGGAACGGATCGGCTGTGAGTCCGGGACTCGGTGAACTCGTTGGTGTTTCCTTCGCCTGCTCGTAAATTGCTCCGTTCAGCGTGAAGTAGGTCTTTAGACTGGCCTTCAGGAAATGAAGGACCTGAGCGTGTCTGACGCTATTCTCTGCTTCTTCATGTATGCTTCGTGGGAGCAGGTAAACAACCTCAATTGCGAGATCCTGTGAGCTAGAAATAAAGAGGGATGTGACAAAAAAGGAGATCATGACCCGTTTGACGGGAGACCTACCCATTTAAGTTTCTTCGGGCAGTGTGTTGACGAACAGACCATGGTTTATGAATCGGCTGCAAGAAATTTAAGACATAGGAATAGACTATTTGCCAGTCTGTTCGTTAGCCAAAGCAATTAGCCACTTGGAGAGCGCACAGGCGAACAACTTTGCCAATGACGAGGTTAGTGAATTAGCAGGCTGGGCAATTATCAAGCCAACCTCCAAGAGGGGTAATGGAATTTTAGCAGGTCACAGTCCACATGCCGGCCATCGAGCACCGAGGGTAACTATCCCCAGTGAAGGAGATCCTTTAATTTTCATAGACATGCAGTACCCTAGCAACTGCAATGCTCTGTGAATAAATTACTTTTATCTGATACTATCTCTGAT
The DNA here is from genome assembly GCA_036362985.1 of Ligula intestinalis. Lineage (NCBI taxonomy): Eukaryota > Metazoa > Platyhelminthes > Cestoda > Diphyllobothriidea > Diphyllobothriidae > Ligula > Ligula intestinalis. Next base: position 48,778,657 of record JAYGXS010000005.1, read on the forward strand.
TATGGCTTTGAGCATGAATCAGAAACGCCAGGCGGATAAAGTTCTTGGCCCGGTGGTCGCATCCACTTCTCCTCAAGTACTTCCTGGGGCTCGCGTCACTACTTTTATCGAAAATCTACCTCATTCCCACCTCTCACGCTCACTTTACTCAAGCATCAAGAGAGTCAGGGAGAAAGTGAGAGATTCAGGGAGACCGAATTCGGAATCGGCGCAATGATTGACCTGGCTAACCAATGCACCCATTCGCGCCAAACACACAAACACACACACACATCTGGTCCACGCGCGACAGAGCATGGCTAGGCCGATAGTATTACCAGCACGGACAAGGGAGACTGGATTGGCCATTTCTGGTATACTGACCCTCGTCAGCCAGTCATACCCAGACCCAAGTGGCGTCCCCCCCCCAGCCTCGAACTCGCGACCCCTTGATCAGAGGCAAACGCCCTAACCACTGATCGTTTTCTTGCCGGTTTAGGTCAGGGCATATTGACATTCATTGATGAACGTTCAACCGGCCGCTAACGGAACTCATCTGTCTCGTTGATGAACGTTCGCCTGACCGTTGGAAATACTTTCTACCTGTGTTACCAGCTGCTGCAGCTGTCAGAGCCTCTGTCGAGGCCCTAGGCAAAGCGAGACATATGCATTCCATTAGCGGTTGAGTGACCGCTCATTAATGAGCATTGCTAGACTGCTCATATTTTGCTATATTCCTCGATGAACAAGACAAGCAGGTTTACCCGGAGCTATTTATTTTCAGTAGACAGTAAACCGAGGAGGAAGCATGAATATCTGCAGTATGCGGTTGCGCTATTCGAAACCGAACTTTTATTCATCAGAGGGGAGCTGTTTCTAATGTAATCCAAGCGTACTATTTGCTTTTCACTGGAGATTGGGCTGAAAATGGTCATGAATAACTGCATTATCTCATGCACACAAGAACACAACTTTTCCTTCATCAGAAAGCAGATACTTTTAGGGTCCTTTAGTGGCACCAGTGGTCAAGAAGATAATTTTCTTCAGGCTATTTCGGTTGTCGAACCTCGCGTGTGCCAGAAAATGGCAAGCGCTTCTAGCATGACTTTGATCCATGAGAATTTGTTTGAGGGGCTGAATTGTCTGTCGACTTCCGTTTTGCTTTACTGGACTGTTTTCTAAATTATATTGAGGATAGAAAACCACAGAATATTCATTGATGAACATTCACTCGACCGCTAACGGAAATCGTCCGTCCCGCTCTGTCTGGGGTCTCGACAACGGCGCAAACAGCCGTAACAGTTGGGAGTAAAGGCAGAAGCGGGAGAGTTGAGTTCCGTCAGCGGTCAGGTGGACGCTCGTCAACGAATTTCAATATCCTTTAACCTAAACTGGCAAGACAACGAGCTCGTGGCTCAATGGTTAGGGCGTTTGACTCTGATCAAAAATTCACGAGTACTAGCCTCGGATGTGGCGTCACTTGGGTCTGGGTATGACTGGCTGACGACGGCTAATAAGGCAGAAATGGCCATTCCAGTCTCAATTTTCTTTGTCGGTAATACTATCTGCCCACACCACAGAATGCTTCGCGGTGGGTACAGGAAGGTGTTCCCCAAACTTTGCTATCCTAACGAGTCAGGACTGAACACACGTTGTCCTCCTGGATCTCAGGGCAGGTCAGTTACGCAGTAGCAACATGGCTTGTAATGACTGAGAGCGCAGACTGGCTGTTCCAAGTGTTTAGTCTTGTCAAATCAGTACTGAATTTCTGCAGTCCAATTTAAATATCTTCCACTGAGAGGTTATTGAATGTAGGGCATTTTTCCTCACTGTGCCGTCCAAAATGTGACAGTAGGTGGATTCATTTTATCAAAATTCTGCCACTTTCCTCTGCAGTCGAAATGTTCGATTAAATTTTGCCCTTTTTTAGGCTCTTCGTTGCACTGCGAGCGGCTGTTAACAGTGGTGACATTGGAAGTGGTAGCAGGTATTCCTTTTATACTCCTTTTTCCAGCAGTCCTTTCAAAACTATCACGAATTACATCAACCAACGCTCCTGGACAGAGCATCTAGAGCAGATATCTTGCAGTCATTTCGGAATTTCGCTCGCATTGTTTTCCCCAAAGGATTGTTGTGGTCAGAGGTTTCTGTGCATATTGAAGCTCTGCAATGTTTGCTAGACTGCAGTCTGAACCAGTCGGCTTAACTGAAAAAGAAAAAAATTAGAAATAATATAGCGGGCTGATAGTTAATTTTACACAAACAATCAGGGAAGAATAGTAGGGAACTAAAGAGTTGACATTTTAATCGTGCGACAGAGATTGCTAACAATTTATCCCTCAGAGTTTGAAACGATGTGACAATAAAGTCGTTTGGAAAAAAATGAGTCACGGATAAAATAGAAAGGCTGTACCCAGCACTGTAGGACAGGAATGCCTAAAGTTGGGATTGTATAATGCCCTTTGCTTCAACGTGGAGAAGTAATGAGTTCAAACAGATACTGTAAGTAAATATATAGTTCGAAAAATAAACAGGTTTCCACCGATACGATTCTTAGGGAAGCAGTTGGCTTCGGCACCAAAAAAGGCCCCTTAACATAGATTCTGATCTACTCTGGTAGCTTCTATCCCCGTCCGTAGCGTGGGTGAAACTGGAGTGGACGGGAGCATGGCCAGATTCAAGGGACCGTTTTTCTCTAATATTTTAGCACAGGAATATTGTAAGCCATCGCAGTTAAAACAGCGTGCGTACTTTTCTTGCATTGCTCCTCCTATAGAACCAACCGTACAACTAAGCTTTTTCCCGGTATTCGCTTACGGAGAATCTAGATTAACTGAGCAACTTGTTGAAATTCCAATTGTTGGGCCAGCCTACCGTATATGGTGAGGCCAACGGCAGTCACTTCCAATCTCAGTCATACATTGTCTGGCTATTCACATGTTTGCAGTAGAGAGTACAGTAATGTTTAACTAGACTGGCCCGGCCAGTAAGTCCTATGTGGTAGGATAAGAGAACGAGTATGCGGTTCCATGGAGTGCCTACGTTTTCGACCTAGGCTGCTTTTTATACATTAGCTCAAAGCTCCAAAACTCGTTGCCGTTAACAGCGCCTTCTTTTTTCCCTGCCTGGATCGCGCCCAGTCATTTGAGTTGATTCCTCACACTGTTTCCTACGTCTTATGTCAGGTTTCAGACAGTCCACAGTCAATTCCCTAGCAGTCTCCCATAGGGTCGCAGAAAGCTACCTGTTCTATTGCTTTATGTTATCAGCTGATTATCCAATAAGTGATTTAGATCTATAGACCATGAGCTTTGTTGCCCACGATATCAGGGAATGCTATCATGCCCTGATTTTGCCTCGTTCCCTGGCTCCCTTTTTAATGCATTGGACGGTGTCGAGACCGTCCTTGTGAGCTCAGGTACTTCTAGCTTCGTCTCGCGCACATGCTAGGCAGGGCATTGCGGTAGGCTGCTTCGGTGAACGGAAAACGAAATCTAGGGAAGAAAACTAGTGAGTTTCTTAGTCCTTTCGTTGAGTTTATTTATTTAACCCACCAGGTAGCTGGGGGTCCTATACATCACCATTGCTACACACATGGGCCTTTCGGGATTTTCCTATCATCAGCAGTTCCAAACCACAAGTGGTTGTGACCGTGGTTTCCGCCGCTTGATCCGTCTTTTTTGCTTTCACTCTGTTTCTATTAGGCGTATGAACGCGTTCGCACAGACACCTCTTGGCTGGTTAATGCTCGTGTCTCTGCAAGTCACATAAATAGATATTCCAAATCAATATGCGGTATGGCAAGTGCTGCAAGCAACATCCCGTAATTTGAACAAGACCGGGAATCACT
>JAYGXS010000005.1:48803422-48821338 GCA_036362985.1 Ligula intestinalis
CGTTACCATCACTAGAAATTATAGGTTGCTTGTTGGGCATACTGCAAATTTAAGGATAAAATGAGAGGTTTGTTTGTGACTTGAATTGTGTCTGAGCTTAGGGTTAAGATACCGATAAGCATTAATGTTTACGTTTAGGCATGCCTGAGCAATAAGCTTACTATATCCGTTATGCCGGATTCCATACCTGCGATAGGCTGGATGGGTAAATCGACCCAATTGTGATTAAATTCACAAACTTCGGCGTGCCTCCGCAGCTCAATTTGTAGAGCGTTTACTGTACTAAAGCCTTTCCAACTGATGTGGGTTCAAATGCTACAGAGGCTACGCATTTTTCACAATTGGGCCAAGTGAATTATCTGTTTCCGGCAGAGGTTGCCCAGCGTCCCTTCTGAACAGTCGACTTGTTTAACGTTAACTTTTTGAGAGAAAGGAATGCCTTATTTAGAATGGAATATCCTAAACTGTCAACAAAATGCCTCCACCCACAGAGAGCAAAGGATAAGTTAAGTAAGGGGTCATGGTAAAAGGTAAAAGGTCATATAATACTCAAAATTAAAGTCTTACACGCTATCCACATCTACTATGGAGACAGGTTAGCTTTCAACTTCTCAATTTCCGCTTCTTCACATGCGAGGTAGCGTGCTAGGAATGGAAGTACAGAGTGTTGATATGCCGATGTATGGCAAGACATATGACGGAAGACTCGGTGCATTGTACGGGAAGACTTCGCAGCCATTAGTTCAGGGTGGCGAGGGTGAGCAACCTCATAAAGGGTGCAATCAGAAAATTTCTTGACCGTTTTAAAGTGGTGCTGTACTATAATCTCAGCTAAAATACATAGGAAACACCAGCAGCTGAAGATAGCATTCGAGGATACGTTTAAGAGTGAGCAGGTCTTGTTAAAGTAAAGCTGGAAAAATAACTGGAGAGCAGTTAAGAATAAGGGGGGGTCTACATCCGTCGATAAATTGCCAGATTAGGGCTTGCGGTCTGTGATATGAACGCAAGCGGCGGATATGATATAAAAGTTTACGGATTTTAATAAAAAGCCCTCTATATAATAAAAGCAAATGTAAGACTGGATGCCAGAGTAACACAAAGGTATCGGAAAGAGGATACCTCGTTGGACAGAATTTCTATAGTTTCAAGACTGAGAGAGGGTCGTTGTCTAAAAATACACTGGACTGACTTCCGCTCGTTCGGAAAAAGGCCAGTTGCTGACGACCATCTTGAGACGTGGTTCAGGCCATCTTTAAATACTTGGAGATGTGTCTGACTTTTGAGAGGTTGGCCAACAACCATATCATCGGCAGTGCGGAGGGAGAAGAGATGAGTGCGGGAAGTTAACTAGTCCCCAGGCCAAGAGACAACCCAGTCCGCATAGCTGTGAATATCGTACCTTCGTTTACGGCTTACAGATTTTTTTAAATTGCAGAGAGGAATCAACCAAGAAGGGAGAAAAACGCCTGTATCCTGCGGAGTTTTACTTATACGATCTAAAGGGAAGCAAAATCGGTTAGCTTCTTCATCACTAACCCGGGTCCGCTCCGCTCTCCGTGGGTCAGTTTGCGAGTCCAAACCTGTCCGTGTGAGGAATGGGGGGACGAGCTTAGCGATGCAACATTGGGTCATAAAACCTCATACACCATAAAGTTCACACACCAGTTATGAGCATCTGGGGACGCTGGCAAGTGCAGCTACGGGTGAGATTAGGCGGAAATCCTATCCTCTGCCACCTGACTCCAGTCAGCTCGTAGGCAGGCCGGCAGGGGGCTGCGATGTTCGGGTACATGATACTCCACTCACATTCGCACTATTGCTCTCTCCCTTCCTAATACCGAATACGGTTGCATGACAGAAGTAGTCAGGTGCTGCGTGCGAGCACTCCCCGCGGACCGTCGATCAAAGCGCGTTTAGGCGCGGGCTTCGACACGGAAGGGAGGGGGTGGTGGTGGCGGCGGCGGCGGCGGCGGCGGCGGAGGTGGGGGGAGGATGTGTGACCATCTGGTCACCCCATCACCTTTTCACACGCCCAGAGAGCGAGAGAGGCCGTTAACTCGCCCTGGCACGCGAGCCCGGCCCCGGGGCATCAGGATGGCGGGGGTGAAAACAGTTGCCCTAATGACCACAAAAAGGAAACTGCTAGTTCGACGCCGCGACACGAGGTAGCGGCGTTGGGGTGGGGGGGGGGGGGGGGGGGGGGAGACTGGGACCTGAACGAGAGCAGAGTCTGTCAAACAGTCCCCGATCTAAAATCTTATTATTGCTCCCGAGCCAGTGCTAAAGCGACGCACGAGAACGGTTTTCGCGTCAGGGAAAACGAACATGGGACAAAACCAGACAAGCGAACAATGCTCTCCACATCGCTAGTGTTTATGTTTGTTCAGCCGAGAGAGGGATTAACATCCCTGGATTAGGAATGTGAGCTTCAGATGCAGTAGTATTTGCCTTACACACCCGTGGCATTAGAAACAGTTTTTTTATTGTACCAACACCGGCCTGAGATGGAATCAGTCCAGATATTGGCTGCTGCCGAGCACCTTATTATAATCGGCCATCGAAGTCGCAAAGATATGGACTGCAGCACATATTCGTTTCTGAAACAGGGATAATCAATATTAGAAATCGTGTTTGGATGCAACATGACTTAGCTCAATGGATGTAGCAATCAATTCTTGGAGTTTGAAGATTGCATCGACAGCAGAATTTAATGGAACCACAAATTTCACGAGTACTCATCAGCTCATTACTACTCATCATCAGATCAAATTTACGACGAAACAGGAACGCGATAACTAACTTTTCTTCCTATGCGTTCACATGTCCAGACAAAATGATGGCTCCATAACACGAACAGTCTGCCATAACAACTGATGAGCACTCGCGAAATTTATGGTTTCATTAAATCCTGCTGTATATGCAATCCTCAAATTCGCACCAAGGAGAAGATGCTTTAAATTTCTCCGAGTGTCAGGTGTAAAAACTGGAAGTTTAACATGGCAGAGTCGATGAAAAACAGAAAATGTATAGCCGAAGCTTTAATTTTCGTAAAGCAATGCATGAATCGGAAATTCTAGGCAGGCAGAATAGATTTACATTACAAGCATAATGGCTATTTATTTCACTTTAACCTGGGCTGAGATTCTGCAAGTAAAGTAATTAATCAGAATATTTAAAGAAGAAGAGGAAGTGGAGAAGGGCCAAATATTCAATCACTGCCAAAGAATCAGAGAAGAAGACACGAGTCATGCAGAAGAACTGTATAAAGTAAATGAGTTAGCCATAGTGCAGGCTCAAATGCCAAAATGGGCCAGCCATAAATGCTGTTGGCGGTGACCAGATTAGTTACCGCGGAAACTGAATAAGAATGGACTTTCTTATTAGAACTGAGCTTTTTAGATAGCCAAATATTAGCAGGAGGCCTCCGATTCACAGTTATCATGTCCAGGTAGGTGAAGTCGGATAATGTCGGTTTTAATGAACAAGAGACACTTTCCACTGGAGAATGAACTGCTCATTCCCGAATCGGACCATTTCATGCTGCATGCAGATCTTTAACAGAATACGGTCGCCCTCACTTTGCAACGATAATCACTCTACATTGAGGTCTTGAAACCTTATTGAAGACAATCAGAACTGTTCGTTTGCATGGTCTATGCAAATTTCTCTATCCACAACGAGAAGAGTAGAGTGACGAGTCGGGCCGATTGATGACAGAGTGCTCAACGTGTGAACGGGTCAGCTAAGAATTGCGTCTTCACTAATGCCTTTTCATCTATTATGGCGTGCTAAAAGCTGGAAGGCCGCCAGCTGATTTGAGAACCCCGCCCCCTCTAGGGGCGGAGAGGCAGTCTATAATGGCACTCCCACTTAGTGGGATCCGAGCTGGCTCCCTTCTTGTTTTTTTTTGAAATCTTGGTTTATTGTGTGAGAATGAGGGGGTGGAAAGCACCGGCTAACGAATTGTTCCACTTATTCAGCAAACGCAACCAACTCTGCATCTGGTCTTCTTGTCTGGTCTTGATTCCGGGCTAAGAGGAGTGAGGTGGGAGAGTGTGCGGTAGATGCATCGCAAGTCTACCATCAAAATAAACTAGTCCACGCACAAATCAGCGTCCCTAAGCTCACTCTACTGCGGGCATTGTCACTCGCGGTGATTTAACTGCCAGTTGAACCATCAACCTGTCTACTGGATTACTGGGGAATAAAACAGCGACCCTAAAACGTCAACAGTCACCCATTCAACTTGATCGCTCCAAAAGGGTGGGCGACATGGACTGCTTGTTAGGCACCTGATGGTATTTGAGCGCAAAACAGGAAAAGAACTATGACCTGATTTATTTAGAAAGCAATATTACACTCAGGGATAGGGATCAGGTGGCCATCATAGACGCCTCTCGTGGGAAGTGGTATGGTGGTTAGACTATCCAAATACTACTCTTTGAGGTCATGCAGCTTTGCTCGAAAAATAAACTAGGAGATACTAACTGACATTTTGTGGGAAAATTAATAGGAAAGGCAGGACACAAAATTTGAAAAAAATGTTTATCCACACAAAAATATGAAAATACAACAGCGGAGAATCGGATAAGGATAGTTCAACCTGTTGTAATTTTGTATATTTGATGATTACATTTTCAATACCTACTTAACAATGTGACCGTAACTTATTCAAAGAGAGAAGGCAGACAAGGAAGTCAAAATAAAATACTTCTTGTTTACGCAATGCTTTGAATTTACTTTTTAGGGTTACTAACAACAATAACGCGTAGCCACTTTTGCAAGACAGCCTGTAACCGATTTGAAGAGGGAAAACAGCTTGAATGCAGCTGGAATTTGCCATAGGAATGGGGCCATAGAGAGAAGGTTAGGCAAAAAGGACTGACTTTGAGGCTTAATGTGGTTATTTAGAGGGCTTGCAAGGCTGAGTCGGATACGTGTGTCAGACCTGCTACAGCCAAATGTGTTTTCAAGTTTGAAAAGACCCTGATGGCATTAACCATATTTCTTCTTTTCTATGAGCATGACGCGGGCTAGGATACATCCTTAAGGTGATGGCTAGAACGCAGTAAACTTGATCAACTCTAAGGGAAACAACACCAACTTTCATAAAAAGAGGGACATATTTTGGCCTGACAATTTCTTCGCCGTACCGAATAGCTTAGCTTTGTCAGTCCATAAAAACTCCGCGTTCTGCATAGCCTAACCAAAAGTACCTAACTGTGAGGTATTAGAGCTGGAGTTTAGCTGCCTAGCCCTTTATGCAGTTACGCCTGCTCAGAGACACAAACTTCATGCTAAACGGACAGGCACCAGTAGAAAACCTAGTTGTAAGAGCAAAGAAACTGCACGCATCTGGGCTACTCGTAGTAAATAATCAGGGCCTGCTCTCCATACGTGTTTTTGATGACGGAGCATCCCCTCCTTCTCCTCCTCCTCCTCGCCACCGGGATTGAGGCCTACCGGGAGGGGCTCCTGATCCAACAAGGGCTACTAGCTAGCCAGCCAGGACCTATGCACGGCAATTCCTCAAGAGTAAATAATTGTATCGTATTTCTTAAATATTAGGAGGGTTCGGCAGGTTTGAAGAATTCAGTTAACCCAATTGTGAAAAATGCGTGGCATTGCGGTGGCATTCGAACCCACGCCAGCAGGAAAAGGCTTTAGTACAGCCAATGCTTGACCCAAATGTGATTAAATTCAAAGCTTCGCTGCGCCTTCGTAGCTCAGTTGGTAGAACGTTAGCTGTACAAAAGCCTATTCCTGCTGAAGCGGGTTCGAATTCCACTGTGGACATTAATTTTTCACAGTTGGGTCAACTGAAGGCAAAAATAGCTTATGGAGGCCCACTCATATAACCCTAGTCCCAGCATTTGTCTTGCAAAAACTGTGGTTCTAGACTTTTGAGGGGTGGAGAAATAGGATAGGCAGAAAAGGAAATTTTTAGCAATAAGTGTTAAGTGAAAAAAATGAAGTCGAAGTTGCTTCCCGCGGCCGCTGGGAATAAGTTACTCCGCATGTAAATTGAAGGTGTGCGTGGTGCGTCGCGCCGCGGACTATACTTGTCTTACTCCAGAACGGTAAGTTAGACCTCAGGTAAGTTGAAGTAGACGACCTCCTAACCACCATTTCAATTTTTTGGGAAATTCAAGAAACCTGAAATTTGATAATCGGGTTTTTCCGCAATAAGTTAAACGATAATACAGATTAGGAAATTCTACAGATATAAATCAACGACACTTCTAAATGCAGTGAAATAAAAAGGCCTGAAGCATTTATTAAAGTATATTCCACTACGTGTCCTAATTCCTTACCCATAAAACCCTATAACCACCGTTTTCGTAGGTAAACATACAGGGAGAAGGGATAAATGAGTGGGCCTACATAAGCTACTGTTGCTTTAACTAGGAACTGAACTTGTTGGCCTCGGTAAAATAAATGCTACGTGTATCAGCTATGGGCGAGGCCGAAACGCATGGCTGCAAGCATTCTGTTTTTAAATGTAACGTCTATGCGAGACGGGTATCCTACTGTGAAAAAGGATTTACGCTGGGCACATCATCAGGACTTTTAATGTTTGCTTATTCGTTTTGCACGGTGCATACATGTGTGCGCGTCCCAAAACTGTGGAAGCGTGGCTTGTTATGGGGGCTGTGGGTAGTCAGATCTCCAAGCAAAACACAAGCTTCACCATCAAAAGCCCTTAGCACTCCCTGAAGATCTTCCGCTGAAACGCAAGCTGTGTTCTCATTCTTGCTTTCGTTCTCTTTTCTCATTCTTTCTCTTCTTCCCTTCCTGTTTCCTTGCGCAACCTGCCCTACAATGCTCACCCCTGATTTCTTTTCCTTACCTCAGGCGACCGATCAGCTAGACGGTGGCCTGTTACTTGCGGTGGGGGGAGAGAGTGAGGTCGAGCCCCAGCGTACTTCCTTCCTCACTAAAATAATCTGATTCGTCTGAAGCTATCACGGTGTGCTAAAAGCCCTGGCTTCGAGGGTTGCCAACTGAGGGAATAGCATGGAAACCGCAGTCGGCCCAGCGCGTTTTGTTGTGTGGAGTGTACAGTCAGGCTCCATGGCTCCTTCCTAATATGGCCTTTATGGCACTCCCACATGGGCGGGAGCCTACCTAGCAGGGTGGTGGTGTTGTGGCGCGTGTTGGAGTGTGTTTCGCGCACACCGCCTGTGCCCTCCCCCATATCCGGCCTTCTCGACTCATGACTTGACATCGGGTTCAGGTGTGGGAGTGGTCAACGTGTGAGGTAGATCCGGCGATTGTGCTTTAACTGTAATCCAGCCGCAGTCACCGCGTTGCTTCAGACTGGTGTTGCTCGTGGCGGACATCGTCGAGAGCAACAGTAGAACTGTCGGACTTACTACAGACACGGGGTCCAAGTTATGGAACTCATATTTTGTCCTTTCCACAACACAACTAGGCTTTGGAAGTCAACGATTTATCTCTGAGAGACAAATAGATGTTATAAATGATCAGGATCCTCAGTGTAGGTAAACCCAAATGGTTCTTCGATTGAACCTCGAGCCGCTTTTATATAAGGGCTGAAATGATAATATACACTAGGTGATTGGGAGCTGATTCTGGCAATGGTCGTCCAGTGAGGCCAACGATGTGAAAGTGGTTTTTGTGTGCACATTGTAATCGTTTGGCAATGGTTTGCAATGTATGAAGGGAATGTCAGCATTTATCATAAGGATAAATGGCGTTTTAGAGTAAGAAGGGTGTCTAAAATTCCCTGGTCGGATGGAAGCCACAAATGGGTCCCCTTGAATTGGCCTGGAAGACAACATCCTTGGCATTTGCCTTAATGGAGCAGAATCAGTTGTTCCGAGGCACTTGACTCATGAGAATTACCAGAAGTGTGCAGATATGGAAGCCAAAGGCATTAGTATCTCTACCGTGGTGTGAGAAGAAGATTACACACGTGTATGGGCAGCTGACTGGTTTTCAAGAAAGGATTCTTTGGCCTTCTTCTACAAGGATGGCTTACGATTCGGGCGGATACGATGGCTGTAGCTACTACCAATATCGTCGGACCTGCCACGGTTACGACTCCAGTGTAGCTGCTCATCATGTCCACCTCTCTTAGTATCAAATATCTCCCACGGTCAGCTGGACCTCCGAACTTCAGTTCAATGGAATAGGTGTGTCATTACCTTTAACAAAGGATTCCCAAGATGCAGGAGCTGTAGGCATTTGTCCGCATCAAGACTGTACCTGAAATATGACAATTCAAGAACCCACCTCCTCTATCTCATTGGCCGCATGCACAGGCGGGTTCGAGCCCGCATATCCAGATAATGGCATGACAACCATCCCCTTCAGTACAACACTACCGACCAACACGGCCCAAGACCATTTATTTCAGCCCAAAAAGGCCATCAAATCCGCCGAACACATAGGCTCGCGCACACCCTCTTAAGCCGTTTAGGATTTTACAGATCATGCATCCAACTTTCGATCGTTTTACCCCACTTCTGAATGGGACTTGAATTGGAAGCTGTGATGACCAAGATTCGTTTGCTCTCTTGGTCGCATTCAGAGCTGAAAATCCTTTACTGAGCGTACAAGTATAAGGCTCTTAAGTTATGCCTTATTTAGTGAAACGGGAGTTTATATGATCAGAAAACACATAGGGCAGCATAAGGTCGGCGAAACACGCGTGTCTGCACTTTTAATTATTGGACAGTGGAACCCGCATAGACTAGGGAGACCGGATTGGTCATTTATGGCTTATTAATCGTCATCAGTTAGTCAGTAACCCAATTCCAGGGCTGGCCAACCCCGGGATTCGAACCTACGAGGTTTGGTCAGTGAGTGCAACACCCTGCCATTGCACCACGGATCCGCTGCTCGATCTGATCACGGAACATGCTCACTCCGTTGGACTTTGGCGCTCAGTCTAGAGCCCTCGCAGGCAGTCGTATAGCGACTTTTAGTGCATTATAGATTGACCATCGATTTCGACGATATCCACTGCGAGCTTCAAGGAGTTAAAACATGCGATGACTGTGGCGGAAGTACAGTGAAGACAAACTCGCCGAGTCTACCCCTCTCTCTCTGACCCCTCCCATACCTAATTCTGGTTTTCAAGACAGAGTCAAGAAGGCCGGAAAGAAATCATGTGGGAGGGCGCAGACGGCTGGCGTGGCAAACACTCAACACACGTACCAGACAGCTAGGTTTGCTCCCGACAGAATGCGCTATAAAAACCACATTAAGAAGGAGCCATTGCAGCCTAACACTCGGCCCGAAGACAGCCACACCAATAAACAAGATAGACTGGACCGACTGCGGTGTCCGGGTTAACCCGTCAGCTGGCAACCCTCAAAGCCACGGCTTTTAGCGCACCGCGATAGATTCAAGCGCGTCGGATTCATTATAGGGAGGAAAGAAGTGCCCTGAGGGTCGACCTCACTCTCTCTCCCCCACCGCCAGCAACTGGTCACCGCCTAGCTGTCGGCCGCCTGAGTTGGGATGGGTGTAGTATAGAATGAAGCTGAGATCTAAGGCATAACGTGACGAGCACGTTCCGTAAACATCCGTACAAATGGAGCTGGGGAGTCTCTTCCTCCGTCGCTAAAGCTCGAAACTGATAGGCCTCCCGCGAGTTATGCAGCCTGCTCAGCAATGCCAATGGCAGCTCTTGTCCAAAACTGTGATTATTAGTGGACAGAAAACCTAAGAGAAGAGGAATCGATTAGGAGGCGCAACGTCTCCAACTGAATCGAAATACTGGGCCTAGCTGCTGTCGACTGCATTTCTGCTAAGCACCCAAATACTTTCGCTCAAATAAGTTGACTAAAATTTCCTTGCACAACTTTCTTACGTCTGCTTTTACAACAGTACCTTGACCTTATAACCTGTTTTGCGGTGAAACCGTTGACTTGCTTTGAGAGATGTGCATGCGAATCATGCGATTTCTCCTAGACTGCCCACGAGGTTTTAATGCAATCAGCCCCTACGTGATGATCACCAACAATCGAATTAAAGTAATGACAGATGTTTCGTCCGCCGTCTTCACACAGCTCATCTTCTCTTCCTCGCTTTAACTTGCAAGGTTGAAGATTATTACAATGATTGCGACGGGCCTGGCCACCCAGATCGGGAAAGCCGAGAGGGGGGGGAGCGCAGCCGAGCAAAAGCCGCCATCTGTCGTAAGGTGAAGAGAAGTCGCAATTCCACCCCCCCCCTTCCCCACCATTGGTGAACCAGCTGGGCAAGTCGTCTGCCTACAACCTGCTGTCCACTCTCTTCCGGCAATCATGCAAGAAAGAAGGGGAGGGGCGAGCGGTGGGGAGGAGGGGGGGGGGTTACAGGCCTCCGGATGTCGCTATTTTCGCGTGGCCGGTTCTGCAAAGGCCCATTGGGAAATGGATACCTTGGTTTATAGGTGCTTACCTGCATCTCAATGCCGCAGATAGGGCGCAATTTGTTTACAGGAAAGCACATTTCGATGTTCCATTTGCTAGACAAGGCCGTGAAAACTGGACATTGACGCAGACGCAGTAGGGGACCCGGTTACATGAACTCTACTCGTTGGTTGCGCACGTATTTAACCTTACACCAGATTCAACTGGGGAATGGGTCTCCGATCTTCCCTGATGTAGAGTACCGTAAGGGCCACAGTAAGGTGGATTCACTACAGTCTGATTGTCGTTCAAGAGGAGAGCCATGGTATCCCGCTAGTTGACGATCTTCGTACTGGGACGACCAACACATAATTAAGATTCTAAAGCACATTTGATTGTTTATAGTAAGAAAACCAAACTTTGAGTTTTAGATGGCTCGGCGATATCCTCGCCTTCTTTATCCTTCAACTGATTGACTGCAATTTCGAATGAAACCGATGGGAGGTTGATGTGCGGGTGTTGCCTGAACTTAAGTCAAATTGTTATAAATGCCTGCCGTACATGGACTCGCTTCTACGATAACGCATAAGTGCCTCATAACAAACAAACATATTGCTGTAAAAACAAATAAGAAAGAGAGGTCATAGTAAGGCTTCAAGAATGGTCTTCTTCATAGAGGCTGGTTAATATCCCCTTCACTATTGTTACTCCTCCCGCAGCCAGGTTTAATAGTCTAAATGTTACTTCTAATAGTATAATTCCTTGAAGAGCTATTGCTATGGCTTCTACTACTATTGGACTGTTGCTACTGATTTAACTAGTACCATCGCCCTTGTGGCAGTTTTTATGACTACCCCATAAATGTTAGTAAGTAGAAAGAAACCGGGTAGACATGCCCGAGTGGTCATAGTTTTACATAAATGTCTCTTAGTAAAAATGGTATTTACCGACAAACACAGAGCACATCCAGGAAGCGTTTATCTGCCTCACTGGGCGTCATCAGGTGGTGGTAGCTCAACTCCAGTGTAGCAGCGGAAATTGCCGCCACACCCGAGTTTCGAAGTCGCGTCTCTCCGGCCAGAGGCGAACGCTCTAACCCTTGAGCCACGGGTCCGCCGTTTTGTCGGTTTTTTGATCGGGACTATATAGTAGTGGATAATTGTACACCGATCTGTTTCAGGAGGTACCCATCTTGGTTGATGCCTTGTTTTTGCGAGCTAATTGGAACCCCAATTTGTGCGTGTCTCTTTTTATACTGATACCGGTAAAAGTAACCCACAATAATACCTTTTGCGCTGACCGATGCGTCCTAGTGCTTACAGGTTTTCTAAAGGAAGCATTCACTGATGCATTCTGCACAGTCAGTAGACCTACCTGCAACTAACTGCAATTTTTACTAAACGTGATAACCCACATAAATTAGTACAACTTCGGAAAGTGACTTCTTCTTAACAGAATGTTGCAGAAAGTATTTTCGGTTGGTAAAGGCATGGACCAGCCCTAGTTACTTGCTGAGGTTAGAAAAAAAATAGTCTCCATACACTCATACTTGCGATAAATTTCGGGAAAGGCAAATATTGCCGTCTTAATCCTAACACCAGCCCTGACTTAAAAATAAAACTGTAACCTCAACCTTAACCCTATCCCGACTGTAAACCAAACCCTTCAGTTAAAAAATACCCTATCCTTAACCTAAACTTAACCCTTACCTTAAACCTAACTGCACTCTTAACCCTAACGTTCAAATTAATCCTTAACCTACTTTCTCCGGAATTTTGCGCACAGCCACATGTATACTGTGGCGATCTCTGCTCCAGTGACCTGGTTAGACGGTCATACGAGTCATCCTTAGCCTTTTCGTTTATTATCTATGTAGTGACATTGCGAAACACTGATACATAAACGTAGAAAGTGGATAAATGCAGAAACGAAAAAGCCGAAGACTGTTTCATATTTTCTGCCCAATTTATATACCTCTTGTCTTTTTCCGTCATTCACTTTTCATGCTCCTAATCCGGAAACAGATAAGAAACTCCTGATCTCTGTCTCCGCCACTATAAACTCGTTTAGACCCAGGCACAGCGGGCTGTATGTTTAAATTATGGCTATACGTTTGGGAGAAACTCCAGGAAAGTCCCATAGAAGGTGCCAGTTGAGTTCATCCTATCAGAACGTTTATTCGAGAAGTCGAATGTAACCTGCTCCGGACTGCCATCCATAACTTCCTTCCATTGGCCAAATGGTTAAGAAACACAACGCAATTAATTATCAAAAAGCATTCTCTTCAAACTGTGTAAAGGCTGAGTGTGGTAAGGCCCTGATTATTTGCCTTAGCTAAACCCTGCCGACTCATCTTAGTTTATTAGGATGGTTCAGTTCAGGCGCCAAGAGACTGGTTGTATACAGTTGGACAGACTTTCACGACTAATCCCTTTCAATTTAACCGTCTGTGATACGTTCAATTCCTCCCCCCCTGTGCGAAAAGTTGGATCGCCTCCCTCCACCATTTTCCAAACATGCACTCTTATCCCCCCCCCCCACCTTCAACCCCTTTGATGGACGATCCTACCGGCCAACCCGAGCTCCAGTGTTTTGCTTAATGAAATTCAATCGCGTTGATGGACGCCCACAGGCGTGAACTTTCACATCCTGCTGCATCTTATTAACGACAAGAAGAGCCGAGCGAGTTTGTCAACAGCCGAACCTCGCCGCCCCCCGCCTCCACTCCTAACGGTCCGGGTATCATGGACACCGCAGCAGGTCTGGACGATCAGGCGCTGACCGCGCGCACCTGTGGCCTGTCATCGATATGTGTGTGTGCTTGATAGGCGTGACCCGCCCCCCCCCGTCTCTCCCCACGTGCTGCCGTCAGTTGACAGAGTCAAAAAATGCAAATCCACAAATGCTAATTGTGGATAGTGGTCACACCCTGACGGGTTCACGTACACGGGAGTGTCTGAGGCCTCTCTCTCTTATCTGAAACGACACGTTGATGGTTTGGGGGTGGTATGCGGATGCGGGCTATGCGGAAATTTTCGCATGAGGGTCCGCGCGCATGGAGTGGGGGCGGGGGGATGGAGGGGCCCCCACGTACCGCCGTAACGTCTGAACTCGTATGGACACAACGCGCATGCACACACACACACAGCGTGGGGTTCCACCAGCGTAGTCGCGATGGGGGCGGAAAAACGACCAGGCCTACCTAACTTACACTCTACCAGCATTCATTTTTTGGGTTCGGGTATCCTTCAGGTGGAAAACCACAGGCCATCTGGGGCATCTAAAGTTGACATTCGTTGATGAACGTTCACCCATCGATAAGGAAAGTCAATCGTTCCACTTTGCCTTGGGGCGGGTGAACGTTGATCAATCAGCGTCAATATCTCCCGATCTAAACCGGCAAGATAACGAACTTGTGGCCCAATAGTTAGAGCGGTAGACTTCTGATCAAAAGGTCGCGAGTTCGAGCCTCGGACTGTGCATTACTTGGGGCGGTGCATGGCTTACTGACGACGGCTAATAAGCCAGAAATGACCATTTCAGACTCCCTTGTCTTTGTCGGCAATACTATTTGACTTCATCTAAAGTTATCCCGTACAACTTGATCTTTGAAAGGGAAGCTTGCTACTTTTCTAATCGAACTCTTCATTAACAATTCAAATGTAAGGTTAGTTCTTCGATCCATGAGGATGGCGTACGCACGGCGTAGACGCCAACACCACTACCATCAAAAGCCAAATTAGTCACACGTACGTTGGTTCTTTAGGCTCGGCGTCTGAGAGGAGAAAAGGGCTTTATTTTGAAAGTAGCATGCAACATTTTCAGCTTCCGGTATCAGTTTCAACAATTCGCGTCAGTGGAGCCATGTGTAGAATCCCTTACAAATTGCAGACCAATGGCCTATAGCAAAATGGATGGCCGTATAACTAGTGATTTTTTCGGCAGTCTTGAAATTTTAGTTGTTCATTGCACATGTCCTCTTAGTCCGAAGACGGTTTGGGGCTCCAAACTCAAAAACTCACTCATTAAAGTTATTTATATCCCAAAGAACATCTTCTTCAAATTTGAATTTCTTGGGATGCACGCGTTTCAGTTTATACGAATATGAGAAACTCCCTGATTTTCACTTGTTTCCAATCAATTCCGTTTTATTCGAATCAGTCTGTCCTGGTTGTAGGATAAAATATGGGACTTCCGTTTTGCTAACCAGGTAATCGTATAGAGACTAAAAATAAATACAAGTTTCCGGCACATTTGCTGTCATCAGTCGGGCATGCTCCGCTCCCACACACACACACACACAGATAAGACTTTACGCTCAAGAGCGGGTGCCCTCCTCGGTAGACACTGAGTCAAGTGCTCTATGCTTACTCCTCAGGCGTACGCCCTCCCCCTCAATTTGAGTGAGAACACTACGAATTTGCCAGCTGTAGCGTCCGCCGGTGCGGGAGGGAATAGGAGCGTCCCAAGTGGGCAACACTTATTTGGCCACCCAACAAGACTTGGTAACAGGAACTATCCATAATGCAGGTGGCTGTTCGTTAACTTGCAGATAAGTTGAATATGTTGTTGTTGTTGTAACGTACCATTCTAACAGCTCACGTACTAGCTAAAAGGCCTGTTTCTGCCGCTGCAATAAGTTGGTGGTGTTTTTGTTTGCGTCCTCCGGGGTCGAACGCGGATAATCATTCCGCATAAACTGGTCGCTGATACATAGGGTTTCGTGTACTTTTTCTCCGGCCTGCTGTAATGAGCATAAATCCCATTCTGTAACTGCCTTTCTCTGAACGATCCTCTCAATTTCCCTGTTGAGTTTTCGCTTGAAGAGGATATCAAGGATAGGCAGCTACTGGTTTTGTTTTTCTTTCCTCATGAAGTTTCTATCAGGGCAGGTTTCAGTGAGTAATTTCTGGAAGTTTTGCAGTATGGTTTTCTTGACGAAGAAGGCAAGCCACGTTAGGCGGAGGCAGTGTTTCATTGCTCCTGTAGGACCAGTTCTGCCACTAGGCCGGAGATCGGGGAGCCGATTAGAATGCCTTTGGTCTGTTCCTAAGTTTCTTCAACAAAGGCAAATTGTGTATTGGCAAAATTGGAAGTGCCTCACGAGGTATTCAATCTTTGAGGGGACTCTGAGCCTCGTACTATGCCTCTTAAAGTCTCTTAAACAAGACTTCATGTGCCAAATACGGCGCGATGGATGTGAATAACAAAATCATGGTCTCTTTCGATGTGATCTGATTCTCCAAAATGATTCTTAAAAGTTCGGGGAATTACCACATTAAGCCGACAACGCTATGTTATGTTAATGTCTTCAGCATTGAAAGTTCAGCTTTTTAATTTCCTGTGAAAAATAATTTCTGTTCGCGGTATAAATCAGTGTATTTAAGTTCTATAGGTGTAGACCGACATTGTGAGTGTATATTTGGGTTTAAACCCGTCGACCACTGTGTAATATCCATTTCCTGCCGGCAGGCAGACTTGGATAGTATAAATTGATGTTGTAACTTACCATTCTAACAGCCCAGGTACTAGCTTAAAGGCCCAGACACGTGTTTCTGCTGCTGCTTGACATTGCTGTGAGGGCTCCGGCCCAGCAGTGAGTTCCCCAGCTTCCTCTGCTGGAGTTAGACTTATGGTTCAGTTTGGGGCTAGGATTATGATTGATCTTAGCCCTAGGATTGAGGCTAAGTAACCCTACGGTACGGTTAGGGTCAGTGCAGGGATTAGAGACGAAAATATTTACTTTTTGCGAAATTTGGCTTATGTACACCCGCATTACATGGGGGCGTTTACAGTTCCGTGTTCTGTCGGCAAGGGGGTCTGTATGAGCTAGCCCTGTCCTCTTTTATTCGGCATTGACTCTTCTATCTACAGCATAGGTACATGGTCACAGAGTTCAGCACGTTCTGTTTGATAGCTCGCACTCCCACGCCTATAGATGAGATCGGCCCAGCTACACAATTAGACGCCCAAAGTTCTTTATTCGGCGTATCGGTCACCTGGAGGTTGAAATTTCGACCATATTTGTGGAGGCAGAAGTACCTTATTTGTTAGGAATAAGGCTTTCTTCTCAGCCATTGGTACTTGCACTTTTGGTGAACATTCCTTCATAAATTCATCGATAAACTCGGGAAAGCCATTTTCTTGCAGGAGGAGACGTTCGTTCTCCAATGTCGCTTGAGAACATATTCTCCTAGGTCGGTTAGGGAGACAGCGAACTAGGCCTCGTTCCTGGCTTATTGGGACAAAACTGTGGAAATTTTGGCATTGCTCTGCCATATTTTCTTGCGAAATACACTTCTTATTGGTCCGTCGACCCTTCCTCTAATAAGGACGTCCAGAAAGGGCGTGGCATTGTCTGTCCTCTTTTTCTAAAGTGAAGGTTAACGCTGGGTGCAAGTGATTTTTTGTCTAGGCAAGTGTCCAGCTCAAGTCTTCCATATCTTATTACAAACATATCGCCCACATATCGAGCACAGGAGGGAAGGTAATTTATAATAGGGGAGAGTTGTTTGCTCTCCGGTTTGCCCATGAAGACATCAAGCCTTTTCAAGGGGATCTAGCAAGCGAACTTCTACAGTTTCGCCTGAATGCTGCAATTGCGCGCACATATCCGGCAGCTAAGTTAAGAGTAGTATTCTCGAGCACTCCACTTCTTCGCCTTGAAGGAAAGGATAGACTACCGTTTCAGACCTCTTCAATGTACCTTATTTGTCTTTGGCGAACGCATGGTGAGAAAACCGTCAACCTGTTTTGTCCATCCCTCAACGGAGCCACATTCTCTTATTTAATCATACTAATCCGGGTGCATTGTTCTTATGCCGCGCTTTGTCAGTATGTCCTCCGGGCAAATTTTCGCACAGGTGCCTGGCAGATTGATGGGCTCTCCGTCACTTGCTTACGCCTGTTGAGTTTGGCTGGAGGGCTGTCACCAGGGCAGCAACTAATGATGTTCATCGACCGTCGCCGCGGTTCAGTTGTGGCCTAGTAGCTCTAGACTGAATGAATCTTTTTTGCTGGGACCGCTGTTAAAGCGGTTAATTGGTAGTGGACTACAAAGGGAAGAATCGTGAAGTGGGCTTGTCCATCAACTGTCCATGATTTCCGTTAAGTCGACCGAAGCAACTAACACGTGTTTAGGGGGATTTGCGCACACAGTTTATCTAGTGAATCCATTTGAAAATCCCCTTAAATTTTAGGCTGACAATCAAAATAGGGCGTTTACATCGGTTTATATTTCAGGAAGTCAAGTCATTGACTTCCTTAATGCTTACATGGGTATCCTCGGTTTATATTGGCTGCAGCATAATTACGACGAATGTGATTAGCATCAGCATGAGCATAAGCGCACACTTCTAATGAGAATAACAGTGACAACAAGGATCTGAAACGTCCGGAAAATAAAATTCTTGTTCCAGTGATCGCTACATCTTCTTCTTCTGAACAACAAGAACATTTAGAATGATGATGCTGAGGATGATGATGATGATGATGATGACGATGATGATGATGATGATGATGATGATGATGATGATGATGATGATGA
>JAYGXS010000005.1:48821348-48886969 GCA_036362985.1 Ligula intestinalis
GATGATGATGATGATGATGATGATGATGATGATGATGATGATGATGACACGGATGAGAATCAGGCACAAATGCTAAAAGATTTATTACATGTTTTACGGAAACATCAGTTCAAAAAACGGTGTCACAGAACAGAAAGTGGAATTCGCTTCCACAAAAGCGATAAACAAACTCCAATCTGCTCGAAGTTTGATGGCACCATTCTGTGTTGTGTCCTATTCTAAATATACTTCTCCAAAACTTTGTTATATTGAGTAATTGATTTGTTTGTTTGTCTTAACAAAATAGGTTACTAGAAAACGTGTGCGAAATCATCCGCAATTTTATCTGACTTACACATTTTTTGTCAGCGTTTTTCCCTTGGCCCCTAACTTTTGAGGTCGAACAGAGGAGTATGAAAGTCAGGAGCTTGAACAGTTACCAACTCCGTTTCTCATAGGAGTAATTCCTTCAGTCATGAGAGTTACATAGCCATTCAGCCGAACTGAGTCTAGGAATATGTTCGTTTCGATTTCGAATGGTAACCTTTGACCGAAAATATAATTGTAAGTTCGCGCACGGCATTTCAACGGATCGATCTAAGCTACCTAGTACGTATATCTTGGTGACAGCGGATGTAGTCCCTATCAACCTGAACAATCTCCTCCTTTAAAAAGAAGGAGACTCTATCACCGGAATAATTTTTCACCAGCTTGGCGCTTCAGTTTCACGTATCATACCGGATAGTAGCCGACAAACTTCGTGGATACAAAGGGAACTGCAGTTTTTATAGGGTACTGTAACTATTTGACCGCATACCCCTCAAAACAGCTTTCGTGTTCATTGCAGGTGGTCGGACTTGCTGTACCGAGTGCCAGATATCCAGCATCGGATACGTTAGTTGTCGAATTTCAATAACTAGTGGCGAGTAGTTGCGTAACAATTGGTTGGCTAGTTTGTTCGCCAATACCGCAATTGATGATCTAGTTGGCCCGCTCGCTCTTCGCATGGCTGCTTACTCAAGCCAGGCGAAGTATCAGCGCCTAATATGACTAGTAAAACTCACAATTATGTATTCATAATAATAATTTGCTGCGCGTTCTGCGCAAAATAGTGACGAATATTTACTCCAAAATGCCCATTTATTCGTTAGCACAACATGCATTGATTGTGAGGGCATTCTCGTTGAGAGTGCTAGTGCCTCTCCTTCATGCAGTCAGCTCCCCATTGATATATTTTCCGATTACTTGGGGCATTTTAAAGCGAATCAAAACACATAGACTGAGCATATTAATCACACACATTTGGGTGCGTAAAAACATTTGAATGGTTTCCTTATTACACCTGGTGTGTAGATAATGACAGTTCAATAAAGGTGCCCACTTGACAAAATTGTATATTTCGATTTGTATCACTTGCCCACATTATGCCTGTTTTGTGTTATATGTGGGTTTCTTGAGCCGGTTCCCGAAGCAAGCTATAGGTTCCAACTTTTCCCAAATTTTAGAATGTCCCTCCGCGTAGCAAGAGTCAAAGATACACATTCGTAACAATGGCTTCCTTGCTGAATACCTTTGTAAGGTAATGAAAGGGGAAGAAGTCATTGTGAAGTAGAAAAGAATTGCACAGTTTATTTGAATCCTCTGACTGCGCGTTCAAGAAGCACATCTCTTCCACCAGAAAGATGTGACAGATTTTTAGCACGGGAGTAATATTTTTATTCTTTTGATGTTTCAGCCCCACATATCATTTCCTTGTCAAAGACAAAAGCGGAAACAGATCAAGCAACCGATAAAACCCGGGTGAGCAGTCAAGCGTACTCCATCACATTTCGTGCTCAACCTGCTCTGGAAATTACGTAGGTTACATTAACGGACACTCGGATCGCACACACAGGTATATAAGCTGGTTAAGTGAAGTGACGAGTAATCGCGTGTGGCTGCCCATACCTTCGAAATGAATCAGGAGCGTAAGTTCGCCGCCATCGAGATAACCGCCACACCGGAAGTAAGACAAGTCGAGATTTGATTGAAGCCTGAACCTTTGGTCTGAACTCCGAAAAATCGGTGTATTGACTTGACGCCAGTATACAGAGCCCTGCACAGTCGCCTCCATACCCCGTCACTAATTCCTTCTTGACTAAAACTGCTATTTTCTCTAACGAAGGACTCCTGTGCGTGCTAAAAACTCAGAAACCTAAATGAATGTTTCCGGATCTCGATTAGTCTTCCTAGAATTCGTACATTTGAGTCCACTCAACGTAATCTACCTTTGTAAGATGTTTCATTTGAAATTATGGAATAAAAGTCAGAAGCTTCTTTTTCATAAAGAAGGGATTGGAAATGACTAACTTAATCGCCTGCTTGTTAGATTGGGAGATGTTTAAGGGTGGCCACAGGTCCTGGAATTATCATAGTAATAAATTATCGTCTTGGTGGCTGGTAGTGACATCAGGGAAAAAGCTACCACTAGAATTTGCTTTCATTAACTTTAAGGGAAACCCACACTTTGTAAGTACGATAAGAATCAGCCCTATTATCCCTCGCCATGGCGTCCAAAAGAACTCGACATTTAAAAAACAAAAAGCCCTCACCAGAGCAATTGTCGTGCCGCAAACAGCTCGCTAAAAGCGACCCATCTTAAGTTCTTTGTGAGGCTCTAATCAAAAACAAACTATGCTTTCCTCCAAGGAATCTATGATCAACTGAAATGGATTCCGATTGAAGTAACTGGACATGTAGCTCTAATGGCAGTGCAGATACAGAAGCCAGATCCAGAGATTCCCAGTTTGAATGTCCCTGTATCTTTAAGCGATGCCTTCTGAAAATGAGCGCAGAAATCGCTTATTTATCGACTGTTCTGGCACCAAGCCCACGACAGACGAATGTGATGACCACCATTTGAAGAACGTGATGTTAGGACCACTAAAAAATCTCGCTACGATTAATGCCCACCGAAGAACGGCTACCACGATGCGAGTACTGCGCTAATCTAGCTTACATCTGGTTTTCCTCCTTTGCAGATCTAGCGCAAACAAATATTTACGAGTCCGGTAGCCACTATAGTTGCCGGCCTGTCTAATAGCCAAATAATGGTCATCACAACTACTCATAACAAAAAACGAAGGCACAGTAAATGGGAATGTGGATAAGCGCGCTGAATGCGGAGTGGTGAGACTGTAGTTTACTATCTCCCTTTATGCTTCTTGCCTATCACGTGCCTCCAAATAAATATAAATAATACCATTTTTCTTTTTAACGCTATTCTACAGGGTGGGGTTTTGACCTTTCTATTCTTCTGGTCAAGATTGCGGGAGAATAATTCAGGGCTACAAAACTTTATTGCTGAGTCAGGTACTCGTGAGAGGCATGCGAAAGGAAACTTTCGTAAGCAAATAAAAAGGTGAGTAAGTCTGTTCTGCGCGCTTGCAATAGAGACCGGGGTTTCTGTTTTCGGCGCGACAGAAGTCGCGAAGCGTCCGCCGCTCTTTGATGCAACTGTTACGATCTGTCTACGGCTTCCCCCCCCCCCCCCCCATGTAAGGGAAGGCGCCTCGGGGCAGGGCTTTCATCAACCAGACGTCAGGTGATTAAATAGCCCGGGGTGAACGCAAATTACGGCAGCTATAGGTGGTCGGGGAGAGAAAGGACGTCACTCAGCTGACGAGCAAATGACTTTTGAGCTCCCGGTTCAGTCAATGACATTTTATTAGTAGCTT
Source organism: Ligula intestinalis (assembly GCA_036362985.1). Classification (NCBI taxonomy): domain Eukaryota; kingdom Metazoa; phylum Platyhelminthes; class Cestoda; order Diphyllobothriidea; family Diphyllobothriidae; genus Ligula; species Ligula intestinalis. Next base: position 48,825,044 of record JAYGXS010000005.1, read on the forward strand.
ATGGACTGGCACGCAAACGACTGCTTGGTAGTTGGTCGCGGAACTGGAAGAGGTTTTTAATATGTTTCTTAAACACCTAACCTTAACAGGCGAGATTTTTTAAACTCTCCCCCTGTGGACTTTGTTCAATACCAGACAGGATAAATTGCAGGATAAATTGACAGCATTCAGACAGTTCTCGAATGGACTTATAAGAAACCAATGTATTACCAGCAAACATTAGCGAGTGCAGAATACGCGTATTTCTAGCTTATTGGCTGTGGTCGGCTGCACATATCCAACTCTAGTATAGCCACAGAAACTGCTGCTACACTCGAGTTTCGAACCCGCGACCAGTGAGCTCCTGCTCGCTGATTATGTCTAGGATGATGAGTCCACCACCAATATCGAAACGTCAGGCGAACAAAATTATTGGCCCAGCGATCGAGTTGCCTTCCTCTCAGTAGTAGCAATACCAACCTTGGTTTCCTTGAGTCTGTCTTGACACCCGACTGAAGGTAAGTGAGAGGAAATAGTGCGATAGTACCAGCGCAAGAGACTACTGTCACTTAATATTAATTTAGGCGGTTTACTGGCCTGCATTGAAGAAAGCGGCCTACGGCCGATCCCGTTCGGTCAACTTGACTTTGTCTTGTCACCCGTTCAAATGGATAAGCGCTGAAGGTGAGGTAGACCGTCGCGCGTCTATTTCCCTTAAATCTCGTCTCTGTCTCCAGTCACCATTCCTGCTCTTGGGCATATGGTGGATATTATCGAAATCGATGGTCTAACTATCACCATGTAATCGGCGCACTGTATCGACACCGTACGCTTCTAGATGTTGATATCGTGTAAAACTTTAATTGAGTATTCTATGACCTTTTACCTTGGACCTTTTAACATGATCCCTTACTTACCTTATCCCTCGCTCTCCGTGAATGGAGCCATTTTTGCTGAAAGTTTAGGATATTCCATTCTAAATAAAGCGTCCCACTCTCTCTCTCTGCTTCTGTTAAAAAAAAGCAGAAGAATAGGCAAGCCCCCCCCCCCCTCCCACTGATTCTATAGGCGGTCTTGGCCAAAGTGCTAATAAGAGGAAATGTTAGCGATTCCTAACCTGCATCATAACCGCAGACTTAATTCTAAACGAAATCATCCCATAAACTAGTGCCAGGCCTCCGGAAAATAAGGATTCTTATTCCTGTATCTTGCCGCGCCACGCTTTAACAAAGGACGCATCGAAATAAAATGAATGCTAGTGCATTACCGCTTATGTATGCAGTATGTCTAACCAAATAGCCGGGCGTTTTTTACACTGACGTTCCATTCAGCGATCAGAAGTGGTTTGTGAAAATGTTGAGGACATCTCGTATTTCTCAGCAGTTGGTACTGTTTTGGCAAAATCTCAGTCGGTCAAACAAGAAATCGGAATACCGGTGGAGAAAATAAGGAACTGGTTGCCCATCGCAAAAATGAAACATTATCATTTAGAATTTGAACAGTTAAATTCGAAGATTATAAAGCTGCCGAATGTATTTTTCCACCTTCTGCAACTCAAGTTCTACTGGGTTTCCAAAGCTGGACACGGCGAACCTCGTGACAGCTTATCAGGGCTCCAGAGCAAAGGTCCAAGAGCGTTTTCCACCAGTGAATCATACATACCGGTGAGTAGCTCCGCTTACAGGTAGTTTACATAATATTTTCATTAGAACTTTGTCAATCCGTTTACTTACCGCAGGGAACGTATGTGTCCCGTTGTGTCCTGGAGCTCGATCTAGGCCCCCAATGGGCAGTCGTATGGCGATCATTAATGATATAAAAGGTATATCACCAAAGGTGAGGTAGACTGGTAGGACCACTTCTGACCTACTAAAGGTCGTCAGTCTGCAGTACCCCAATTCCAAGTTTAGATAATCTGGTGCTCGAACACATAGCCTCCGGTAGGTGAATACGAATTTGTGGATCCGCCGTCGTCGACTGGGCAGTGTGAGGGTCGTTAACCGAATTGGTTTTCGTAATGAAAACGCACCCACCCTCTTAGTGCGACAGTATGCCTCCCAGCTCTCTCTTCTCTTTCGGTGAAAACAGACACCGGGGAAAGAATCAAAGAAGACAATATTAATAACTGCAAGATGACTAGAGTGCACTCCAACGTTTAGCAGGTGAGCATGTTCCTTATTGTGCCAAATCGTGAGAAACCACCCCACACTATTATTCATGATCACAACCGGCAGATTGCCCAGTTTATAGCTCGATAGTAAGGCAATGACCTCATTTTCAGTGACTAGATAGTATGTACTCAAGCACTGGGTTATCCAGACCTTGAGTCAGAGTGCGCATAGCAAATGGCGTCTAATAAGCTAACAATAACCACATGCAGAAGGAGGAGCGTTCACCGGGAGAAATTTATTATAGCGCCTGACGTTTCGCATAGTTGTCTCGTCTACCCATTTTCAGAAAATGAACACGCTGACGATAGATAGACGAGACAACTACCCGAAACGTCAGGCTTATAATAAACCTCTCCCGGTGGTGAACGCTCCTCCTTCTTCTGATGCGCCATCTGGGAATCAAATTTTTAGCACTATTAGAGTAGTCGCCGGTTATTAAGCCCACGGTTAATAGGCCCAGCCGCGTATTAAGCCCAAATCAGCTTGGGACGGAATTTTGCATAGCAAAATCCGCCGGCTAATAAGCCCAGTTTGCCGGCTACAAAGCCTAGTTTGCCAGCAGGATATAGTGAGATTCTCATCTCTCTGCGTGCGCAACGCGGTCTACGGGCATCAGATTTCAGAAAATTCGGCCATTTCTGGCGCCTGGAGAAGGACATCAAAGAGCACTTGCGAGAGAAGTTTCCTCCAAAACAACTGACACTAGACCGCTTATTTTAAACGTGTCGCAACTCATGTTTTTGCTTTTGTTATTACGTAAAATACAGATAAACAGCATAATTTTCTTGTACATAACCAAGCTCTACACACAATATAGTGCGTATGTAATGTATAGTGCCTATCCTGCATTTGCTAATCAAGAACTAGGACTCTCTGGTTATTGCACCCGCCGCTTATTAAGCTTAAGTTGGTCTGGGCCCGTGGCGGGCTTAATAGCCGGCGACTACTGTACTTATAAGCATATGGTTCATCCAAGTCACTGGCGATTTCTATTCTGCAACTATTCCATTTCGAAACTGACAGGGTGAAGGTTGGTAGATCGCCAGGTAACTTTATACTATACTCCGGAACGCTGTTCAATTAGATATCCTCAGTTGAGGACCAGCAGTGGCATTGTCATTTTGTGTTGGATCTCTGGGCCCAGAACCCACACATGTGGTCCCATAGTAGCCACTAATCAGTAGCCTATGAGCATCATGCCTAAAGGAATGTAGATAATGACGGCTTATTTTCAGTCATTTACCAGTCCTACCCCAGGCTCAGTTCCTTGTTTATGAAATAAATCGATAGCAATTACTAACTGAGACCCTTAAGCGCAATACCACTTGTTTTTATCTGAGGTAGCGAAAACCCAAACTCCCCGAGGGAATTACGTGCACGAATTTGTCCTGTAGCTCGGCTTCCATCGCTAAAATAATCTCGCATCATCATCGTCATCATCATCATCATCATCCTCATCATCATCATCATCATCCTCCTCCTCATCATCATCATCATTATCACAGCCTAACGTAGAAGTCAACCTTACAGACTACGGTAAAACATTCACACAGAGATCTAAACCATAAGTTCGCGTGTTGTGAAAGAAACGAATAGGGGGTGTATTACGCCCAATAAATGCACATTGTCAACATTTCGCACGCCCCTGACCGAATACCACCCCAAACCACCTGACTGAGCGTAGCGGCTTTGTCCCAGTGAGAATCAGCGGACTGATTGAACAACGAAAAGAAAACAGAACTCCACAAATAACCCGAGCAAGTGTGCGCAGTATAATTTTACTGCTTAGAAGGAGATTTTGCAGGATGACGAAACCTAAGAGGCCTCTAACGCACTTGGCATATCTGGGTGTCCAAATAACTTCGCATTTTCCTATCCTTCAGCATTCAATCTCAGCCACCACTACACAACTAATATTCCACTAATCTGGTCCTATTTTGATATCCTCTTAGGGGAGGGGGCTGCTGCTCCACGCCATTTGAACGAGGTCGCTGTTCAGAAAATGCCAAACGAGTTCTTTCACCCGAGTCATAAACCCTGTTTCAAGAGCTGAAAGCGAAGATAAGTAGAAAGTCTCAGTTATGCATGGATGTGGAAAACGTTTTAATAAAAAAAGTAATAAAGGCAGCAGCAAAAGTGGCAATGAAATAAAGTGTTCTTCAATCTGGGGGGATTCTGCGTAAATGTACAAAAAAACAAGGAGGTGCAGTCTGCTTCAGCCAACTTAACCTAAGGATAAAAGGTAATAAGTAGCGTCAAACTGTAATCGAACCTTTCCTCTCTCCCCTCCCTATTCAACTAACCCTCTTTGAACTGACGCTTTGGGTCATCCGTTGCCGTGGGCATAAGACCGCAGGGCATCCTACAATTCAGAATGTAACGCCTCGCGGCCATTCTAAGACCGGGTACACTTTCGAATGTTGCTATTTAGAGTATTGCCGTAAGACATACAGTGGCCCTTGCTTCATCTCATCGTAGGCTCAAAAATGGACCATTGTAGAGGTGCCGATGGTGAGGATGTTGGCGTCATCAGGGGCGAGATCTCGCTGAGACGAAGGGGATTCCAGCCGGGACAACTTGAAACAGCGACTGGTGGCGTCGATATCGACAGGCCCGTTCCCGAGACGGTGTAGTCGTAAGGAGAGGCAGTACCGTAAGGCGGTAGTTTCTCTCTGGACAGTGAGGGAACGCTGCTCTGAATGCTACTGCCATAGCCGCTGTCTCCGAGGCCGGAAACTCTCTCCACTGGTCTCCTGACTGGAGTCAAGAACTCCAGCGCCCTTCGCGGACCTGTATCGGAGGCCTCGCAGTAACTCTGCTGGGAGTAGTAGCTCGGATAGCAGCGCTCCGGTAGGATGGGTGACGGAAACTTTGGTTTGGCTGGCGAAGAGTTTTCACAGTACGCCTGACATCTGCTCATGCTATCGTTGGTCGCGTGGGCAGGAGTCTGATACGTCGTCGTGAAGTTGTTGGAAGAGGATCCAGCAAAACCCATGTCTGTGCCTACCACCCCGATCCGGCAGTTGTTGTAGTTGACCCTATTCTTTGTATCATCATCAACATCCGATGTCTCAGTTGCATCATCATCTTCTAGGGGTTCATTGAGCACCCGGTCCAGATGTTCAATGTACCAGATGGCTTTCTTTAGAGTGGAAATTTTGCTCAGTTGTTCACCCTCCTTCGAGGGTACTACTGCACGCAGTCGGGCAAAACCGAGATTCAATAATTTCACGCGATTTCGCTCGCGCTCGTTACGTCGGGCGACGGGCACGGCAGCCTTGCTGCTGTCGATGGCTTTGGAGGATAGAGCCAATTTGTTAGCGCCCGTAGCTCTTTTAGGAGTGTTTGATCGGAAGCCGCGTTTCCTGGAGGATCTACCCAGAGTTTCCCCGGCTTTACGGGGAACGTTCTCCTTATCGTCTAGGGGACTCGATGCGATGGGGAAAATCGGTACACGGGTACTGGAATCGTAGAGCAGATGATTGAACCTCTGGTCAGAATTCTGTATAGGCTGCAGGGGCATGCCAGCGGATGAGCTGTCGGTAGCGGAAGCTGTCGGTTTTTTGGTAAAGTAGGGTGGATCGGGGTGGTAGGCACAATTGACTTGGGTTTGCTTGAAGAGTTGCGTAAAGCTAGTGCTGCTGGAGACTAGGCACCTAGTTTATATATGTGCTAGTGAAAAAGCGGGAGGAAACAGTTTCCCCCCCCCCCTCCGCCTGCCCAACCCTACCCTGTCGTCCGCCACCCCCGCTCCCCCCCCCTACCCCCACCTTAAGAACGGTCAGAATCCCCCTTCACCGCGTCTGTCCACGAGGCCTGGTTCCTGGTCTGGCCTACACACGTGCGCGAATTGCCGCCCGGGTCATTCTGTCCAATCACATTGATCTCAGGCATTATCCAATAGATCGTGTCCAGACCAATGGAGTTCCACTTGGGCTCCCAGCCAATAGAATTTTAAGTAAGACTTGCGCGTGTTAAGCAATAACGTGGGCAGCTGAGGGTGATGAGACGCTACCGGTTCTTTTTAAAATAGTCGAATCTATCTAAATAACTCTACATTTTGGGGCTGTTTAGTTAAACAAACGTGTCTTAACACGTCCTCGAAAGCCTGAAAATCATAATTGCTGAGACTCCCGGTCTGGTTGACTAAACAGCACAAAAATATCGAGGTATTGAGACAGATTTGACTATTTAAAAACGAACCGGTAGCATCTCATCAACCTCAGATATCCACGTTATTGCTTACTACGCGCAAGTCCTACTTAAAATTCTCAGCTTAGGTAAGGACTCGAAATCCGACGGTGGATACTAATAAGCCGTACCTTGCCAGCTTTAGACTCATGCTGGTAGACCGTGGAACTAACGCAGATGACGCTTCTACTATGTTTGCCTCAATTAATGTCCCTTTAAGACGTTTCTCTTATTCACTGAAAGCTGCAGAATAGGAAGATGACATTCCGATACGAATAGCGCTATTAATTCGTATTTGAGGCTGTTCGATATTAGTGTAAGCTAACATATTTCAATGAACCAGAATACCTTCGTAGCAGTAGACTATCGTAAATGGGAAAGTCTGTGAGACTATCTGTTAGAATTGCAACCACCCATAACGCAGGTGGACGGGGATATCGCGTGGAGTTTTAAGTGAGCGGCTACGGTGTCTTCAGAATAGTGGGCCAGTTATGCCGCTGGGGGCCATATCGCAATCAACAATCGTCTACATGGTTGGCAGTTATTATCCAATTTTTGGGCCATACTAGAAGAAATTTGAACAAGGCAAAGATCACGAGATGAGCAGGATTTATGGACGTCATACAATTTCGCGACCTCCTATTCAACTGTAAACGGTCCTTGTCTATTAACAGGATAATTAACTGTCCAATTAAGTTTCAACCTAGAGACTGGGCTTCTTCTACGATTTACGGAGGCCGTGGCAATATAAAGAAGAAAACCAGAGCTCTGTAAGCAGCTGGATCATGTGATCAACCTCGCATTGCCGTGGTAACGATCGAAAAACTCATTCCCGCCTACGTCTCCTCGTCCCCCCACAGGCTTTTACCCTTCTAGGCCGACACTTAATTGGACAGTTACTTATCTTAGTAATAGGCAAGGACCGTCTGCAGTTGAAAATGAGGTCGCTAAATTATGACATAAATGCATCCTGCTTCGACATAGGCCAAATGTACTGGGAGTTGCCAGGTTGCGTTTATGGAACAGACAACTCCCTTGAGTTCTAGTGGGAGTGCTCTAGAAAAACTGTCATACACAATCTCAGTTGAGAAGAAGGCGACTTGATCGCTGTGAAGATACTTTAATTCGCCCGACGCTTCGACATCCGTGGCGGATTCGTCATCAGAGACATAGTCAGAGAGCAAAGCAGATAGGGTAGCATATGCACAGGAGTTCGCAGTATTTATAGGATACAGTTATTACTGCAAATACACAAGGACAATTAACCATAATTGCCTTGCAAAGAAGACGGCTCGATCGCTGGGACAATACTTTTATTCGCATGATGCTCCGACATCTATCGCGGATTCATCGTCAGAGACATTAGCAGAAAACAGCAACAGAAGCGGGTAATACATGCACAGGACTTTGCAGTATTTATAGAATACAGTCATTACTGCAAACATACAGTGACAAGTAACGTTAATTACCTTCTTGTGCGTGGACAGTTTGTTGGACGGCAGGCGGACACTGACCTGTTGACCTGTCATCGCACGTGGTGGACTCGGGCGTGCTGATTGCTCGGCCATTTGGCCCTCCGGCGTTTGCGTACGATGACGCGTTGGCCTGTCCATTCCCCAAGTGACGACTTGCTTTGGCCAAATTGTGTCTCAGCACCGAATATGGATTGGGCAAATCGTTACAAATGGACGAAGCCGAAAGACCCACTGCCACGGCAAGAAACATCTGGGGTCATCTACAGGATCTGATGCAGTTGCGGGCAAAGCAATTATGTCGGAGAAACTGGCAGACTTCTCAAGACACGAATTGCCGAACACGCGACAGCAGTGCGGCAAAATGATGCCAATTCTCAAGTTGTGGCTCATTCGACGAGACCCGGCCACAAATTCAAATTTGATGAAGCCAAAATTCTCGCGAATTCTCGGGTGATCCGAGAATTACTTGAGTCGTGGTTCACGAGCCCCCAATCCATAAACAAGTGCAACAATTTGCCCAATCCATATGTGGTGCTAAGACTCAATTTGGCCAAAGCAAGTCGCCACTTGGGGAACGGACAGGCCAACGCGTCATCGTACGCAAACGCGGGAGGGCCAGATGACCGGGCAATCATCACGCCCGAGTCCACCACGCGTGATGAAAGGTCAGCAAGTCAGAGCACGCATGCCGTTGAACAGACCACCAATACTCAAGAAGGCATTTATGGTTAATTTTAGTCGTAAGTTTGCAGTTATTACTGTAACCTATAAGTACTGCAAATGCTCGTGCATGCGCTACCCACAGCAGACGCGTCTCCGTCGCGTTCCCACCCACCCTTACGGCGGCCAAGGTCTGTTACACCAAACCTCCCTGCGGTGGATCTATCTCTCCTCCTCTCCACCTGTTTTTTTTATGACAGAGCAGCCTCTCTCGACTATGCTGCTCCTCCTCCTTGCCACCGGGATTGAGGCCCACCCGGCGGGGCTCCAGATCCACAGAGGGCTACTAGCCAGCCAGCTACTGCTCTCTGACTATGTCCCTGATGGCGAATCCGCGACTGATGTCGAAACGCCAGGCGATCGAGTCGTCTTCTTCTCAATTACTTCCTGGGACTCGCATGCTTACTTGCATTCTCGCCAATCTCAGTTATTCGAGGCAGATTTCTGAACCTACCTGCATGTCACCGCATGCTCGGAAGAGTGATATGAGAGGGAGCAGATGCCCAGCAGAGAGCAACTGAATCAGCATACCAGACACCCCTTATTGAACTTGAGAGGTCAAGTAGATAAACACACGTTGTTCGGTATAGAAAATAAATGTCATTAGGGTTTATGGATGTCTCATGGTTAACGCTAATCGTTTCCACACCGCCCGCCCGCACGGCGAGGTCGGCGTGTTGTGGTCGATGGAGTGAAGGAGAATGAGTTCAGATAGGGCATGAACGATATATGTAGGTCGAGTACGAGGAATCAGCATCAACTGTAAGTGCGCGGAGTGAACCACCGTCATTAGGGGTTGGCAGTATCGCAGGGGGTTAGGCAAGTTAAACTCTAGCAACTGCAATCTTCAGGCCCGGTTCCTTAGGAAAAGGGACGACATGGGAAGCCAGAGTGGTAGGAATAGTTTATTAGGTACAGAAGGGAATAGGCAGGAGGAATTTGACTGTCAGACGGGCGAGCAACCGCCGGCCACAGCTTCGCATCTGAAGTGAGGTAACCATGGGAATTGCCACAGCGTCTGGAGCGGTTTTTGTTTGAGTTGGCCTTGACAGGTGATTGGTCAGACGGAATGGCTGGACGGGGGCGTCGGCGACCAGTGCATGTGCATTCGTTAGCGGCGGTGAGCCTTGGCAGATGCTTGCCTTCGCGGAGTGAGTCATCACAGGGGCACAGCGCTGGAATCGCTAACTTCATAGCCACTGCCCCGGCTCTTGCTAACACCTGTTACCGTAGGCCAATCGAAAAGTTAGCTGGTATCTATTGGACAACCTGGCAGGCTTCTTTGAGATCAACTCGGTGATTAGCATTGACTAGATAAGCAAGAGCGGACCTTGAAGTCAGTCTGGTTTCGCCTCTACCTAGCTTACCAGATATGTTTACGTACCCTCGTACTGCGCAGAAATATTAACCAAGTTTAGACCGACTCATCGACAAGTATTTCAGCAGCTGCATAAGATACGAAACGCCATTTTACTTACTGTAACCATTTACTGTTCGTCATATGATAAGGAGGTTAAATAGGTAGTTCTTCAGTCACACTGGCTTACTGCATCATAAATGGCCCCACACGTGTTCAGGTGGCTGAAATTGCAATCGTTGTTTCTTTCTTCCTCAACAGACAATAAGTTTACTCAAGTATTTTGCTCACAGAGACTCGTATTCACGAAGTTCTGCAGTAAAGTTGGCCTCGATGCAATTTCTTCCCAGCGGTCTTCGACATGCTATACCGAAGAACTGAGTGACCCATCAAATTCCATGCGGTCTATCGCAGTTGGACACCTGATTCGCCATGCTGCTCTATGTAAATTCGCCAGCAACGCGCGCACCTGTGAGCCGTTCGCAAGTGCAATTCTTTCCCACTCAAGTAGCGGGTGGGTCTTCACAAAGGCTTAGATGCCGACAGAATTATTTCGCACATCAATTCATTTAAAATCAGCTATTGAAGCTCTGCGTGTAGGCAGCAGTTAGGCTTAGCAGGGTAAAGAAGAAGAAGAAGAAGTCTTTGCGATCACCGGAATCGTAATTTTATTCATCTGAGCTTTCGGGCTCTTGTTGGAGTCCATCGTCAGAGATAACCCGTCAACGAAAAGCGAGCAACAGTTATACGGGGCAGGAACCCCCCTCTCCTTCCTGTCTACCCCTCGCCCACTCCTCCCCCCACCCTACTCTTCGCCCTCCTTCCCCCCTTCCCCTATAACAGTTGATTGGTTCCTGCCCCCTATAACTGTTGCTCGCTTTTCGTTGAGGGTTTATCTCTGATGATGGACTCCCGCAAGAGCCCGACAGCTCAGGTGAATAAAATTACGATTCCGGTGATTGCAATGACTTCTTTTTATAGACCAATGCTTGGGGTGCGAACCTTTGCCTCTATTCATTAGCAGGTTATCATTTAAGAAGGAGAACTTAAATTTTTGAAAAATCGTTGTAAATATAATGGGGAAAAGCCGTAATCTTTTCAACTGCGTAGCTGCAGAGGATATATAACATGGCATTTTACTCTATCTAACCAATCAATTTTCGCCGTACCAGAAAAAAGGTCAAATCGGTAGCATATTAGCTGAATTTGCCTATTGCACTATAAATGGTCCTGTGCGTCCTCAGAGGGCTAAATTTCCAAACACCGTTGCTTTCAACAGGCATTAAGTTCATTAAATTATTTTGTTTGCAGAGACTGGTACTCGAAAAAGAATATGGCAGCGCTGTTCTCGATAACTTTTTTTCTTTTGCTATCAACTGAAGTGATATCCCAGAGAGCTAAGTGAATCATTAATTTTCCTGTGGTTTAGTGCAGTTGGACACCTTATTGTCCGTGGTGCTCTAGGTGTGTGTTTGTGTTTGACCATCGATTTCGATTAACTGCACCAACAGGTTGGTACAGAAGGTGACGGTCTCAGGGGGTAAATTTAAAGTGGTACAGGACTTAATTAGCGGCTCCGCACTCCTCATTTTCCCCCGGAGTCTCGAAGACTAAACGGGGTTTGGCGTAGGCTGCTTTATCAAATGCAAGCCGAAACACCGCCTAACTTATTCTGAAGTGAGAGTAGACTTTTCGCGGGTGCTACTGCACTGTCTACCCTCACTCACACATAAGAGGTGTCTAGCCAGACTCTAGGAAGTCAGGACTGGTACTGCTACTAGCACTACTGCTATTTTTAATACTAATAATAGCTGAGTGGTGGTATTTGCTGGCAGTATTATAGGTCAGAAGTGACGCTGATTAAAGTCAGCACTCGGCTCATATCCCCTCAATCTCAACAGGAAGTGTTGCTAGCAGTGGCGCTACCCTTTGTCGGAGGTGACGCTGATTCAGCCGCGCTAGGTCTGTGAATCTTGGTTTCAACTATTCCGAGGAAGTACATGTTTGGGGCACTGAACACAGCAGAACTTGTCTTGGTTTCCAGATTCTCAACTCTATCCATCAGGCTGTAATCGTATATACTCGGTTCGGACCAAGATACTGCTGCTTGAAGCAGGTGCTTATGCTTAAGTGCTAAATCTAGTAAGCATGTTTACTAAGGCCAGTAAATAGTATATTTTATCAGGCCTATGTGTGCTTTTTTTAGGAAGTCGCACCCAGTAGACACTCCAAATCTGTCTGAGGTAGAATAATTAGCATTTGAATAGCAATAGGGTGTTTGTAAATAATACACAAGTCATATCATGCTTGTGATAGCCAGTCAAGCATCTCAGTTATCAGCATTTAGCAGCGTCTTGTTAGAACACATGTGGACGCGAAATCGGGATCATAGTTTGCCGGGCCATGTCTTGACTACCTACAGTATCTAGTTTTGCTCAGAAGTTATAGAGCATCATCTGCCTATTAGGAAGCAAACTTCTCCACAAAAACCAGTCATAAAAGCTTAGTAATTCCAGCAACAGTATAAGACGTTCAGTAATAAGACGTACATCTTACATGCGCTACAAGTACTGTAATAGAGGAAAACAGTGTTGCTGAGACTGCACTTGGCCAAAAGGTTAGACTAGGCCTGCTTCACTATAAAAGTTAAGCAAATCTAACTAAGAGACTGGACTGCGCAAACTAAGAGGTATATTTGTGAGCTAAACTGAGTAATGAAGTTGCAGTCAGCTAGATTCTAAGGTAAGCTAGATAAGAATGATGTGTACCTAATAAAGCAAATTTACTGCTGTGGCTAGGAGGAATATGCTATAATAAAAGAACTAGGTAAATTCCCTACCAAAACCCATGCCTGCGAACTGCTCATTTGTGTAAGTATTCCCCGCTCAGGTGGCGAATGGATCTTCACAGCGACGTAGATGCCGACAAAATAATTTTGCACATCAATTCACTTAAAATCAACTATGGAAGCTCTGTGTGCAGACGTTGGTTAAGCTTAGCAGGGTATTGTTTAGGAGGGAGGCAATTAAATGCTTAAAAATCGTTCGGCAACAGTAGCTTATGTAGGCCCACACATATACCCCTAGTCCTTGCATGTTTTCCTACGAAAAAGGTGGTAATAAGGTTTTATGGGTGGGGAATTAGGACACACAGTGGAATATACTTTAATAAATGCAAAATGTATTTTTATTTATTTAGAAGTTTTGTTGATTTATGTATGTAGGTCTTCCTAATCTGTTTTATCGTTTAACTTATTGCGGAAAAACCCGATTATCAAATAACAGGTTCCTTGAATTTCCCGAAAAATAGAAATGGTGGTTAGGAGGTCGTCTACTTCAACTTACCCGAGGTCCCACTTACCGTTCTGGAGTTAGATAAGTATAGTTCACGACGCGAAGTGCCACGCAAACTTTCAATTTACATGCAGAACAACTTACTCCCAGTGACCACGGGAACCAACTTCGACTACATTTTTTCGCTTTAAACTTACTTCTAAAAAATCCCTTTTCTGCCTATCCTATTTTCCCACCCCTCAAAACTCTATAACCACCGTTTTTGCAGGAGAAAATGCTGGGACTAGGGGTATATGAGTGGGCCTACATAAGCCACTTTTGCCGATCATTCCAAATATGAAAGGGAAAAGACATAATATTTTCAGTGAAACCTTGATTTTAGCCTATAGTGTGCCTTATGTCTTGTTCTGCGCAGCTAGGCCCCTCAGTTTTACGTTCGGGCCGTAATGTGAGCCATGCGTGCATATAAAGCCGTTGTGTAGTATTTCATGCATTTTGACGAAAATACTGGAAATTCCAAATATTTAACGTCAGAAGTACCGTATTTTCTGTTTATTTTACTAAAAGTTAAAAATTTACCTCAAGACCACTCTGAGCATTGATAATTGGGGCTCTGTGCAAATAACGTGTTTTTTACGCAGAACTACACATGAATGGAAATCCGAATTTTTCATCGTAAACTTACGAATGCAGCATGGAAATTCTCCACGCTACTATTAGCTATGCTGGTCCTATCTGTTATGCTTGTTGCAAAATAGGATGTATGTCAGCTGTTAATATCACTAGAATATACAATGTTCTGGTCTTAGTAAGTATGATTACCAGAATTAGCACTCTTAGCAATGGCATATTACCTCTATGAGCAGTATTTTAGCCAAAACTTTGTGGAATGCGACACAACTTTGGGTGGACAGAGGAAGCTTGCATAAATAAAGGCAAACCATGATGTGCTCCGGGTCTCAAATATGTATTTACTTCGAATAGCATAAATTGAGATTAACACTCCTAGTTTATATCGAGCGGACCTGAACCACAGCGTTGAATCAGAGCAGTGCCACCTCTAATTAATAATAGCATCAGTAAAAGTACCATCACTACTATTACTCAGCCACATTGTTAGTAAGCAGTAGTATAAATAGTAGTAGAAGTAGCAATATCAGATGTCGTCTCCTGAGTCTTTCTGGATGTATGTTGAAGGTGGGTGAGGGTAAGTAGCGCAGTAGTACCAAAGTAGTACTACGAGTAGTTTCCTTCCATCACATTCCTTTGTAATTATTTTGAGATTCGATTGCAACGAGGTTCAGATCTTCCTTGAAATGCTAATTAAGACTTAAAGATTTTCCCTGACTTCGGTTGATTGACTATAAATAATGATTATATTCCACGTGCTTACCAAAGCCTTCAAAATCAGCTATATGTTAAAAGTACTTACCTAGATACCGAGCTTTTAAAAATTATTTCGGATGCAGCTGTCTGTTTTTGTCATGGTTTCAGAACCACCCAAAAATGTCAACTCACTGCCGAGTAAAATGAACGTCCACAACAAAATAATGCGAAAGAATATCCTTAAGATTGATCAAATTTTTTTCTATAATAAGTTACCTCGTGAAAATGAGTTTTTGTTATATATTTTGGCGTTGGATATGTGCGTACTTTTTTGAAGATTGAGGCAAGATCAGAATGGAAGATTTTAGCCAGTTTTTTTATTTCCCTAAAAAATAGGGATACATTTTCCGTTATAAATGAAAGAGCTAACTTTTATATTTAAACCGGAACAGTTTTCAGTATATTTGGTAACTTCTAGGTTCAGTTTTACAAAAGCAATCGCAAAGCAGGGTTGCAATAATATCAATGGCGATTTTAAGAAAACCTTTTCGCGATGTCTCGTGACAACTCACTCAAATGTGTATGATGTTAACTGTCTTCAACTTTATATTGACTGTGCAATCGATTCGGTTACTTCCTACTAATAAAGTCATCATACGCATTCTTTGCCTGCTACCCTTTAAAGAGGCAATATACATTTAAGGTGAGGAATAGCAAGTAACTATCTTATAAGCTTATGGCTCAATTTTATGGCACATAGCTTGAAAGATTGGCGAAATAAAATTTTTAAACTTATTTTGCTCTTCTATTCCCAAAAAATAATGCGTTATCTCATAATGGCACAATCTCAATTTCATGGTGGCAAAACAAAATTCTGTTCCCTGAATATGGATATATGTATAATCAAAACGCTTCCGCTTTTTATTAAGGTTCTTCTGTAGTACAGGACTGAGAAGTATGTCCTACATATTGAGTCAGGTGCGATTTACAACAGATAGTCATTTAAAGTAATAATCAAGAATATTACTTCAATAAAGTAAACTGAGGAAAAGGCAGTAAAAAATTCGATATCGGTGGCAGATTTCAGCGAGCCACTGATTTTGAAAAAAAATATAGGAGAAAACAACCAAATTTTCAAAGGGACACTTAAGATGGTGCGAGTCCATTTGGATCGTCTTCAGGTGCAAACTTCTTAAAGCATTAGCTTCCACGATTCAGATTCCGAGCTGATTTGCCTGAAAGTGTTCCTCCAGCTGATTCATACTTAGTTCAATACTCGGTGGCAGGAGGTTGGCTCACTTCGCCGCTGCTGGGAAATCGAATTTGCCATATGGTGAAGAAGAAGTCCAGCTTGCCATTCTCAAGACCAGTGAAAAATTCCCTCAATCTCACAGCAGACAGATTTTACACCGGACTTAACCATCTTTAACTGTTATTCAAACAGCCAAAACGTCAATGAATCCAATTAGCCTGGTAATCATCTAATGAATGCTGCCTTGATTACTTAAGAAATTCTGCTTGGCCAGCCAGCTCTTTGTATCCCCTTTGGTAGGCTCGATGTGGATACGTCGACACAAATTGAGAGAATTAGGCCGAGAATTAGGTCCGAAGAAATATGGTTCCATCTTTACTTACAGACAATAAGTACTCTATGGTCCTTGCTAAATGAAGGGAATGCAATTATGACGGAATATGTCCCGCAAGTTCCAGAGCGTAATTAGCGGTAATCATAAAATGATCCTCGAGCATCCTGCTGATTTAAACAATTACTAATTTTGGTATTAGTCCAGTTGCATTTAGCAGACGTCAATTCTACTTTCTTCGACGTTCAGCCACCTGGCAGACATTAATTTGGTGGAGGTGCTTGGTGGCTTCCTCTACAAGACATGCGTCGTGAACCCTTTTGGATGGCACATCAATTGTGGTTTTGTGCTCGAGGACACCTGTCTTCTATGAAACTCTCGCCTCTGCTCCGTTCCGTGGACACCGGGACTACAATGAGCGCTGTCCCGTCCTTCACTCCCATCCCTGCATCACACTGCCTCCCCCTACAACATCCTTAATTGTCAAACCCATTTGAACAATCCAGAAAGCGGTTTCAACCCGTATGCCCTTAAAAATAGTTCACTACTTGTTGTGGAAGAAACTGGTATTTCTCATATTATCCCGCTTTTTTTCACCGAGTTTGATGCTGTAGAGTAAAAGCCATACCTGGGGGGATGAAAATTCATCAGTTGCAAGTGACCACATGTACGATTTCCCACGAGGTCGGCCCAGCTTTGGTGACTTGCCTATGAAGTTGTTTACAGTGAGATCCACTTTGATGTCTTGCCCTCACGTCTCTCACCCGCCCTGCTCGGGTGACGGCGGGTGGAGCTCGCCAGAGGTGGGTGCGGACTCGGTAATTGCGAAGGCTAAATGCCTCTTCACGCACGACCTAGTCTCGTCTGCGTACGTAAGGATAACTGGGTTCACGGCGCCTTACCATATTCAAGAATTGTAACAAGATTAAAGGCGTTTGGAGTGGCAGTTGCTCATTGAGTTTCAGTTTTACCGTCATTTGTCATAAAATTGTACCTCTGCCTACACAGAAGCGATGCCATTTGATACTGCCCAGTATACTGTGGGAGAATGTTTCTGAGGCTGTACCAACTACCCTCCGGAGGCGTGTCACGTATCGTCAGGATGATTACATACCTGATTGTCTAAAAAGTCGGCGACGATGGTCTAACCCGGTCACGTCAGCTTTTCTCAAAAGATGCCTCTTGAAGGCACGGCACAAGCAGAAATTTGATGACAATACAAGTGAACATGCGAGTCCCAGGGAGCAATTGAGAGGACGATGACTCGACTGCTGGGACAACACTTTTATTCGCTTGACGTTTCGACATCCATCGCAGATTCATCTTCAGCGACATTAGCATAAAGCAGACCGGTTTCTACTGCCGTTTGCTACTAATGTCTCTGATGATGAATCCGCGACGGATGTCGAAACGTCGGGCGAATAAAAGTATTGGCCCAGCGACCGAGTCGTCTTCTTCTCAAATGTGATTCCACGCACGACTGTCCGTAGACAGAGGCTTTGTACCTCATGTGGTTAGAGTTTGCAAAAAAAAGATGCAGGCGCGATCAATAGAACAGCAATTCTAGTTGCCTGAGCTTTCGGCTTCGAACATGAGGTCATCTTCGGCAACAATGAGATGCAGCGAGAATTTACGTGTTTTGTATTAAGACACAAAATAGAGGGGGGGGGGGGGCGACATAGCTAAGGGGGAAGGGGGTAGCATTCGTGCTAGGTTGGTCCACACTACGCCCTCTCACGTCGTCGCCATGGCGTGTGTCCTTGGCTAGGACCTGAGCCGCGCTCCTTGGCCACGCGAATGAAGGGCGCGAGAGAAGGGGGCTATTTCAACATGTCTGTTGATGGAGTTGGACCTCCAGTACTTTTCACCCCGTCTTAGTACCGGCTCGTGCCACTATCCGTGTGCCTGATTTTCCTCCAAGGTGTGGGTAACGATATGGGACAGTAGGTCACCTTTCCGCACTGCTCGTTTATGCTCCATCATTCGCGAGCTATGTTGTCACCCGGTCTACCCTGTACATTGGTAAGAGCTTGCCCTTATTGTTGTGACCCGAGGCCGACCTTTTTCCACAAATGGATCAGGTGACCTTATTAGAATATCAGCAAGCCAGAGCGCATTTCTTTATTCTCTCTTGTATGAGCAGGCACCAGTTAGCTAAAGAACTCGTCGAAATTCCGTATTCCAAGATTATCTGACTTATTTTTGCATGGTGGCTCAGTTTTTGAAATTAGAAATAAAAAACAGCCAACTTTCTTAGCTAACCTATTCCACCCCGCCGTAGTAGGATTTCTTGAAGATGCCCAGATCCCTTACCGTTTTTATCCAAGTTGATATAGGGTTAAACAATTACTTTCGCCGCAGAATTGAACGCAGAGGAATACGACAGCGCGTGCGCGCGCGTTCTTCAATCTGCACAACCTCTCAACTTCGACATTCTCCTGGCGTACATCCCTTCCAACGAGAGAATTTAATAGATGTCTCAAGGCATGTCAGATACATTTTTTCTGCAATGCAATGTGCAGTTCAGTTACCGAATTTCGAAGAGCACTGAGCGGCAAAAGGTCCTTCAAGGGTGGTTCAAAAATCCCCCTCCCCCTGGTGAGTGCGTCACTTTTCTCCTGTCTCCTCTCCTTCCCTTTCCTTCTAAACCCAATTAGGGAGAGAACGGAGTTAGCGAAGCATACTTTTTGCACCATGCTCTTCGCCGCCGCCCCCCCACCCCCCGTTCCCTGCCTTCTGTCAACCAATTTCCATCGCATGGCAGGAAAAGGTATGACAGATGCGACCCTCTTTTAGCTCCTGCCCCGACGCCGCCTCACCCACCCAGCTCTCGGCTTGAATCAGATTGGCTGTGGGGGTGTGGGGGGGGGGGGCTATCGGCGCTGGTGGCGGGTCAGCCCACGTGGTCCAGATGGAATCTGAATTCGATTGGACAGGATGATGGAGGGGGGGAGGGGGGGAGGGGGTGGCACACAGGGTTAATAAGAGAGCCTTCGCCCCTGCTCCTCCGCCATTCCCCCCCTCCATCGGCCTCGGGCTTTCACTCAGGCGAAAACGTGGACAGATTGGCCACCATTGCGCCTGCCGGTCGGGCTCGACTCGGACAGCCTAGTGGCCTATGTGTCGTGAGCTGGCAGGACAGGGGGTTGCAGTCACGCGAACTTGTAGCGGCATCCATCTGTTACAGGTTGGAGCGACAGGGGGGAGCAAGCAGAGTGAGAAAATAATTGCAGTTTTGGGGGCAGAGCTCAAATAGGGCGCGTGCCAGGCCGGAGAAGCGATGGGGGCATTGATAAAAGGAGCCTTTTCTGAACTGAAAGTTTTCCCAGGTTTGGCCATACTGAGGACGCATTTGCTGGGCTGTCGATCAGTGGACAGCCTCCGTGCACAGCACTTCTGACACAGTGTCACACGCTGACCGAGCACACTGTGTGTGTGTGGTTTGGCTATGTTTGCCACAAACAGTGAGGATAAGTACGGCTTCGCAGTTACTGGTGGTCGAAGTTAGGCATGGCTGAGAATTTCAGAATTATAACCAACACTTTCACATGCTCCAGAAGGGTTGCTATGTTTCCTACAGTCTACACAAGCTACATAGAGAAAATATAAGTACGGTTTGGAGGACGTTGACTATTGTTGTCGTTATGATTGCAAACACTGTGGCCTATGTCCCCTCCGATGTAATCTTTTTTTCACTCCGATTTGGAATGCAATACCCGTAGTTACTAAGTATAAATAAATTTTCAGTCAGTCTTTGATGATAAGAAGGAACGCTTCATGATTTGTATAGGATTGGATGCATCAAAACTACTGATACAAAAAGGCCTAACCCTTGTACACTTGAAGATTTGGAGCCACACATCTGGTTTCCCCGTTTGCGGAACGGATCTGAACGAAAACGGGTCTGAAACCAAGCCTTATTTTTTAAAGTTTTGATCTTCTAAAGCTAAAAGGAAAGTAGTCCAGGCATTGGCGACTAGAGTGTGCCACATGCGTTTGTCTACAACTGTTGAAACATAGCTCAAAGACTAGAGCTTTAGACTTCTACCCAAAAGGCCGTAGTTTCGGACCTCGGGTGGTGACTGACTGATGATGCCCAATGAGCCAGAAATGGCAATTCCGGTCTCTCTTCTATTTGCTGGCAATGCGGCCGCTAGCGGAACTCAAGAATGAGCCTCAAGGCAACGCGGGACGATTGAGTTCAATTAGTGATTGATGAACGAACTCGATTTGGCAAAAGTAGCTTATGTAGGCCCACTTATATACCCCTAGTCCCAGCATTTTCTCCTGCAAAAACCGTGGGTATCGAGTTTTTTTGGGGGAGGGGTGGGAAAATAGGATAGGCAGAGAAGGACATTTTTAGAAGGTGTAAAGTGAAAAAAATTTAGTCGAAGTTGCTTCCCACGGCCACTAGGAGTAAGTTGAAGGTGTGCGCGGCGCTTCGTGCCGCGGACTGTACATATCTAAGTTGGACCTCAGGTAAGTTGTAGTAGACAACCTCCGAATCACCATTTCAAATTTTCGGGAAATTCAAGAAACCTGCAATTTTCTAATCGGGGTTTTCCGCAAGAAGTAAAACAATAATACAGATTAGGAAAATCTACAGATATAAATCAACGACACTTCTTAATACAGTAAAATAAAAATGCATTGAGCATTTATTAAAGTATTTTACACCCATAAAACCCTATAATCATCGTTTTCGTCGGAGAACATGCAGAAAGTAGGAATTAATGAGTGGGCCTACAAAAGCTTTCTTTGCCCTCGATTGTTCTCAGGGTTAACAGTCACACTGCAATGGCTCCTTCAGGATAAGGCCTATATGGCGCCCTCAATGATGTGAGATCTGAGCTACCTTTGGGGAAGCATACTACAAGTAGTGTCATGTATCAGGCTATGTCTGACACGCAGATAAAGCCGTCAGTAAACGTTCATCAACGAGGGTCAGTGTCTGTCGACCTAAACCGGCAAGACAACGAGCTCGTGGCTCAACGGTTAGGGCGTTCGACTCTGCTCAAAAGATCGCCAGTTCGAACCTTGGGTGGTGCGCAACGTGGGCCTGAGTATGGCTGGCTGACGACGGCTAATAAGCCAGAAATGGACAGTTTCCAGTCTCCTTTGTCTTTGCTGGCAATGCTCTCTGCCGGCTGCGGCTGCTGTGAGAGACCGAGAAGAAAAAATAAAAGCAAAAAAATAAGAGAAGACGTAATTTTATTGACCATTTGCACACAACGTTTCCCAATGGGCAGAAATGTCCTTCGACGAGCTTTTCAAGTGGTTTCATCATGTAACGGTCACGATCTTTCCCTCCAGCGAAGCAATTCTGCAAAGAACAGTAAAGATGGTTGTTATTCAGTTTCGAACGTTTACTTTTAATACCGAATTTGATCCGTACAGCGTGTTAATGGTAGTTCTATCTTAAATGTGCTGCGAAAGTCTTGAAACAGGTGAGTAAGTTTACTTAATTTATCCGTCTCAAATCCTGCTGAAGACGAAGAGGAACACTGGAAATCGATGTGTCAAATTATTTTGTGCCAAAATTATGAACACCTTTACGCCGTGTGCACGTTTGCATGGAAGGAATCTTTAGATGAAAATTGTACCCTCTTGCGACTTGTAAGTGGCAAGAGAGTGGCCAAACAGAAGGATAATGATAATGATTAGCAGCCTTGGACAATGTTAGAAGAGAGATTCCAGAGCGTCTTGTTTTCAATTTCTACTAACTTAACCCGGCTGGAAACCAAGCAAATACAATTCATAATTTTCAACTGGAAGTTAAATTCCGTTCGCTTGACAACAAAATGTCCTGAAGTGGATTTTCAACAACGGCATCATGTACAATGTAAGTACCGTTTTTTAGGAAGAAAAAATAACCCTGCACGGTCCATGCTCCTTAAAACCAAGCATATGCGCAACCATAACTCTGCTGAAATTTTTAGTCTAGAGAAGGTATCGAGTGATGGTGCCAAGTTTTTCGTCTGTATAACTGACGGGAGACTAGATTTTGTTGCGTAGGTTCTGTAAATGTGCTCAAATGGGGGACATTCAAAAGGTAAAGCATCGATTGAGGTAAGAATTCAAGACTTGCTAACTCACACTTCACCGAGATTCGTGACACCGGAGCTGCTAAAAGGTGCGTGAAAAGATGGCATAAAAGAAAGTCAATTTCCTTTACATTTAGAATAAAATAGGCTAATTAGTCGAATTCGGCACTGTACGATGCAGCAGCTTCATGAAGTGGCCTTTAATTGTTCGCCTCGACAGCACGATGCCATTGAGAATAATGCTGTCATTGGACCACCCCGAGGTCGCTACTTTTGTCTTATTCAAGAGGTGAACAAAAGTTATTAGTTTTTATCTCTGTCTTATGGTTTTTACGGATGTCTGGAGAGTATATTTATAAAAGTTCCGCCGAGAGTATGTTAAGGAGTCGTTTACGGTCCGAATTTATTGGCTTTTTACTACAACAGAGTCCTTCGAAAGATCGAATTCTACTTAAAATATTAGAAAGGTTTACCTTCACAGATATTCGTTTATGCAGTCTTGAAATGATGATACAGGTAAAAGGTATCAATGAAGATAATAAGGGGATTCTTTTATGCGAAAAAACGCCAGTTTGGTTTATAAACTACAGCCATCCTTTTCTTATTCTAGCGCAGTTTAAAAACAGGTTTTTTACAACAGAAGCCGTTTACGCGTAGCCAATGCTTGCCGTTTCCTCTGAAGATACCTTCTCTTGTGGAGTCGAAAGCTCAGAAGAATAAAATTGCCGTTCGAGAGATCGCGTCTTCTTCTTTGCAACAAGAACCTGGGACACGCATATTTGCTTCTATTCGTGAAATAGTGAACAGTTTACTTTGGCTTTTCTATAGACGAACTTTGGTTATTTTCATTGGTCTTCATGTTACATTTACTTCACAGCACAAGTCCTCTACTGATTGAATGCAACTAGGGTTATTTTTTACTAGCAGTTCTTATTACTCTGAGGCGGTGTGGTATGCGGCTTACTTTAGCACCCTTCCAATAATTGTCCATTTTTTTCGGTCAAAGGCTTCAAAAACCTAACAAAACAAAATTTGAGAAGAAGAAGAAGATTCGATCACTGGGACAACACTTTTATTCACCTCACTTCTCAATCTCCGTCGCGAATTTTTCATCAAAGACATGAGCAGAAAGCAATAGCAGAAACGAGTAGCATTTTTATAGAACATAGTCATTACTGCAAACGTATAAAGGCGATTAACGATAACAGCCTTCTTGTGCGTTGATAGCTTGTCGACCGGCATGTGGGTTCTGACTTGCCGAACTTTCATCACGCGTGGTTAACTCAGGCGTGATGACTGCTTGGCCATCTGGCTCTCCGGTGTTGGTCTGTGCGTTCCCCAAATGGTGGCTTCCTTTAACTAAATTGAGCCCCAGCACAGAATATGGGCGAATCGTTGCATTTGTTTACGGATTGTGGTCCGTGAACCAACACCAGGGAGCCAGATGGCCGAGCAATCATCACGCCCGAGTCCGGCGCGTGGGATGAACATTCGGCAAGTCAGAACCCGCATGCCGATCGCCAAGCTATCGATGCACAAGAGGGCAGTTATCGTTAATCGCCTTTATACGTTTGCAGTAATGACTGTGTCCTATAAATACTGCAAATTCTTATACATATGTTAACCATTTCTGTTATCGATTTTTATTCATTTCTCTGGTGAGGAATCACTGACAGATGTTGAAACTTCAGGTGAATAACAATGTTGTCACAGCGATCGAATCTTCTTCTGTTTCTCAATTACCTCCTGGGACTCGCTTGTATTGGCAAAAAGAAATTTTATCAGCAATGTCCGTCATCATTGTATGGATAGATTTTCGACTCTGACCCTTGATTCAAATGCAGAACTTTAACCAGACCTTCACTGCTCAAATAAGAAGTCCTCTTCTCCGACTGCCAATGGCTGCCTGGTTTAGTGAACAGTCACTGTTACTGAAGGGCGAGATCAGTGCCAATTCAGAAATAAACGAGAAGCTGCCATATCTACTGAACAACATCTGTGCCAGCCAATCACGTATCCAAAAAGTAAAGAAAATATTAAACTGTATCTACAGTGTACATCACTGCATTTACTATTACGGCATACGTATTACATCATTATCGAATAATTTCCTGGATAATTAGACTCGAGAACTTCGCAGACTTACATTTCTTCATCCGTTGCAATGAGGTAGTTCATGAAACTAAAGTAAAATAAACATTGTTCTGGTGATTCGGAACTGCAATCTAAAGCATGAAATTCACCATCTGACAAACTTCAGCATAGATGGTTATGTAAAGTACAGGTAAATGGACAAATAGCAAAAAATCATTGGTAATAACTGTCCACAAAAGCTCCCTGCACTTCGCATGTGTTCGGTTTTAGAGACCCGAAAATATTGTATGCATACAACTCTGGGGTCCTAGTTATTTCGCAACAAAGGCTCACCAGTCTAAAGCAATGTGTTTGTAAATATTTTACATCAGTTAACAGCAAATCAGAAAAGTGTGGGAAAGGTTAACTGGAGGATAATGTGCGACAGTGGCTTACTATGTATACTCAAGTTCTTTACTCTTAACAAACTCACAAATTTCTCAAGAATAGTAGCAAAGGTTTCAACTACAATTTCAATGAATCATAATAGAGCTCGCCCCCCCCCTATACGAGATCCTACCTCACAACAGCATTCATCTGCCCTCTACTGCCGTACGGGCTATGGACACATGCAAAGCTAAGCATGTTTTATCTACTGAAGGCGGTTATGCAAAGACGAACGAAGAAACAAAGAAGGAAGAAAGCATAACCAAATAGGACTACTTAAATTACCAAGAAACTGCCAATTTCTTGACATGCTGATTCTATAAAATTATTCTGTAATAAATTTCAAAACGCATAGCATAACTGAAACAGATGGTAGGACAATAAAGGATCCGAATTACGAGTGTGGAATCAATTGGAAGTCAGCTACGATAATTCCACTTTTAGTGGCGAGTGTCTATTTGGGAGTTAACGGTTTGATCAGTCACGCAATACAAGCGAACCTGCGAGCCCTAGGAAGTAGCTGAGAAGAAGAAAAAGAAGAAGAAGAAGAAGAGATGATCGCTGGGACTTTTATTTGTTTGGCGTTTTGAAATCCATTGCTGATCCTTCATCATAGAAAAGAGCAGAAACGGGTATCGTCTCTGATGAAGCATCTGCGACAGATTTCGAAAAGCAGCCGAAAAAACGTATTGTCCCAGCTCAATGCTTTTTATGGAAAACGTGCACGGAAAATTTAGTTCATATACTCGTTTGGTAGAAAATTACGCCTTCCTTAAACTATATACTTAACGAAAGCATATCTTTCGGTTTTAAAAAAGTTGCTTAATTGCCGAATAATTTTGAAACCTACTGACCGCTGCACTTGAATTCAAGGTTTACAAACTGCGCACTGCGTACATCCTGTTAAAGGAAAAATATGTTTTCGCCTATAGTTTGAGGACGAAGTGACATAGTTCTCAAAAAATGTTGCAGTAGATGTGGCGCATGCTTTATACAGCATAGGCAGCATTATTAAATTTACGGATACGATGTGTTATGAATGAAAAACTCACAATCGTAATTAAGCTCATAATTATAAATTTTTCTACAACCGAAGAATACCCTTTCTTTAAGTGTAAAGTTTTAAGAAGGCTTAATTTTCTACCAAACGAGTACACGAAAGTTTTTGTGCGCGTTTTCCATACGATATATTTGAATTTATAAAGGCAGTCAAAATCAATGATAGAAACGCATACTATTTAAGTAGCTAGTTATTACAATGCATACGTTTTGTTAGTGGTTAGAACGAAGCTCGTTAAAAAGCCCGCATTCTATCATGACTGAAATAACTTCTGAATAGACTACGATAATCAGTATCACAGCTTGAGTCAATGCTGATAAGTGAAATAGAATCAATCTTATGCATATGTCGGCATGTTGCACGAATTCTGGTGCGTACACTATATACTTTTCATCTCTCCGCTATTCCCAAATTGCCGTATCACTCACCTAGTCTTCAAGTTCGTACACCACGTAAGTCCTAACTGAACCTTAGAAAAAGTGATTTGTTTGGCACGTCTTCTCACCGTAAAAGCATACTGAATTAACCTACCGAATATTCAGAGTTCGCTACAGTCGACCGATGCTGTGTCTCTGATTAGAAGGCTTTCCGAACAATGTGAATCGGTAATAAGCACAGGTTGTTTAGTTTGCAGCCGAAATGTCACTACGCGAAAACGTCTAGGTTGATCCCTATGCGAAGCCTGGTCCACAGACAAGAATTCTGTCAACAAATGTGTCGAATTGGCTCCGACGTACAGAGCCTTGCGCTCTTACTTACGATCACAGCCTGACCTCCGTCATAATTAATTTGCCACACACCCTCCATACTCGCCCCCATTTTCGATGCTGACGTGGCCAATAGGCGCCCAAACATAACAGTTATCGATTTTTTACGCGTTCAAATTTTAATTGTTTCTTCCCAGGCTATAACCAGCCACTCTTTTGTTGCTGCTTCCCACCTTCGACGATGGATTCCGGTAAGAGTCGGAAAGCTCAGAATAAAATACAAATCGTTTCGGTGTTTGATCATCTGTCATCTTTAACAAGCAGGGATATTTACGCGTGACGTTCTTTATGCTGGAGCAAATTTGCGCTGCATCGGCTTTACTGCAATTCTGTCGTGCAGACCGCTCTTCGATGGCAAGACAGTGACTGGTCGGTACGTTACCTTCATTTTAGTTTATTTTTAAGGCAGATGTAGGTGTGTACCTTCGAACTGCATGTCTATCAACATGCAAAAGCGAAAATTTTACCAAAAGATAAATCACCGACGGATTTTCCAAGAAATTAAAAACGACGATGTGATTTAGGTAATAAGGAACTCAAAAATAAACTCACTTTTCCCGAATGAACTCTATGGAATCATTACCAAGCTTTGCTTTCCTAAAAGAAGTCGAATACAAGCATTAGCCGGTGGAAATTTGCAATAACTTTTTGTACAATATTCGTTTATGGGTAAAAACACTTATTGGGGTCGCAGAAGGGTGCTTATGTATTATAACCACCTCCTTGAAAATTTAAAGGACGTTGGATTTTCCACAATCTTCCAGTTTTCTGCACCCCGGCAATCGACCCAGTAGGGATCGGATGATGGCATTGGACTGCAGAGTGGTCCTCGGAAGCCAACCACATACCATAACCGCTTAGGGCTGTATACTAAGCAAAAATGGCTTTTCAAATTAACCACGGGAGTAATCGCTTACTTACAAATGTTACGTAGGGTGCATTCCATAAACAACAACCTTCACTCGTTCACCTTTTATTCTGGTCGGGGTAAGTCTTACTACTAGAAATGTACCTCAATGACTTCGACCTACGGTCATTGCACATTCCCTCTACATCCACGCGCTCGCCATTGGTCCAGTGGGGCGTCAGCGATGATATTGAAGCGTTCTTTAGTGTCCCCGCCGAGGTTTGAGTACGTGCCTCAACTTACCCCCGTAAGTTTTTTATTTTGCAGGATAATTACGACCTAATTTGTTCCCTGACATGCCCCACCTGTCTTCTCCCTCAAAATCAGGAGCCCATAACACCAAGGGGCGCACTTTGTACGCCCCTAGGCGGCCCCACGAGGTATTCCTACTAAAATTGGTAAGTAAGCAGTCATTCCAATGAAAAATGTGAAAAGCCATTTTACTTAATAAGCTGATTTGAGCGGCTATTGCAGATGGTGGCCTTCCGAGGACCCCTCCGCAGTTCAAATTTATCATCCAATCCCTACTGAACCAATGACCGGCGTACTAAAAATAGGAAGCTTTTGAGAAATTCAACCTACGTACAATTTTTAAGTAGGTGGGTTCAATACATAAGTGCCCTTCTGAGGCCCCACGACATCGTCTTACCCGTGAATAATCTACGTCATCAAAAGAGCATTCAATGCGACATCACCTTGTACATGATTAAGGACCGTCTATGCCAATTAGGAAAGTCCACTTCAGTAGTCCTTTCCGTTAGAGGGCATATTTAAGAGATTATGCATACCTTCCTTGCCTCTAAGGCATTGTTCGTATGCCATTTTAAATAACCCGAGTGGGTAAAAGGGGAAGACGAACACTTACTTCTCGGGAATCATGCATCCATGCACGTCACATAAATAAAATAAGGTTGCGTTTATCTTGTGTGTGATGATAATGTGCCATGTTTTTGGGTTGAAGACAACAGCGGACGATAATTACTGGCATGGAGAGTAATATCTATAGAGCCAAGGCAGCAAGCGGTCACTAAAGATCGCACACATGGCCGATTTCTACGATAAAGACTGACGCTCTAAAGACTTTGCCTCTTTCGATACTCAATTCTCAAATGCCACGAAGAATAAAATTTTAAAAGAAAACTAAATCTGCGAACATGTTTGACTATTGGGGCCTATCGAAAGAACTAACCTATTGGTTGGAAGAAGGAGCACCTGTTAATTCATGAAATTAAGAATTTGGACTTAAATTTTATAAATGCTTAGAATGCAGGGCAGAAGAAAACCAGCTATGCTTACACATTTTCGAAGATAGAGGTCAAGCGATCTGCTGACCCACTGAACTTTGAGCTAAAAAGGAGTGCATGTCCTTGAGTTTATATTTGACAAGGCAAATCATACACATTTTGGGATATGATGTTGACGCCCTTTAATTTTGGTTTGCTTACGCATAGCGTTCTATGTTTGCTGATACGGTGACACGTTGGCCTTCTGACTCCTCCTTAGTCTTCTTCTTCTTAATAGAACTTCTGCATGTGGCGCCCCCGGCTGGGCTCTCTCTTGGCTTAGGAACTATTTCACTTAACACACTCAATTCATTCAGTGCAGCAAACGAAAATCCACAGTCCTTCTTAACAGCCGTGGAGTTATTCAAGGGTCTTTATGATCCCCTCACCTCTTCTCTCCCCATACTGACGATCTACGATCGCCAAATGAATGTTAGTGCGTTAAATATGCTGCTGATATGGTTGTTGACCATCCTCTCAAAAGTCAGATAAATCTCCAAGTACTGAAAGATGGCCTGGACCACGTCTCAGCATGTTCGCCAGGAAATGGCCTTCTACTCAACGACCAGAAGTCAGTCCAGTGTGTTTTTCAATTGCGATTCTCTCGCAGTCCTGAATCCATTGACTTTCTCCCCAATAAGGTATCCTCTTTCCGGTACCCTGGTGTTACCCTGGCCTTTCATCGCTCATTGAATCTTCATATTGCAGGCCGCTTGATTAAAATCCCTAAACTATTATATTGTAACCGCCGTGTGCGTTCATAGTGCACACCGCAAGCCCCAATCTGACGATTTATAGAGATCTGCATTCTCAACCTCATCCTTTACTGCTCTGCAGTTATTTTTCCAGTTTTACTTCAAAAAGGCCTGGTCGTTTCTAAAAGTATCTTCCGAATGCTCTCTTCAGCTGCTGGCCAAGCAATTTGCTGATCCCGTCCTTAGTGTGGTCGCTCACCCTCTCCATCCTGAACGAATAGTTGCAAAGTTTTCCCAAACTATGCGTCGAAACTTCTGTCATATGCCTTGCCGTACATCGGTACCTCAGCATTCTGTAATCCTATTCCTATCACGCTATTTCCCGTGTGAAGAAACGGAAAGTCAGAGGTTGAAAGCCGACCTGCCTCCATAACAGATGTGGATATTGTGTAAACTTTGAGTATTCTATGATCTTTTACTGTACCTTGTCCTTTGCTCTCTGTGAATGGAGCGATTTTCTTCTGAAAATTTTGGATATTTATCTTCAAAAGAAACCATATTTCTCTTTCTACCAATGTGATTAATTCGTACATGCCAAACACGCAAAGTACATGAACAGCCAGCAGTACGGTGGCCTGGAGTTGAGATGAATGACAAATTATCTCTCCGGAATCATTAATTCTTGAATGCTTACGAGGAAACTCATCTTTTACTAAATGATGCATGTCAATTTTTTCTTATATTTGACATCTATCATCATATTTCTTTGAGGATAGAGAAATGGCGACATCAGAGAGGATGAAACGCAGACAATGTCAATATTAATCAACTTTCTGATATGTCCCAACAGACAGACACGGTACTAGCATTTGGGTCTTTTGTAAAAGCGAAAATATCAAAGCAAAATTTAGACATTTCTCAAAGTTTCCCCTTGGCTACTAAAAAGGCGTGACAAGTAGCGAGAAGCGTTTTTACATGCTCTTATTTGCAAAAGCTCATTCAAGTATTCTTAGGTTAGAATAATGGTTGAGGATTGTGCCATATCGACTGTAACAATGAACAAACACGAAGCATGAGGATGTGCTTACAATTCCTTGAGTAGATTCGAGTAATCTCCAATGTTGACCTTCGTTGCCAAAATGACTCTAAAATAGGGCGCAAAAATTTGCTCACAAAAGGCAACAACACTAAACGAAAGGACCTGAAAACCAACTTTGAGGAAATGTGCCACTTGACTGATGCTAACTTACAACTGTTCAAGCTGGGTGGACGTGAGGACATCCAGGAGTGTACGGCTCAGAAGGCTTCCTCTGTCGAAAAAGCAGATGGGTCCATCAAACCAAGTTAAATTAAGACTTCAGAATAATTGATCCTTCGGAATTGAAAAAAACTTACACGTAATAGTAAGACAGTTATTTGCTACAGTACAGTAGATCTCCTATCTCATGAAATGGCAACCGGAATTCTGAAATGCATTTTCGATTCGAACATATGAATTACGTTTGGTTTTAAAAATGACGATCGTACAGCCTCAACTCAATATATGTAGGTCACGCCCGGATGCCGGCTTTTTAATGAGCTTCTTTTTGACCGCTAAACTAGCGTATACAATATAAAAAGTAGCTACTTAATTAGCATGCCTTTCTGTCATTGATTTTGACTGCCGTTATAAATTCAATTTTTTTATGGAAAACATGTACGAACAAATTATTTCTTGCACTCTTTTGGTAGAAAATTACTCCTTCTTTAAATTTTATACTTAAGGAAAGGGTATCCTTCGGTTTTAAAATTCTAATTTTGAGCTTTTTTACAATTTTCAGGTGTTCATTGATAGTACATCATATCCGTCAATTTGTTAGTGCTGCCTTTTTGTATAAAGCATGCTCCACATCAATTGCAAAATTTTATGAGAACTATGTGAGATTTTTCTCAAGTTCTAAGCAAAAAAGTAATTTTTTAAACAGGATGTACACAGTGCGCAGTTTGTTAACCTTGCATTTCAGTGTAGCAGTCACTAGGTTTCAAAATTATTCGGCTATTCAAAATTTTTTTAAAACCGAAAGATACGCTTTCTTTAAGTATAAAATTTAAAGAAGGAGTAATTTTCTACCAAAAGAGTGCAAGAAATAATTTGTTCGTACATGTCTTCCATAAAAAATTTGAATTTATAAAGGCAGTCAAAATCAATGACAAAAAGGCATGCTAATTAAGTAGCCACTTTTTATAGTACATACTTTTTTGGCGGTCAAAACGAAGCTTGTTAAAAAGCCAGCATCCTGAAGTGTCCAAAATATATTGACATTAGGCTGTACAATTGTCTTTGTTTGAACCATCCGCAATTACTATGTTCCAATCAAATACTCATTTCAGAATTCCGGGTGAGATTTCATGAGATAGGGAATCTACTGTATTTTGTTTGCCTTTTACTGCGTTTTAGCCGATTTTTATGCTAAAGCTGGCGTTGTCACTTCATGTATGAGAAGGAAAGGGCTAGAAGGAATTTCCACAAAGAGATTTCTTACACTTAAAGGTAGTCTTGACCATTTAAAAGGCCTACTATATACAAAATATTACACGGAAAATAATCGGAGCTTTTAATAGAGTATCGGATGGATTGCTTCAATAGTGATGCTATGCGCACCGCAGCTTATTGGGTGAAATTGTCAGGCATGGCTTGGTTTTGGCAGTAGAGGTCGTGAAAAACTACGTTTCTATAGCTGCGTGTATGTTTTCAAACGCGAACTTTCTGCTCAATCCATCAATCAATCCCACCCACGCAAACGTGACTCATTGTGGTTCCTTTCATCCAATGGTCTCCCCCGAAGAGTTAATCAAATGTACGCAATTGCGGACAGCTTGGCAGTTCTAACCTATTGCAGTTCAGTATTCGGAGGTGCTACAAGCTTACGATAAACTCGCATAAGTCCTCTATTTGTTGGACGATTCAAACGGTCTATGGTTCTAGTAAGCGGTTGCAGACAGGAAATTTAGAGTTCCAGCCCTCTTATGAGCAGAATGCGCAAATTATGAAGCTCACGTATGCTAGGTTTTATCCATGGGGCAACTGACCGGGTTTGTTTTGTATTTGCTAGTTTAATACTCCTGGACATAAGGTAACGCTGATTCTTGCTACTTTTGTCCTTGATTTCAGTGCCTTATGTGTGAAGTAATACCGTATTATGTTTGAGTATACCTGAGTTAAAGTGGGAAATTTTTTTGGATATACTCAGTAGCTGCTCATTAGACCACCCGTATACACTATATATGATATAGGCAGAAGGACATTACCGGCAAAGACATGAGACACTAGGACGGCATTTTCTGCCTCATTAGGCGTCATTGGCTAGATCGGGGATATAAAGTAGTATTTTCGGTTGTACTGGACGAGTGTGTCCACTAACAGATCGGTGTACGCGTATCTGGTACTGTATATCCCCGATCTAATACCGGCAAGAACGTGAGCTCGTAGGTCAATGGTTAGGAAGTTCGCCCTGACCGGGGAGATCGCGAGCTTAAAACTCGGAATAGCAGCAATTTCAGTGGACACACTGCAGTTGGGAATTACTAGACGATGAAACCTACTGAGGCAGAAAAAACCTTCTTAGTGTCCCATATCGTTGCTGGTAATGTCCTTTTGCCTATATCCTACCCACCTTGCGGTGGAGATCGAGTGAGAGCTCTGATGGCCACATGAACGGATGAGTGTGTCCTCTAACAGATTGGTGTACGCGTATCTGCTACTATATATGATATAAACATGATTATATTCGAACATATGTGTACACCGATAATATGCAGGGCACACCTGCCCTGGTATTTAATGCCTTTCAGCTGTCATGCGAGGATGTGAGTCACACAACCATTTGCCACATGACTATATATATATTGTTTACTTTGTTTCAGTAACAGAGTTATTTGAGGCATTTACGGCAGAAACATTGGGACTTGCACGATACGTATTTTGACCTTATTAGGTCTCATCCGATGCAGATACCCAACACAAGTGTAGCCGCGGAGTTGGGTATCTGCATCTGATGAGACCTAATAAGGTCAAAATACGTATCTTGCAAGTCCCAATGTTTCTGACGGAAATGCCTAAAATAACTATGTGACTAAAACTTAGTCAACAATATATACATAGTCATGTGGCATACGATTGTGTGACTCATATCCTCGCATGACAGCTAAAAGGCATTAAACACCAGGGCAGGTGTGCCCTGCATATGATCGGTGTACACATATGTTCTAATCTATATCCCAATCAAAAACCGGCAAAACATCGAGCCCGATAGCTCAGGAGTTAGGGCATTCGCCCCTGAACAGAGTGACGTGGGTTCAAATCTCGGGTGTGGCAGCAATCTCCGCAGCTACACTGGAGTTGGGTATCTGCATCTGATGAGACCTAATATGGTCGAATTACGTATCATGCAAGTCTCAATGTTTCTGCCGGAAATGCCTAAAATAACATGATTATATATCATACAGTACGTGCAAAATGTACGCCCACAAAGCGCCATTTAAAAAATTATAATAAATTCGAATTCTTATAACGCAGTACCACTAGCCGTTTCGATAATTTTGTGGATCTCAGAAACTCTTAAAATGACCACCGCATTGCCTATTTTTTGCGCTGTTACCTCCCCAATCATTGAAATTAGGGCATACAAACTCTTGATTATAAGAAGAATAACCTTCAGAATGTCTTTAGAAATCAATACTGACGCGTCAACTTACAGTTCGCCTTCCGTCCAGCTCTGCGCGATACGTCTGATCATTTGCTGCAAACTAAATGACATGAAATGTGATGAGGAGATGTCAGTTAAGATGTCCTTTCAGTGAAGAGAACAGTGCCGCATGGCGGAGCTAGCTTTTGCGCAAAACATCGCGGCCTATAGGCTGTAAATGTTGGCTGAGGCGCTTTAACGTTTTGGTTTGCCTTAATTTTTAAAATGACCAGAACATTTGGCATGTGAAAGGCATTGCACTATGTGCTGATGAGTAGAAGCAACTTACATTTCTTTGATCTTTTTGTCCTGTCTAAGCTTAGCACCACTGGTTTTAGCCACTTTGCCAGACTGCCGGTGGACTGCCGGACTGCAAGAGAAAAGTCAGAACACTGCAGGTAACATTTGAAAAGTTGTATAACTTCAGCTTGCATATAAAATCAGGCACAGAATACCTTGGACGCTACTGCTCTTATGGTTCATTCTGCTCCCTCAAACCTAGGTAATGGTTGGTGTGGGCATGCGGGTGTACATTTTGATGATTCCGCTGTCTCAAATGTCTTTCAGTTTCACCTAATGCCTAAGAAAACACTTCAACGCAGCTCTCCCGGCTGGATTGCTTCGTGACATGCACATTACTTAGCCTTTTTCATTCTGCTTGTGCGGCCTAGCGACCGGAATTTTACTCTTTTTCTTCGTAATAACTGAGGAATGCTTTGCGGTTTCATTTGATCCCTCGCCTCTTTTTGCTTCACGCTGATAATCTGCGTTCACCGAATGATAGCCTTTAGATTAAGTATGCTGCCGAAATGGTTGTTGACTAAAACTTTCAGGGTAGGATCAATGTCCTTGTTTTGGAAAACGGTTGAGATAAGACCTCTGCATGGTTGTTGGAAAACAGTCTCCTAATTATTAATCAAAAATGAATGGGCAGGGCAATACATCCACTTTTACAGTTTTGTTGATAATATAAAGCAGAATCTAGTCCAAGGATTAGCAGCTAGAGTACGATAGTCTGCTCTCCTGAAACTGCCAAAGCGGAATTCCAACAGGTGCAGAACATGCTTGTTGAAAATGAATACCCGGAAAGGTTCGTCCTCAGAAATACTGGCGAACGTGCTAAAAGCCTTCTACCTTAACTACAGAAAAGAAAGGCTGTTCATAAGACTGTATTTCTCAGGCTGTGCTGCTTAATGAACTGGCAAGATGACATCTGAAGACTACGATCATAAGTGCTTTCCTTGCGACGAAGTTATGCGTGTTCTTCACGAAGTCTCCCCTCCTAAGATTGGGAAGAAAAGACCTACTCCCATTGAAGACCACATCTATGTACATTCTTAATTAACTGCTGTGACTTCTTTTCACCCCATGCGCCATGGTCTCCTGCATACCTACTGTTGTACCTCGACATATCAACTATCCGTCTTAATTATTATAATATTAGTGACAACATTAATAATAATAAGGTTAGTATTATGTTAATATATGGCACGATAACTAGCGTATAGAGCGTGAAAGTGAAGCTAGAGTTCTCTATCTAGTAGTCTTCCTGTCTTACGTAGGGCAGTCATTTTCTTGCCATTGATTTATTTGTATCCTTACCATTAAGAAGAGGTTTTGCTGAAAATGTTGAAATAATGCGTTTCTCTTCCTGTTTATTCTTAATGTTCCTGCATTGCCAACTGTGACTATATAATTGACCCAGCAAAATGTGTCTCTTCGCACGAGAAAGACTCAAAATGATGATGTTGAGAACTGTGTCCGCTGCCGAGTCAACTCAATACTATTCCAATTTGTAGGCCTTGTGTGCCTTCCCTCTGGGTAAATGCACTTACTTAAAAACACTTAAAGCAATACTTTAGTTTCTGGACTCTTGTGATTGTGATTGTGAGTGTTGACTTTGGTCTTTGTCCGGTTCTGAGGCTCTCGGTTGAAACCAACTACCCTCACCACAATTACGTTTCCAAACATGCTTGCTCTCCAATTTTTTTGCTGCTAGCTTTGCTTTAATAATACCATAAAATACAACCTGTTTATGACTCACTGTTTCTTCGTCGGTATCGAGGAAATTGTAACTGATTTGTTCACCATGTATTGAAGTTTGGAATATCTGAGGTAGACGGAAGGAAGAAACAACAATGGTCATGCAGTTTTGTGATTGACTAGTTTAGAAGATCGGCACAAACCTCATTATGGTCACAACAGTCTTCTGTCATGGATACAAACAACAACTCGTAAGTGTCAATTTTTTGAAAATTTCCCTCTATTATTGAGCTTTTGAGACGTATATTACATTTATTACTAAGCTGCAGTGAGTAACATAAATATTTCGCCTTAAAAACATATATGCCCGGAGTGCCAAGATCTCGCAAACAAGGCATCAGCCAGGATGGGTATATCCTGAAACAGATCGGTGCACAGTTAATTACTACTATGTATTGTCCCGGTCACAAACTGACAACACGGCGGACCCGTGGCTCAATGGTTAAAGCGTTCGCCTCTGGCCGGAGAGGCGCGAGTTCGAAACTCGAGTGTGGCGGCAATTTCCGCTGCTACACTGAAGTTAGGTATCACCATCTGATGACGGTAAATAAGCGAGAAAAGTCCTTCGTGGATGTTCTTTGTGTTTGTCGGTAATACCTTGATAAGTTTATTATGCCTTTTCATCCGTTTTCGAAATAAAACAACTTTTACAAGAAACAAATATTTTACTTGGCGGAAACTCACACTTTATCGATTGTAGGATGAGTTAGACTCTCGATGACGAGCCGTTTCAGTATTGAAGCCCTATTAGACGAAAACAGGTAAGCGACCGCAACATCCAAGTGAACATGCATACGCACAAAAAGACGTGAGGTTAAAGAATATTCTGGGATGGATTTAATAAAAAAACCAACATCTCGACCGGTTGGGATGGTTTCTCATTGGCAGGACGGGAACTGCACTATAAACGCGTAGACGTTCCAGCTGCTTGTTTACTTGGTCAATCCTGTTCACCGATGCCTTGGCCATGTTACTCGGTTGTCAACTAAGATGTGGTTGCTCGCTTCAAGCTAACGGTGGCCACATTATGCTGCTGGTATAAACGAATGTGTAGGACTAAACGAGTTCAGTAGAGATCAACGTGTCTAATAAAGGAAACCGACAGCCAAAAAATGCCTCTGATATGATTCGTCTAGGCTTCGGCCAACCTCATATGTAATCGATTTTCCTAATTGTATCGTTCGGTAAGGAGCCACTAAACACTTTAATTGGCAAGTTCTTGGGAAATGAATGGAGGGGACTTAAGAGGGATCGCACGGCCCTGTTTCATTTATATATATTTCTAAGGTTTTTTTGCTCCTGGACGTAAAGTGACGAAGTACCAAGTTCAGGAGATCGCACGTAGGCGATGCACGTAGAATCTAAAGAAGCTTGGCAGGGATGTTTTTCCCGACCCCTCGGGTTGATCCTAAAATGATGCCACAACGAAGTTAAAATGTTTTAAGAAAAGCTCGTCACCAGAGGGGGGAGTCACTTTACTGGCTCTCAATTTTGCTAAAAAGGCATTTTTACCTCGAGAGTTGGCAAGGTTGATAAGATCGCCGGTCATTGAGTCGGCCTGTAGTGAACGTTAGCGTCACTGTTGAAACCCGTGATCGCTGACTCATCACGCCAACGCTATCGTTACGTTGACTGCCGGCACACTGTCCGTCTCTCGCTCAGTGCCCCACGCGAGACACGGACCGCCCACGCCCGTGCGCCCACCTCGCGCGGTCCAACCAACCACTATCAACGCTGCCGAGACAAAGAGAGCATTAGGCGGCCGCCCGGGATTTTTTGCTGTCTGACGAAGCTTGCGATTTCGTCCCGAGCGGGACGGACGCAGCAGGCAGCGTCGTTGGCCGCTCAGATGACGCTGCGCTCTCACACGGCCCTCACGGTCGAACGCCATGCCAGACTTAATGGCAATTTTCTCCTAACTATTTTACACAATACATTGTTCCTATTGCTGGCCTTCACAAGGCTTCTCTCCCTCATCTCCTAAGAAACCGGGTCTGGAAGATCGCAGCCGTTATGGTTAATCATCTCGGCCTTAACAACGTCTCGATAAGCCGGCACTGCGAACACTACCATTGAGTGCCTTCAGTCAGTCCGTAGGTTGAGGATAGTTTACAGTCCCACTTATCTACCGGACGAGAACGCTCCCCTGAGTGTCCTACGAATCAACCCAGATGAAGTTTAGGACAGGCGTAAGCTTATATTCCAATCTGTTATGCAATAATAGGATTCATGTCGACTATTGATACAATTATTGGAATATAGTACGTGAATATATCATCCACTGGTCTTCCTAAGTGTGGTTAATAGACTAAGCACTCGTAGCAGTAGAAAATTACCTCTAGGAGCAGTATCCTAGCCCAAACTTATTAAAATGTGACGCAGCATTTGTTGGACAGAGTTGAGAGGGTTGACAGCGAAGAAAGCCCTGATGTGTTCCGGGCCTAAAACATGTACAGTAAACGCCATGAATCACGCAATATTTTTGCTAATTGGTATTGACTCAGGTTGTGATACTGATTATTGTGTAGTCTATTCTGAAGTTTATTCCATCATGATAGGATGCGGGCTTTTTAACGAGCTTCGTCCTGAGCTAAGGACACGATGGCTGAAGACATGACGGCTGCCTGTAGAGGCCACTCATGAAGAGCCAATAGGGAACAATGTCTACTAGCTCCCAAAATATGTTGCCACCGCTGAAGGCGGCATTCTGTTGCTGGAGACGCCCTACCGATGACCCATGATTATGCTGCTAGCGACTCGGGCTACGGCTGCTAGATACATGGAACTCTGCTGGCCGATACGATGATAGAACACAAGCTGCTGACGGACACAGAAAAAAACTGCTGGATACACAGGAAATAGAGCTGATGTATTAGTAGAACTGACAGTAAAGTTCTATCTGCTATCCTGTTCTGCCTTCGCTTCCTAACACGTAACTGTGGGACAGAGCCGGTGTTGACACAGGAACACACAAGGTTACAACAGTGGCGGTTGGTTGGTCTCTTCTTCCAACCAGCTGGCCTTTCTTGATGCCCTCGTCTGTCGCAAACATTGCGGTGGTCTAAAGACTTAAGTATTCAGGCAAGCGACAAACACGATGCAAGTACTGAATAACAACAGCAACCGCCCAATCAGCCACGAAGGCAGTTACGTAAAAACACACTATCGGCGTGTTGAGACGCACTGCAGCGAAGAAGAAGACAAATTTGCCGAGGTAGAATACCTTCGACGGGTGTTCAGAGAAAATGGCTACCCACGCACATTCGTCAGCCGGTGCTTGCGCAAACGAGATGGCCAACAAAAGCGCACCGACCCCAAGATTTGGCGTTCGATCCCGTGCGTCAAAAACGCATCGGAAGTAGTCGGCCGCCTTCTCGCACCACTTGGAGTTGGAGTCGCACACAGGCCGGAGGCAACCACAAGGCGTCAGATAATGAAGCCAAAAGACCCACTGCCACGGCAAGAAAGATCTGGGGTCGTCTACAGGATCTGGTGCAGTTGTGGTCAAAGCAACTATGTCGGAGAAACTGGCAGACTTCTCAGGACGCGAATTGCCGAACATGCGGCAGCAGTGCAGTGAAATAATGCCAATTCTCAAGTTGCGGCTCATTCGACGAGATCCGGCCACATGTTCAAATTTGATCACGTCGAAATTCTCGCAAGAGGTGACAATCGGGTGAGCCGAGAACTACTTGAGTCATGATTCACGGGCCCCCAATCCATCAACAAGTGCAACGATTTGCCCAATCCATATTCAATCCTGAGATTTAATTTGGCCAAATCAAGTTGTCACTTGAGGAATGGGCAGGCCACCGCCTCATCGTACGCCAACACCGGGGAGCCAGACGGCCGAGCAATCATCATGCCCGAGCTCACCGCCCGTGATGAAAGTTCAACTTGTCAGAGCCCGCGTGACGTCCAACAAGCAATCCACGCACAAGAAGGCAATTAACGTTAATTGTCACTGTACGCTTGCAGTAATGACTGTGTCCTATAAATACTGCAAACTTCTGTGCATACTTAACCTGTTTCTGGTACTCATGTCTCTGATGACGAATCCGCGACGGATATCGAAACGTCAGGCGAAAAAACATATTGTCCTTGCAATCGAGTCTTCTTCTTCCCATATACTTACGCGGATTAGTTTAAACCCAGATTTCCACTCCTTGTTGAGATCAAAGGGGTATGCACCCCAGCGTTGGCTTTAATCAGTGTCACCTCTCACAAATGCTTGCGTCAGTGTTAATCACAGTACTACTGACGCTCAGCTACGTTGTTAGCTAGTAGTAGTAGTAGTAGCAGTAGTAGTATTAGTAGTAGTAGTAGTAGTAGTAGTAGAAATAGAAGTAGCCGTACACGTCGCAGCCCTCTTGAGCCTGTCTTGACACCTGCTGAAGGTGAGGGGGGGTAGATAGTGTGGTAGTATCTGGGCAAAGTCTATTGTCAATTAGGACTAAGTTAGGCGGTGCTTCTGGCTTGCATAGGAGAAAGCGGCCAATGCCGGGTTCCGTTTGATCTTCTTGACCCCGGGCGATGATTAAAAGTGTGGTTGACGCTACCTACGTCCGTTTTCACTATAATCTACCCCCTCAGACTGTCAGCTTCTGTACCAACCTGTTGGTCCACTTAGTGGACTTCATCGAAATCGATGGTCGAACGCACACACACACAGGTTGAGGGTATTTTATCTGCGTGGAGTGCTCGTTATTCCACCCTGATAGAAGTTAAGTCCATTCACTGAATTAACCTTCAGAAGACGAGGAAGTGACCACTGGAACAAGCGTTTTATTATCCTGACGTTTTGGATTCCGTCGAGAATCCTTAATCATAAGTATTCACAGAAAGGTCTGAGACCAGATGACCCACTGCCATGGACACCGACACGGAAATCGTGGCGATTAATAAGTCGAATGTGAAGTGTCAAGTCATCACCGCACCAATTAAGAACTCAAGCGGTGGCTAAAGAACTGGCAATTATAATACGCATGCGGATGACCGCTGCGAGCTTTAAATACCGTGTAATCTGTGCATCTATCACTTTTATCTACGCATGTTTCAGACTTTTCTACGATTACCTATGATTAAGGATTTCCGATGGAATCCGAAAAGTCAGGACAATAAAACTCTTGTTCCAGTGTTCGCTACCCCTTCTTCTGAACTGCTTCCTGGGACTCGTATATTTAATTCTATTGACTAAACATTATTGATAAATTACAGGTCTCGTGGCAACCGAACTACAAACATCCAGTCTTGCCGCTTATACATCAGTATGAGATAGATATTTGTCACAATCCCCACAAATATAATGAAAGGTTTACAAGTGCAACGTGTCTGCCTCTAGCGCATCCACGGAAAGTAAAATCAAACGACTCGGGGCCTTCCGCTAACTAATCAAACTTCTCCATATTTGCATAAGGAGGGTAGTTTCGCCGTCCGCTTACTGCTGTAGAGGTTCTACAGTCGCTCAACCAGCTCGGCTCCTGTCTGCGTGCGAGGCGCAACCTTTGTCCTCAGGCGGCTGGGACGCACATGGGCACTCGAAAAAGGTCTGGCCTATCAGCGTCCCGAAGCGCTCGTGGCCAGTCAGCTTCCTGAAGTGCGCTGCGGTCTTCGGTCAATTCCTGCACTGACGGATACTTGGGAATCCGCTCTGAACGGGACGCGCGCTCGCACCCCCTCACAGCTGAACGCCATGCCGGACCGAGTGGCAACTTCCTCCTAACTTTTCTTTTCACAATATATTATTCCTAACACTCTGGCCTTCCCAAGACTTCTCCCATCTCCCAAGGAACCAGGCCTGGAAGATCGTAGCTGTTGGGGTTTATCGTCTTATCCTTAACTCCTATACTACTGTAGATGACGACTAGCAGGAAGTGAAAGCGATCAGGTGTGTATCGGAATATCATTAGGCAAAATTAAATGCAACCCTCAAGAAATCTAGATCTAGAACTCTAGGGAAACCGCATCCGCATCTGAAGCTCGGCTGACTACTAGGGGCAGTTTGTATCTAACTTTGCCCGTGAATGCCACTTATCACGTTTTGAGCCATTTACTGCAGTTTGTCAGAGGCAGCTGAACAAGGTGATACAAGTCAATTTGGTAATCTTACATTTCCTCCGTCTGGATCCTTCTTATGGTATGATCTATCGCCAGGTTTACGTATTCTTTACTGAAACCGTAAAAAGAAAGCATTTCATGGGTTAGTATATGAGGTCTATTTTAGCAAAAAAGTAAAGCGGCTAATCACTGATATCCGCCTAGGCTTCAGCATAACTAAAGCGTTGACGATGAAAACATCCCAAAAGTGTGAACATAGATACATTTCGCAGTAGGGTACATGGGGCATTGTGAGATAGTTGATGAGGAATGGCGCCAGTAAACCGTACGGCAAAATACAATGTGCGGGTCAGTGAAAACAAACTTCCAAGTAAAATCGCCAAATATATGCGGTTTTACTGACTCGCCTTGGACGTTTAACTGATGGGCAAAATCAGGGAAGAATTTAGACGGCCTACTGCTCAAAGTTTTACAGCGGTGATCTCCAGAAAAGATGGAATTACAGGCGACTGGAAGATACAGCGCATGTGATCCCTTATGCAGCGGCTTACGGATCTAAGGCCGATCACGATCAGATCAGGGAAATTATCGGAAATACTATAAGCTGAACAATTATTAATCGCACGATGAAGGACGCCAACTCTTTAATGAGGGTTAATGGCTTAATTTTGCCAAATGTCCATGCAGTATCTTCCTTCTAACATATGGGTCAAGTTGGCACTTGACAAC
Source organism: Ligula intestinalis (assembly GCA_036362985.1). Lineage (NCBI taxonomy): Eukaryota > Metazoa > Platyhelminthes > Cestoda > Diphyllobothriidea > Diphyllobothriidae > Ligula > Ligula intestinalis. Next base: position 48,867,968 of record JAYGXS010000005.1, read on the forward strand.
GTCTGTAGCATTTTTAAATGTTTTGGTCAGCAAGTCGAAGCTATTGCCAAAATGGTAACAAAATGCAAAGCAAAATCTTAAGTTTTCTGTCAAAGGAAATGGTAAATAAAACTTTTTATCATCAATACAGACGTAGACCATCGAAAATGTCTTACTTTTTTACAAGGAGATCAGGAAATTCAAACTCCGACGAGCGCCCTTTACAGTATCTACAAAACGATTTTTGGCGACAGTGAAAAAATGCACTTCATTTTCTTTAAACATTGAATATGTAGTACTTTATCGGATTTAAAGTGATATCGTTAAGTTCCTGCACTCTGTTTTTCAGTTTTAACTATCAAGTTCAAAACTTCAACGTCGGTTGATATTTCATTCGGAAGGTTGTACAATGTACCAAACAATTCGCTTATTGATGGTCAGTTGTCTTAAACCTTTGGTATTCTTGAAAAGGCCAAGGAGAAAATATGATGGTAATCCATGGCGCAAGCACCACATACATCCAAGACTAGCTATTATATTTATATCTCTATCATTTTGGCCATGTAATCAGCTTAAAACTTCAAGAAGTCATGATAGGTGAACTAACATTTTCGATTAATTCATCATCAGGCGTGTACAATACTATAAAGGGGAGTAGAGTTAGCAAAATTTTAAGCAACCAATCAATGGTATTTGAGGGGAGAGGGGGAGTTGTTAAGAGATCAAAGGGGGGGGGGGGGCGTGTCTCATAATTAGCTCATAGCAGCTGGTCGCGGCGTCTTGACACCAGTTGTCACTGTCTGCTCACCATCTCGCGGCATGCTAGAAGGTGTGCTGATGCATGTTGAGTTTGAGTTTGTTCTCGATCACGGGAGCCGTAGGGCCAAGCGAAGGCCATCTGTGCACATAAGATCGGGTTTGTGAGTTTTATGGCCACGACTTCTGCTGTCGCAAGTTTCCGTTGACACAGGAACTTGGAGTGTTTTGCTGGTACTTTATACAAGACACGAAACTTAAACAATCCAAGGATCCCTCGGTGTTTAAGTTACTTGATGAGTACCTGCGTTCCAACACACGCCTTGTCGAAGCGAATGTGGTTTCTGCTTTCATCACAAACTGCACAATTACGTGTAAATATCCTCACGAATACTGGAGGTCTCTTCGAAGTAATCGGACGATAATTTCGAACACAACGTTAAAGGGATATGCTGAGAACCGACTTGAGGGTGTCGCAATGAAACTTACAGAACTATACCGAAACCTTCACCAACGCGTGGCAGTTCTTGGCGAATAAAACGACGAGGAAAGAATGAACTTCAACAACTGTGTGCAGACTGTGAGTCAAAGACGTATGGAAGTAAAACAAACAAAGCTTCGCCGCAGCATCAATCCGGCGAAGGCCTAGTTCTCATTTCCAAATGCTCCGGACCGGTACGTACATAAATTTACTAATGTGACGCTCGACAAACACCTTCTTGAAGTAATATTTCTAGGACGCAAATTTTGTTCTCCTAATAGAAGACCTAATAGATTAGGAGCAGAAGTGCAATTTGAAAATCTCTTGAGTCAGCCACAATATCTATTACCTGCAACGCCGGAGGAGGCGGAGTATTTCAAATCATCGCTTGTGACTTTTTCTACCAATACCTTAGAACTAAACCTCCAGGCATCGGACGTATCACGAAACAGCACCTGGAGAAACTCAAGGTGTTGCGCCAAAACACTGAAATATTCATCACTTAACCGGTTCTGGTCTTGTTCTTATGAATAAAAGTGTTAACGTCTCCAAGATCGAATCAATCCTGGCTGACGACACAAAGTTCAAAAGGGAAAGCCAGGATAAGGACCAAACCGAGAGCATAGAATCTCAACTCACAACTTGTCTTCGGAAAGTCAGAGACCAAGTTCTCCTAAGTGAACAAGAGTTAGAAGCACTCAAACCCACAGGCACAGTCTCCCCAAGGCTATATGGTTTGCCTAAGATTCACAAACCAGATGTTGAAACACGGCCAATACTTGATATGTGCAACTTGCCATATCATGCAATTGCAAAGTGGCTGGCAGAAAAGCTGAAACCGATTCCGCATAAAATAGCACCGTACGACCTACGGGACATGTTTTAATTCGTCGAGTCCATAAACAACACAAGTATCAAAGGGAAAACGATTTTATCCTAAGATCTCGCGTCTCTGTTCACCAAAATGTCCCTCTCGAAAACCATATAATATTCGTGTGAAGAGATTGATAAGCAGGATTTTTCAATCGGTATGCCGATCGGAGACCTAAAAGAACTACTCTTCCGCTGTACAGTTAACGTGTAATTCAGCTTTCATGCACAATTTTACCGCCAAATCGATGGTGTAGCGATGGGATCATCACTGGGGCCCTTTTAGCTGATGCCTTCATGGGCAAACTGGAGAGCAACGATCTTTCCCCTTTTATAAATGATCTTCATTCCTATGCTAGATATGTAGACGATATATTTGTAATAGCAGATGGAAGTATTGAATTGGACACGTTCTTAGATAAAGTGAATTAGGTGCACTCAGCATTTACCTTCACTCTAGAAAAAGAAGACAGACAATGCCTCCCCTTTTTGGATGTCCTTCTTAGTAGAAGACCGGATGGAACAATAAGTAGAGATGTATTTCGCAAGAAAACCTGGGCAAGGAAGCGCACTAATTTCTACATTTTTGTACCAATAAGTCATAAACGAGGCCTAGTCTGCTGCCTCGCGAACTAAGCCAGGAGAATTTGTTACCCAGAGACACTGAAGAAAGAACTCATGCTCATTAAAAACACCCTACAAGAAAATGGATTTTCTGAGAGGTTCATCAATAAGTTTATCGAAGAAAGTCCACCGAAATCGGAAGTACCGATGGCTGAGAAGAAAACCTTATTTCTTACATTGCCATTTCAAGGTGATCCAGCAAGCGAACTTCTACAGCTTCGCCTGAACGCTGCAATAGCGCGTACATATCCAGCAGCTAAGTTAAGATCAGTATTTACAAGCACCCACTTCTTCGCCTTGAATGCAAGGATAGATTTCCGTTCCAAACCTCATCAATGTGCATCTACAACTTTAGATGTTCCTGTGGGGCAATGCTGGGAATGTGTCCATTCCCACGATTAATCTGTTAGCAAAGCCTTATAGCTAGATAGCCTGCGCAAGCGGAGCGCACAGCAGGTTATCGATCGGCCACCGGCAGCAAACACAACTCGCAGTCACCCAATCGATAGTTCAAAATTTAATCACACCAATCATGCCAGCAGCCAAAAGCTGATTGGCCCAATGGACTCAACTCACCATCGTTTGTTCCCTAATTTTTTTGGACCTGACACTCCGCTCTGACTTGCTGTACCGTGCTTGTCGCAGTAAACTTCTCCTTTTTCTGGCCAACCCAACTTCTCTCTGTCTCACTCTTACGGGTTCCTCGGCTTGGCGTTCGAATAAGTTAGCAGCACCAGACGGGTCATAACAGGCAAGTTACATTGGTCGAACAACTAGGTGTCTATCCAAACTCATGCGGGAACATCATCCCGCCTGGCTACACAAAGACGATATCTAGTGTGATTTTGGCTCATTTTGTTGACAGCGGTCACTTGGTAGACGTAAACTAGCGAAACACTCCAAGTTCCTGCGTCAACGGATACTTGCGACAGCAGAAGCCGTGGCCATACGACTCACAAACCCGATCTTACGTTCACAGAAGGCCTTCGTCGTGGCCCTACGGCTCCCGTGATCCAGAACAAACTCAAACTCAACATGCATCAGCACACCTTCTAGCATGCCACGAGATGGTGAGCAGACAGTGACAACTGGTGTCAAGACGCCGCGACCAGTTGCTATGATCTAATTATGAGACACGCCCCCCCTTTGATCTCTTAACAACTCCCCCTCTCCCCTCAAATACCGTTGATTGGTTGCTTAAACTTTTGCTAAATCTACTCCCCTTTATAGTATTGTACACGCCTGATGATGAATTAATCGTAAAAGTTCGTTCGCCTATCTTAACTTCTTGAATGCGTAAATGGGTATAGTTGCTGAACTTAAACAATCCAAGGAGCTCAAAACTCAACTATATTCAAGTACGTTTGTTGGTTTTGTTTGAACAACCATCAGCAAGTACAACATCATTTCCGACTTCTATTCGTTCTGAGCTAAATGGTAAGCTTTTTACTGTTTCTAGATCTGAAGTGCCCATTTATTGTGTTCTCTGCTCTTCTCAGTACTATTTTTATTAGGTATAGCTTTGAAAAAACAGTTCGGGCTTTTCAAAGGCTCTCAGTAGCAGAATTTTAATTTCAATTCCCGTGCTGCAATTCTGCTCAGCCCAAAAGGGGAGCCTATTGACTCACAGAATCCCGTTTCGAATACTGGATACACTCGCAGTCCACTGATTTTGACTTTTGCCGAAAACCGTCCTAAGTGACTACGTGCCATTAGCCTGCACATGGCCAAAGCTAACGCATATTAATTTTCCTAAACAAGAAAAGTCTGATTTCATATAAAACAATAAGGATAGAGTAATTACCTATTACGCGTCAGGCGTAGATTAATGGCCTCTCGCATCTGTTTCGCAAAATTCACGATTCTTAAGAGAAAATTTTAAGTGTGATATATTCGGTTGTGAAAGCTGATTCTGCACAACTGCTGGATAATAGATGTAGAACTTTGTAGGGGGAGGTTTTGTAATTGCTTAAATTATTCAAAAGAATAAGGCCTTTTCTTCGATAGCTAGATGGGGGGTGGCTTAAAATCTAGAAAAGTAGGCATTTTTGAAAGATAGACAATCATATTGAGAATGACTGCAAAAAGGCACCATAAAAGATAACTCCGCGGCTGTACATTATTCACCTCACTATTTCAGATTCAATCTCGAGCTCGACATCGAAGTTAATCATAAACAGAAATAGCCAATTAACTAGAAGATTTGGCAGATTTGCTTTATTTAAGTTGACCCTATTGTGAAAAATCTCGCGGCATTTGGCGGTATTTGAACCTGCAAAGGAGAGAAGACATTTACGCGAAGTCAATGCTCTCCCAGTTGACCTATAAGTACCACGCTTCACATCGTGAATTTAATCACACTTGGATCGATTTCGCCTTCCCAACTTTACCGCTCATATGAGATACGCCAATATGAAGCAACATGTTGACTGCCCAAGTAGGATTGCCTAAATAATCATATAAAAATCCACCAGAATGACTCCTAGGTTGACTTATTATCTAGGAGGTTTGGCAAACATGATAAATTAAAGTCGGCCCAATTGTGAAAAACTCGCGGCAGTCGGTAAATTGTAGTCGTTCTGGTGGATTCAAGATGATTGCTTAGAAAATCGTCCTTGGGCAGTCAGCTTGCTGTTCCGCATTGGTGGATTCCATGCGAACGGTAAAGTAAAGCGGGTAAAATCTATCCAAAATTGATTAAACTCACGAGGTGAAGCGTGGCATTTGTAGCTCAATTCGGAGAGCATTGGCTTCGTGTAAAGGCCTTCTCTAGCATGCGGGTGAAAATCCCGCCGAACAACGCGAGTTTTTTCACAATTCGGTCAACTTTAAACAAAATAAATAGCTGATGCAAAGGATGTATACTATACACGGAATGTAGTTCCTATGCAGGCACACATAGAATAAGATCGGCAACAATGAAATCCCCTACAGCATACCGAACGCAGTACGAAATGTGCTGAATAACTCATATTCCAGTGGTCTTCAGATTGTAGGCCTCTTCATTAAAATCCATACAAGTTTATATTATATCCACCGTTTACTTTAATATCGCACAGCGTAAGCCCTAATCTGGCGATTTGTAGATGCCTGCATTCCTCCTCTCATTTTTTACTGCTCTCCAGTTATTTTGCTAGCTTTAATTAACAAAGACCTGGTAATTTTTACACGTATTCCCCGAATGCCGGTGTTTTTTACGCTTTTGGCTGATAGAATAATACAGCGACACCTTAAACGGTCAAGCTTTTTGCTTTTGGCAGTGTTAGTGATGTCACTCATGCTCTCCACCCTAAATAAATGACTGCGAAGTCTCCCGTATTATGCGCTGAAGCTTCCGTCATATATCTTTCCCTACATCGGCATATGAGCAATCCATTTGTGCATTCGTACCAAGTGCGAAGAAACGCAACTTCAGAATGTGAAAGCTGACCTATCTCCATAACGGATGTTCATATCGTGCAAACCTTTAAATTGTTTGTTCTATGGCCCTTTACCTTATCCTATCCCCTGCTTTCCGTGAATAGAGCCATTCTTTTTTTTAAATTTTGGATACTTAACTTTAAAATACGCTATATTTCTCTCTCGCTCTGGTCAATGTGTGTGGATTGTCCAATATGTTGGCTCACTAGCGCTGTCATCACAACTGGTATTCGCCCACGCAGAGGCGGCGCACGAATATTTACACCAACCAAGCAAGGTTCTAATGCTAAGTTGAAATGAAAGAAGTTGCACGCTGGATAGTCATACTTCAAGCCATCATGCAGACGCTTATTTTCACATGTACCTTCGCAGGGTTGAGCCTGAAGGAGCGACTGACACTTGAGAGGTTGCTACAAGTCCCCCCTCCCAGTCTGCTGATGGGTTTTCAGTCATTCACGGCTAGAAAAGCCTTCGTCGTTCTTTGACTTGGTTACTTTGTCAATGTCCTTAATGGTGAGTGAACCCGAATCATTTTTCCATGATACATCACTGCATAGACCGATGCCCTTCGCTTACAATCCGACTCAGAAGGCCTACAACATGCCGATATTTGCGAAAGATTGATACTCATTCGCTAAATGGCATTGAGCAAAAGTGTAATACTGAGTATCTTGTAGTCTATTCTGAGGCCATTTTGGTCGCGATAGGATGCCGGCTTTTAACGAGCTTCCTTCTGACTGCTAGCAAAAAGTCTGTTAAGTAAAAAATGGCAACTTTTTTAGTGTGCATTTTTTATCATTGGTTTTGACTGACAGTATAAATTCAAGTGTATTTTATAGAAGACATGCGGAGCAAAATTCTTTCTTGTACTCGTAAGGTAACAAAGTACGCCTTCTTTAAAGGTTATGCTCAAGGAAAGGGCATCGTTAGGCTTTAAAAGTTTATAAATTGCCAAACAATTTTGAAACCTGCTGATTGGTACACCTGAACTCAAGCTTCACAAATTGTGTACAGTACAGTACAGCAGTACTTTTTTGCCTACGGTTTGAGGAAGAGGACACACAGTTCTCATAGCATGTTGCAATAGGTGTGGATCATGATTTAAATATTATAGTTCTATCAATACATTGACTGATACGATGTATTATGATTGAACACCTCACAATCGCAAAAAAATTCATGATACTACATTGTTCTAAAACCGAACGATACACTTTTTGCAAGTAAAAAAATTTAATGTGGACGTAATTGACTACCGAACAAGTACAAACAAGGATTTTTCGTGCAGGATTTCCATAAAAAATATATTTGGATTTAAGAAGTGGGTTAACCCATTACCCCTTTCGTAATTATCTGTCTGTATATACGCATTTTTAACCTTCATGCTATATCTATTAGGTATATTTCTCTGGTATCCACATGATATTTTTAAAAAATTCGCTCTAAAGTAATTTATATACATGTTTGAAAAATTTAAAAATGTAATCCTCAGAACTGTTAATATAAAAGTGGTTAAAACTATGGGAGGTAATGGGTTAAGAATGGGAATATTTGCAGAATATTTTTATCTATAAAGGCCGTCAAAATCAATGATAAAATGCACACGAATCAAGTAGTCATTTTTTCAGTAAAAAATTTTTGTTAACGGTTAGAAGCAAGCTCGTTAAAAACTAGCGTTATATCTCGACTGTAATGACTTGCGAATAGATTAAAAGATAATCAGTATTACAGACGTACTCAATGGCGATTAGCGAGTGAGTATCAATTTTTCGAAAATATCGGCATGTTTGCCCGAGTTCTTAGCCGTATTGTTTTACCTTGCAAATAACTAAAGCAAACCTGGTGAGTGAATCTGAATCTTTTTTCGCTATCATCAGCCTTCAACTCCTAATGAAAACCTTTGATTATGGGGCTGTAAAATTTCTTAAGAAAGTCTGTAATATAGAATCCAGAAGCTATGTACTTTTATCAGACTACAATGTGATGAAGTGCATAAATAGCTCTTGAGGACCTTACTTACATTTTATTCACTCCCAGACCATTGGCCGCTGTAGCACTTGCCTTTCCGCCAGCAATAAACCTGAAGCATAAGGCTTAAGTAGAAAGTGTCGTAAAGAAAATTACAGGCATGAACACGAAATGCCCTCTTTTTGCTGCGCTTACATGGCTTCCTTTCTATTGCGAGGAAGTGTAGAAAGCCTAAAAATTAGGATCAATTCGTCAAAAATAGCGCGATTTAGCAAAAAAGAAAACCAAATGCTCAGGTTGAATAAGAGGACCAGTTCCACTGCTGATCAGTTTGCTCAACGATGACTGTGAGGCTGAGGGCAAATACAGCGTTGTAAGGATTTTATTCGGATTGGTTTGTGGCTTTAAGTCATGGCGTACGCGCTCAACAACAAAAACCGGTTTAAGATGCCCTAGAGACTCGAACGCGCGAAAGTGTTGCTTTAAGTAGGTATGAGATAATAAATCAGACAAGGCCTACTGAACCGCCTGGAGTAGTTAGTTATGCGGATTAAACGAAGTGGGGTTATATGCAACAGTCGCCAAAGACCATGCAATTTTCATGATGAAATTTGACTTGGTACTTTAGCGTATATTAAGTAACACTATTTTGTATCATTCAGTTTATTGAATTCTGCGAAAACATTTTAGTTAAGAAAATCCTCATTTATTTAGGTTTATCAAGATAAACGGCCATTAATTTTGGGGAAATTAGGAGTAGTTTCATATAAAAGGAATTTCCTATGCTATTACGAAAGAAAGAACCAAACTGCACGTTAATGTTGATTAAACTATGAAGGAACTTCAAAATAAGTAAAATAGGTATAGAAGGTAGCCCTTCGAGAACTCAAAAAGTGTGTCCAAAATTGTTCAGATTCAAGTGAAACCAAGTTAAAGGAATCACTTATATTTGCAGTAATATTGGAAATTTGTATTTAAAAAATAATTTTAAGCTATCCCGTGAAGGTTTTTGCACAAATTGCAGTAACAAGAACAAAGAAAGTAAGAAATTTTGCTTTAACGTACAAATGTCCTTGCAGGTTTACAAAATGTCGAAAATTCCAACGCGAATTTAAGATAAAGAAGGCCTTATTGTATGTAAGTCATGTAGAAATATAGCTTTTTGTGTACTTTGCGTTCGCCTTTTGCGTTATATAGAAACAGAACAAACAGAAGAATAATAAGTAGTTCAAAAAATGGCAATGTATATGGCCAGTTTTTTGAATTCGCAAGACTATACAGTAGTCGCCGGCTATTAAGCCCACCTCGGGCCCAGACCAAATTGGGCTTAATAAGTCGCTGGGCTTATTAACCATGGGTTTAATAGCCGGCGACTACCGTATCAGAAAGTAGAATTAATTCACTTATGCGAAAAATAATCCAGTATAAAGAGCAAATGAATTTCTTTCATCGCCAGTCAAACTAAATCGTTTATATTCAGGAAACTTAAAGAAATTCTCAACATTCTCAAATTTCATTGTGACATTACGTTGGAAAATGTTAATATACGCAAAAGTTCGTCAGCCGAATGTCTGATCAAAGTATTTTCCAAGAGGTAACCTCTTATGGTTAGTTTTTTATTAATATTAAGAATAGTAGATTCAGAACTCCACTGCGGACATGATTCACTCTCGACAATGTGGTTTGCTGTTTCGAGGCATTTCTACAAATGAGCAACATGGTCATTATTCTAAGAACTAATATCCAAAACACTTTCTTTCGGTAAATGCTCTTTATATCTACTTTTTTTCAAAGGTTTTAGTGTAAACTTCGAACAGATGCGCAGTTTATCAATGAAGACACTTACAACAAAGAAAATGATGACACACTTTTTCCGACGATATTCAATAAATACTTATCGAGTAACGGTAAAATTTACAGAATATTTTGACTGAAGGAAGGTTCTTTCTATATAAAGAAAGGGTTGCTTCAAGTTTTCAACATAAAAAATCCTTCATACGTCCCTAGAACCTCGGGCTTATTGACAAAATTTTATTTTTCTTGACAAACAATTAGTACTTCCTCTAGTTCTTTAAGTACTTCCTATGCCCAATGCTGTTCATTATTATTTTAAAGTTTTCCTAAATGCATTCACATGGGTATTCGAGTAATGGTCAAAGTTATAAAAAGTTCTGAAAGTTGCGTGGTCTTTGGCAACTACCGTAAATGCTGTTAAACCTCACTCCTCAGCAAAGTAAGAACTTTCTAAATACGTAATGAAGATACTTACGTCTCCGATGGCGGACTAACCGCTTGATCCACCTGACCGCCAAGTTGCACAAGTTTCATTCTGTTGTCAAAAAAACATGGCATACTGGGATTACGGAGTAATTTTGACTGTAGAAGGATCAGATAGCAGTTGGAGTTAAAAGGGTAGTGAAAAGTTAGAGTTGAGCGAAATGCACGAAGAAAACCAGCAAGATGAAATAACGTATCAATTTTAAGAATAAACAAGAAGGTCTATGTAGCACTACCAAGGCGGCAATAGCTGCATTTTTTAACTGAAATATTTATCTACGTTGTGGCTTAGACTGGATTTAGAGGCAAATACCTTGGCCTTAAACGGATAAAAAATTGATTAAAAGAATGCTCTATAGCTTACTTACTTACTTTCTTGTTACGGCTGCGATCATGACTGATCTAGCCGGCCTCAATTACGTCCCGAATGGTGCTCCTCCAAGCGCGATGATCCACACCTGGACATTACGACCCATTCTCTTCGCCAGCGCCGGAGACCGAATACCGAAGGTCCGAGACCCACTTCCATGTCCTGACGGACTGAGTCAAGCCAGGATTTAAGTTGACCCCCTTTTCGACGTTTCCAATTAGGCAACGGTTTTAAGTCGGGGGCAGTAGAACTGAACTCTTGAGGTTGGCGGCGAAGAACGTGTCCAAACCACCTCAGTCGTCTTTCCTGAATGGCCTGGGATATCCTCGTGATTTTATCACAACGAGTACGGACTGTCTCATTTGAGACGAAGTCGGTGCACTTCACTCGAAGGATGTTCCTCAGCCAGTAGTGGCCGAAGACTTCCAGTTTCTGTTCATTTTTCCACGCGCTTAACCCAACATTCACATCCATATAAGAGAACGGATTGCATTGATGCACGGTACATGCGGATCTTAGTTGAGATAGAAATATCACGTCGGGTTCATAAGCACTTCCGAAGGCTGGAGAATACTTGTCGTTCTGCATCGATTCATGAAACAATATCATTCTTACTCTGTCCATTCAGCAGCAACCTCGCTCCCAAGTATTTGAAACTGTCGACTTCTTCAAGTTGACAGCCAGTAATCTCGAGAGGTACCTTCTCCTGGACAGGGATGCAGCATGAAAACACTTTGGTCTTCCCGGCGTTTATGGACAAACCGACCGATTTCGCGACCTCGTTCACCCGTGACGCCATAGGCTGGAGATCGCCAAAGCTTGATGCTAGCAAAGTGATATCATCGGCATAGTCAAGGTCAGTCAACCGGCGTCCGGCTGTAAGCTCAATACTGTCACTTTCTTGTAGGGCATTCCAAAAAAACCAATCAATGGCGTGGTTAAAGAAAATGGGCGACAGGACACAGCCATGCCGAACGCCTGACCGAAAAGCGAACGGTTCTGAGAGGTTGCTGTGGACTAAGACCCGTGCAGTGGTGGAGCGGCAATATGCCTTGATCATGGCGATTAATTTTGGCGGAACACCATCAAATGCCATTATCCGCCATAGGGAGTCGCGATGGATGGAGTCGAACGCAGCGGCAAGGTCAACAAAGCAGATGGCCATTGGTTGTTGGCAGCTATGGCAGAATTCAAGGATTCGTGAATAGCTGATCCACACATCCACGCCCAGCACGAAATCCAGCCTGGTTGGATCGCTTCCTGGAGTCGTGCACAGACTGGAACCGCCTGAGGCGAAAAATAGCGAAAATCTTCGCAGCAATGTCGTTGGGGTTTATGCCGCGGTAGTTCTTACATTTTGTCTTGTCTCCCTTCCTGTGGACAGGCATAAGGATGTCCGAGCCCCAGTCATCAAGAACGGTCCCGTTTCCCCATGCTTGTCCAATCACCTCATGGAGCCAAGGCACTAGAGTGTCGGCACAAGACTTGTAGATTTTAGCGGGTATGCCGTCCTCTCCAGGTGCTTTTTTGTTGCGCAGCCTTTTTATGGCATCAGCGATTTCTGCTTCAGAAGGCGGGTCGCATGACACTAGATAAGTGAGAGATGGAGGAGGCTCGACTGTAGATGGGAACAGGGAGCCGGTGGGCTCCGTATCGAAGTTGAGGGTGTGCTCGAAATACTCACGCCAGCGTTCGATCTTGATCGCGGTGTCAGAAATACAGCTGCCATTCACATCACAAACTGAGTCACTCAGTAAAGACAGTCTACCAGTAGCCTGGCGAATAAGTTCGTAGAGCTTTCGGGTATCACCAAAATTTGAGACCTGCTCCATGGAGGTTGCAATTTCAGCCCAGTGTTTCTTTCGGTCCTCTCTGGCCGATTTTGCCGTTATCTTTCTTAGTTGGCGGAAAAAAACCGTCATTACGGGCCTTTACTCGGGCTGTCTCCGCAGACAACTGCAGGGTTCGTCCGCTGATCCAATCACTGTGGCGCCGCTGGGTGCATCCAAGAATTTTCTCGGCTGCTCCATAGACTGACGTTTTCAGCAAGGTCCATGGGTTACCCCCTTCGTTGTCGTCGCGGGTCGAGAAACAGGACCAGATTTCTCTGCTGAGGGCCTCAGCGGTGTTGAGTTGCCGGATTTGGGTGACATCTAGGCGTCTAGCGCGGGGCACTTTGGACGCAGATGAGAGGTGAGCTTTCAAGCGTGTGCGAACAAGAAACTGGTCAGAGCCATGGGCTTTACCAGTCTCATTACCACGCAGCGACCGACTATCATGAACCCAGCTGCGAAATCTTGAGCTGACTATAATCTACTCAATCTGACTGGCTGTATGACCGTCGTTTAAGTACCAGATCAGCAAGTGTTTGTTGTGGTGCTGGAAGCACGTGTTCGTTACAAGCAGTCGGTTCTGTTCAGCAAAGTTCAGTAATCTGTCCCCATTCTCACGTCGAGAACCAAGCCAAAAGCGGCCGATAAGATGGCTGTTTGTGGAGTCACCCGGTCCAGTTCGGCCATTCCAATCCCCGGCAACAATCAACAGATCGCGGCGAGGGAGCCTTTTAACCAAAGTTTATAGCTGAGAGTAAAATATGTCCTTACCGTGTTGGTCAGCAGCGGACGTTGGTGCACATACCGTGACCACAGATATGTTTGTGAAGTGGCCCTTCAAACGCACATGAGCCATGCGTTCATTGACTGGTTCGCAGGCAAGTAGTGCACGACTGGCTTGTTGCGAAAGGGCAATTGCCACACCATGTCTGCCGGAGGAGTCATGGGGGCCATTGTGGTAAAGAGTGAAGTGGGAGTCAGCTCCAGGAACTTTTATTTCCTGAGCACCGGAGTTAGGGAGTCGGACTTCGGACAGGCAGCAGACATCGACGTTGTACTGAGAAAGGCTGCGCACCGTCAGGCTTTTGGTACCAGGGGCCAGGAACGTTCGCACATTCCAGCATTCAATACCAAGATTCCGATTTTGATTGCGTAGTCCAGCTCGCATATTATTCGCCCGCACCACTGGACAAGGGTTGCAGAGCGCGTCGGTTCCCGCGGACGCCGTAGCATGGATCGCATTGTAGTTAACGGACATGAAATTCATTGAGGTGAATTGGGAATTTTGGATACGAGCGGGTCCTCAACAGCTGCATGGATTGTTTGTTCGAGGTTGTCTCCTCTAGCGGTTTGGCTCAATAGCGTAACCACAAGGCAGCGATGGCGAGCGAACTTATTTAATGGCGACTCACACTCACCATGTCACAGTGCCGTCGTCAGGCTTTGCGACACTTTATAGGTTTTTGGCTTGCCAGGCCTCAGCCTGCCACGCCCTGATAGCACTGGCGCTGCTGCGTCCGCGACTGCTTATTCGTCAGACCGAGAGTCCGCTTATCTCACAGCTAATCTTCACTGAAGGTCGTTCCACTATCCGCCATCCGTTGACGCGCCGGGTAGCCAGCAGCTAGGCTAATGGGTAACCCGTCTTCCTGGGTGGGCTATATAGCGAGATGCTTAGGTCTCGACCTCGAAATTACCTGGACTATGATTCCACGTCGGCAAAGGTAGTTTGAGTAGTGCACCCCATATACCCATTGTAAAAGTATTTTGTTCTATGAAAACGGTTATTATAGTAGTTTTAGGGGTGAGAAAATATGATAGGCATTGAATAGAATTTGTAGAAGTAAGTGTAAGGTGGAAAAAATGTAGTTAAATTTTTTTTCCGCGACTGCTGGGAGTTCGTTGTTTCACATATAAATTGAAGGTGTGAGCGGTGCTTCGCGCCACGGACTATACTAATCTAGCTGAAGAACCGTAAGTTGGACCTCAGATAAGTCGAAGTGCACGACCGCCTTACCAGCATTCTATTTCTTCAGGAATTCGAAGAAAATGCATTTTTTACTATCGGTTTTTTTCACAATATGGTAAACGATAATACAGATAAGGAAAATTTACAGATATAAATCAATAAAATTTCTGAAAACAATAAAGTAAAAATGTATATGGCTCTTATTCAAGTATATTCCTTAGCTTATCCTTATTCTCCACGCATGAAACCCCTGTAACCACCGTTAGCGTAGGTCAAATTGCTGGGACTAGGAGTTTATGGGGTACACAACGTAAACTTCTGTTGCCTCCACGTCCTAAGTAGAAAGTGGCATCTTAATCCAGAATTATTCCTCAAAATAACCCTTCACATAAAACGAACCCCAGGACGCACTACAGCTTAGTCTATTGTCATTAAGCCTTACGTTTATCGTAATTTGTACTGAACAAAATTAAATCCAACCAGCATTCCCGAAAATGCCTGAAGGACAGTTGACCTTAATACAGCACGCCTAGATCTATAACTCAATTGTCCTGCCGCTTCGTCCCTTCCCGAAGGTAAATGCAAACGGTCCAAGTCCCAACCCCAGAAGCTTAGCACACACGTGTGAAACAGATGTGATGCTTACCTCAATAACATAAGTAGCCAAGTAATAGTAATTAAAATGTGCATGCATACGTTTTAGGAGAGAATGCTACTTGCGTTTTAGGTGTATAATCGAGCCTTTCTAGAAGCTCTCATGAGCTCTGAAAACCTCAGTTAGAAACTTACAGTTGCATCAACTTCCCTTTGTCGGAAAAAAAGTGCATGAATTTCACAGCCAACGAGTCCCTAAACAAATGGAAGATATGAAAAGAATTATACACGGGCACCATGCCAGCATCTTGCGTTTTAATTAAAGACGTTATGAAGTATTGTATAGCTTTTCTCAAGATAACTTAAGATTAACAGAGTAGAAAGAGTATGATCAACTAGAAGTGCTATACTCTGCTCGTTTTTTATGCAAAAGTGAAATGTTATTTGTTCTTCATTCATTGTCATGAAAACGAGGATGGAAACTACAACAATTGATTCAGCACAACTTACTCAGATAATTTCGCATCAAACAAGCCGATCAGGATGCTTTCAGAATTATCCAGGAAACTAAAATCGGGAGTTTCAGTTATCAGTAAATATATCTTCATAACGTATTGGCGCTTTTCTTCCTTAATACTCTTCCTGCTAATATTGGTTGCGTAGCAACCATTTGTTGAAAAAACTTCTTTGGAATGAGCGCAGTGCTTCGACATTGAGCATTAAATTCCTCAGTTAAGTTCTTGGGATAGGCTAGTTTTAAAAGCAGATGCAAATTTTACTTTGAATGACGCATCCTTAGAACTTTTTCATCTAAATAAAAGCAGATAAATTGACAGAAACCTGCTTAGCGAAGGATGTATCACATCTAAGTGGTGCCTTTACTGATTCTATATTTCTTACTTAGGTTATGCTTTTGTTCGCTAGTCAGCAGCTTTGACCATAGGACGACTTACAATGTTTTGCAAATGATAGATCCTTTAAGCATTCCTAATAAAATTGAGGAGATATTGATTTTCTGAAAACTTACAATTTATCGATACCAATCGATCGTTCGTCCCCATTGTAGTTTCGTAGTTTTATTTCTTCCAATAGCGTTTCTCTGTGAAAATAAGCAAAAGAGGTCGTTATTTCCTCACCAACATAGGTGCTCTGTTCGACAGAGTACAAGCCACTAAAGTTTTCAAACCCAAGCTGCCCACTGACCTCAGAATGCCAGCCTATAGATGATTTTCTACTTCCTAGTGGTAGATTTGAGAAGATAAATAGCAAACATTCGCTTTGTAGATTACGCGAATCAATATTAGGTAACGCGTGTTGAGGCTGACTCTATATCCTGACTAATGTGTGAGTGAAAAGCAGGAAGTCTTCAGCCTGTCTGGCCCTTCGTATTTTATCTTTGCTTTGCAGGCAGTTTATGCAATTTCATCTGAGAGTGGTGCTTGCGTGGGTTTTAGCTCCAAAAAGGGCTTGCTTCGCTCTACTCTGAAACTCTGATGTACAGACCTGAAAGGTAGTCTAATGGTAAAATACCGTGAATAATTAAAAGCTATTGATGCTGACGCTGAGAGTCGATAAAGAAAAAAAGGGTCGAACATCGGAACGATTTGTTTGTTTTTCTGAGCTTTCGGACTCCTACAAGAGACCCTCGTCCGAAATAGGAAGCAGCAACAGATGGGGGCCAGTTAAGGCATGTGTACAAAAATATGTTTGAACGCGTAGAAGATCAATAATTATCTGGTGTGAGGCGCCGATTGGCCACTACGGACTATGTCAGTCGGCGCCAGTTGGCGAGGTCAGCGTGTGGGGTGGGAATATTCACAAAAATAAAATCGTCGATGAAAATAACCGACATTTATGGGGGGAAGGATCAATTAAACGTCATAGGAGGAGAGGAGTCCGAAAGCTCAGAACAACAAGCAAATCGTCCCGCTGTTTTTCCCGGTGTTTGTCCCAGTGCAAATACCTGCAACGCGAACGTTCACTTGTATTCGTGAAGCGGAGAGTTTAGGGAGTGGGATTTGAGTACGACCAGAAAACCACTCAAGCTGGTGATACCAGCTTCTCCTTTTCCGTTTACAGCAATTTTTCATGTCCATCTACTTTATTTTGTAGTGATTCTAATTTGCGCGCAACACATACCTCTCACGGCTGCTAGCAAATGAGCACGCACCCAGTCCTGTCCGGCCAATCACCTTCAAGGCTGACTCTCACAGAGGACCTGACTGTGATGACTGTCGCTCTGCAACACTTCGGACGATACTCCTCTCGGTAACGGACGCATGTTCGTCCAAAAGTCAACTCCCTTTTACCTACTCTCCACTACACCTGTACAGAACAGACTGTCCTGCCCTCTGGCCTCTCACTTCTACTCTTTCCTCCCCCACGGAATCGGGCCTGAAGATCGCAGTGGAAAGAGTTTTACCTAGTAACTTACGTTGCTGCGATAAGCCCTCCAAACCTAGGCTTTAGGGTTAAATTCCTGTGGGTAGATTGTCGAAAACGAGGCCAACAGTGCAGGTACAACTGCTGAACCTCTAAACTGTCTTACTAGTCGTGCAGGTTTTCAGTCTCTGGACTTCCGTGCCTGGCGTTGGAACACGGTTGATGAAGTGGTCATCCGCAACACTTGCTTCCTATCACTCGGGAATTTTCGATGGACATGTAGCTGTGGTCTTCTTCTTCTTCATACCAAGTTATCTCATTACGATAGAAACTTTGTCACACGTGACCACCTTTATCGATTGAACACATTAATTCCTCTTCACTGAGTCATCATCTCCGATGAAGGAAAACGTGGTTCCCATGAAAAGGAAGCAGTTTCTGTTAGTTTTCAACCCGGTAGGGAACTAAGCATCACCCTTCTTACTAAGAAAAAAGCCCTTTTCTTAATTTTCCCAAGGGCCCTCATATGGAGCCTTAAAAGCAACTGAAGGAAAGACTGAATCAACTGGATATTTCAAAAATGGCGTGTTACCGAGAGCAATTTTAAACTCAGAGCCTACCAACTGAGTGGCGTAAAATTAATTGCGCAGTGGGCAGACAACACATAGCTATTAATCAGTACTCCTACAAATAAAAGAAAACTCTACGAGACACAGTCACATGGGGCTAAAAGACTAGATGATGCCAAAAGATCCGCGCCTATTTAACGTAGTTTTCCCAGGTATAACTTTGAAGCAGGCCAAAACAGCAGAATGGATGTGCGCAAACAAATTTTGAGAGAGTTTATCAACTGAGTCCTCTCTTGAATAACAAAACAATAAGAGGACAAATCATTTTGAATTTTCACAAAATCGATAATAGCAAGGTCCCAATTAACTGGCCAAAGAAAGCCTTGCCTTTCCACGCCACGTCAAGCTATGGCTACGAATTTACCCGCACTTGCGGATGCAAGTACATTGGCCGACCAGGGTTGCTGAAATTTTGCCTGCTCGGTTTTGCAAAAACAAGAAAATAAAGTACCGCGGTTGGTAAAGAGGACAAATGATCGAGCACTGGAGCGGGATGTAATTTTTCCTGAGCTTTTGAGCTCTTGCAGGAGCTCATCTTCAGATGTGGAGTAACAGCAACACACGGGGTTGCTACTTGGGCCATGTGTACAATAACTGAAATTTGAACGTGAAAAAAAATCAATAATTGTTATGCGAAAATATTCGCGGTCCAGAGATTATTTTACCTTCATTTTCCCTAGAAGAGGAAGAAGAAGTGGAGGCGATTCCTGGGACCTGGTTATAATTAAGCTGACGTTTCGGAAACTCTCTCGTCTCCATCGTCAGAGCCATGTCCGTTTCCTGCCGTTTGTCTTGAGAGAATGCGTCCTGTCTTCAGTCGGGTTTCATAACGGTGCCTCTTACGCGCGTGT
>JAYGXS010000005.1:48899422-48921444 GCA_036362985.1 Ligula intestinalis
GATCCCGTACGTCAAAAACGTCTCGGACGCTGTCGGCCGCCTTCTCGCACCATTAAGAGTTGGAATCATAAACAGGCCGGAAGCAACCATAATGCGTCAGATAAAGAAGCCAGAAGACCCACTGCCACGGCAAGAAACACCTGAGGTCGGTTATAAGGTCTGGTGCAGTTGCGGGCAAAGCAAATATGTCGAAGAAACTGACAGACATCTCAAGACGTGAATTGTCGAAAACGCGGCACAACTGCAGCGAAGTGATGCCTATTCGCAAGTTGCGGCACATTAGACAAGACCCGGCCGCGCATTCAAAGTTGATGAGGCCGAAATTTCACCCAAGAGGTAACAATCGGTTGAGCCGATAATTACTTGAGTCATGGTTCATGGGCCCCCAATCCATAAACAAGTGCAACAATTTGCCCAATCCATATTTAGTGCTGAGACACAATTTGGCTAAAGCAAGTCGCCATTTGGGGAATGGACAGGCCACCGCGTCAGCCAACGCAAACACCGGAGGGTCAGATGGCCGAGCAATCATCACGCCTGAGTCCGCCGCGCGTGATGAAAGTTCAACAGGCCAGAGTCCGCATGCTGTCAATCAGACTATTCACGCACAAGAAGGCAATTAACGTAAATTGTCACTGTATGCTAGCAGTAATGACTGTATCCTGTAACTACTGCAAACTCCTGTGTATGTATTTGAAGCAAGCCAAACAAGCCCATTTTTATATCCTTACCCTTTAAAGAAGACAACATCGCGAATACAATTAAGCGAAGACTGCTTTGTTCCATACAGATGGCTTACTATGCAGCTGAACCTGTTTTCCTCACCCCAATTAAAAGCTTCCCAATTAACCGGCCAAATAAAGCCCTACCTTTCCATGCCACCTCAAACTGCGCATATGGATTCACCTGTGCTTGCGGATGCAAGTACATTGGCCGTACGCAAAATCAATTAACAACCAGGGCTGTTGAACATTTGCCTCCTTGGCTTTTAAAACAAGAGAACAAAGTACCACGGTCGTCTATTACAAAACACCTATGAGACAGTGGTCACTCCGATGACACTAAAACATCTTTCCGCGTTCTTGTTCGAGCACAAACAAACCAGACCTTACGTTACATGGAAGCATCCTACATACGGCGGGAGAAACCCGAACTATGTAAGCAACTAGACCATGTAGTTAATCTTCAATTGCCCTAGTAAATACATACCACACTTTTATTTTGTTTAAGTCCCTGCCTACTTTTCGTTACAAGTTTAAAGTTGACCTAAATATTGATCATTTGCCACGTTATCACAACGTTGCTTTTATCGATTTTGTGTTTCTTGATTCATGCACGGAGTGGAAGCAGCTGATAAGCGCTCTCGAAATTTATTTGCGCAAATAAATTCTGCTTGTTTGGCTTGCTTCAACTTTTTACCGGGGAAAAAATGTGTTAAATTCCTATGAATTTATTGCCCGTTTCTGCTACCGTTTTATGCTAATGAGCTATTGTGCTTGACTTGAAGTTCGTCAGTTGATCATTCAGCATCAGCGAAAACACAGTGGACTAGGACATTTTACCATAAGGCAGAGAATCCAGAATGGCCATTTCTGCTTCATTAGCCGTCGTCCGCTGGGTAAACTCCACTCAATTGCAGCAGCGGAATTTGCCACCACCCTCGAGTTTTGAACCCGCGTCCCTCCGGGGAGAGGCAAACGGCCTAACCCTTGAGCTATCGGGCCCGACGTCTTGACGGCTATTGATTGGGACTGTACATTAGTTGATAGGCGTACACCGACTCATTGGACACATTCTGCTTAGGCAAACTACTATTTATAGTAGACCAATTGGAAGTAAATTACAGCCACTGTTACAACATAAACTGGAAATTCCCACAGGGTAACTCACATCACTGGAGGGCCAGGCGTCTTGTTCGTCTCCCATAACAGCTTTTTCACTCTGCGATGATAAAAATGAAGATTATT
Organism: Ligula intestinalis; assembly: GCA_036362985.1. NCBI lineage: Eukaryota > Metazoa > Platyhelminthes > Cestoda > Diphyllobothriidea > Diphyllobothriidae > Ligula > Ligula intestinalis. Next base: position 48,901,390 of record JAYGXS010000005.1, read on the forward strand.
GAAGTAATGAAAAATAAAGGGAGCAAATAACACAACGTTTAAAAAGCCCAAAATGGCGAATGCGGTGCAAGATGCAGAATCGTCCGTTCTACATTTTTGTGACCACTTATTCAACTTCAACCGGCAATGACATATTTATGTAACTAACAGTTCGAATGAAAGTCAACTTAGAGCAGTCCAAATGAACGTTGGTTGGACCTGTAAATAATTTGTAGAGCGGGATTTTATTACAACCAAAGCTTGTCGAACGTGATGATAAGGACTACGCAGCCTGAGTCAATAATAAACATCTGGTGATATCTCTGACGAAGAGTCCGTGATGGAGGTCGAAACGTCAGTCGAATCAAAGTGTTGTCCCAGCTATCGAATCTTCTTCTCAATCATTCAAAAGCTAAAATGACTATTTTATGTGTGTTTTTTCTGACGTCGCCTGTGACATTTCTACGACAATTTGGTGATCATAGAATATGCTATGGTATGCTTAATGTTTGAAAAAAGAGCATAACTTCAAGATGATTAACAAACCTTCAAAACATGATGACTGGGGTAAAAAACCTGTGCGAAAAGTATATTTATATAGATAATGACATAAGTTGTAAGTCCCAAGCGCAAGAGTCCAATTTGACCAGAAATTAGGACTCCATCTATTTGAACCTCACACAGCCAGCTAGGGACTAAATTACCCGTAAAATAACCGGTCGTATATGCAGATATCTTATTTTTAATTCAATGTGGACAGCCTTCGTTCTTGTTACAAATCAAGTGCTCAATAATATTTCAAGCACATTTGACACGCCACTGGGCTAAACGTTGCTAGACACTGCAGAGGAATTACAATCTTTAACTTATGCAAAGATGATATAAGGGGATTAAGCGAGGAGGGTAGCAGATCTTTTATCGTACAAGGCTCTCATCCGTTCAAATTAAAGTAACTGCAAAAATGCTATAACAAACTAGCCGGAATCTCGCCTGTTATAAAATTTACGACAAAAGGGGAACAAGAAGAGTAGTTGCCTTTTCTTGATGTTCTCATTAAGCAAAATCCCAGTGGTAAAAGTGAGGCGACGGTTACCAAAAAGAAAATGAACATACTGGGTAGATAGTTTCTGCACACGACTAGTCTATCCATCCAAAAAGCCTCTATTGCAATTGCGAAGAAACTTAATCTGTAAGATGCTTAGACGAGAAAGCAGATTTGCTCTACTATGACGAAGGTGCATATCTAGTCACGGGTTGAAAACTTTAGGCGTTGCAAAACCTCGGCTCATGTATGGCTCGCTAATGATGGCCAACAAATAGGAGAGGGCTATTCCAACCTCCATTGTCCTTTTCGGTATTTTTATCCTTTCGGACAATGTTCAACAATAAGCCACGGGAACTGATGGGACGATACTGTCGCGTAGCTCGATTCTTAAACATTTCGCTATCATAAACAAAGATTCCTTAAATTATAAGTATTCTCAAAAAGCACTTTATCGGATATAAGAGTAACAAGAAGATGCATTTATTTCATTTCTCTTCATAATATCCCTGTTATGGAGAATTATATTCAAATCCCATCTAATTAAGCCGTTAAAATGCGAAACTGAGAGCCCCTTAAATAAATCCCTTGATAATTCACAGTTCGCTGATAAGAATCTATCGTTTTCATCATCCCCCAAAGAAGACGAAGAAGAAATTTCAAGGACATGGACCGAGTTATATTGGGACTAACGTTTCGGGCACTCGCTTGTTTTCATCGTCAGAGTAACGTGCATGCCTGTTATTATATCCGTGCTCGGCGGAAGTATCTATGTTACATTTGCTTCTAGCTAAGTGAAATCGTTATGATGAACTTGAGACGACCATGTGCAGTGACCTTGCCGGTTTTTATGGATTTTTTCTGTATGAATTCAGTTGTGTATTTCCCCTGACGTTCATTCCCGTTATGCAATGAGGGGTGGCAACTGCAGAGCCCTCTCGAAATTTATGGATCCATTGAATTTTGCTGTTTATACAGTCTTCAAATTTTCACCAGGGAAAAGAAGCTTTAAATTACGTATAGGTTAGCTTTCACAGCAATCATCCGATGGTTCACAAATGAAGCTGAACAAGAAGCCCTTTAAATGATTTGAGATTCATTGAAGAAGGCTGGATGAAAAAGTATACGAGGCCCGGTACCTCCAAGAGCGATTTATGCGGAATGGCTATCCAAAGGCGTTTCTAATCCGACATCAACAAATTGGCTTATAATTCGTGCAACCCGCCGACATTTGCGAAAGATTGATAATTACTTGCCAATAGACATTGAGTAAGGTTGAAATATAGATAACTGTGTAGTCTTTTCTCAAGTAATTTCAGTCAGAAAAAGATGCTGGCTTTTTAACGAGCTTCTGTTTGACCGCTAACAAAACTATATACTGCAAAAAATGGCTAATTAAGTAGTATGCATTTTGTCATTGATGTTGACTGCCTTAGTAAAAATTAAAATGTATTTAATGAAAAATATGCCCGAAAACATTCTCTATTGTACTCGTTAAGTAGAAAATTATACCTTTGTTAAAACTCCTACTTAAAGAAAGGGTATCTCTTGGTTTTAGAAAGTTTGCAAATCACCAAATAATTTTTAAACCTACCGACCGCTACACCTGAATTCAAATTTTAAAAACTGCGCGCTGTGTACATCCCGTTTATGGAAAAGTACGCTTTTGCCTACGGTTTGACGAAGAGGTCACAAAGTTCTCATAAATGTTGCAATAGATGTGGATCATGCTGTATACATTAAAGGTAATGGTGATACATTGACGGATACATTACATTATGAATGAACCTCTCAGAGTCGTAAATAATCTCATAATTAGACATTTACATAAAACCTAAGGATACCCTTTCCTTAAGTACAAAGTTTAAATTTAATTTGCTACCAGACCATTTCAAGAAATATTTGTTTCTTTATGTTTTCCTTAAAATATATTTGAATTTATAAAGGCAGTTAGAATTAATTATAAAATGAACACTAATTAAGTGGCCTCTTTTAAAGTAGAGACTTTTTGCCAGCGGTCAGAGGGAAGTTCATTAAAAAGCCGGCATCGTATCGTGATTGAAGTGACTTGAAAAGAGGCTACACGATTATAATTCTTACAGCCTAACCCGATGCCGGTTAGTGGGTAAGTATCAGTCTTTCGCAGTTGTCGGCATGTTCCACGAATCTGGAGCCGTACTGTAGTATATAGTACCAAAGAGCAGGTGTAGCTACAGGCTGTTCTCAAAAGCATTCAGGAATTAAGCTATTTTTCTTTTTTTCAAGCACAAAATGTAAAGAATAGCTAATTTTCTACCAAAAAATATAAGAAAATAGTTTTATTTTTTATTTATATAAGGAACTTTTAAATTTCTTAGGGCATAAGAAACATAAATGAATGATTTATATTACGAAAGTAGCCTTTTAACCGACGATAGTTATTGTACAATACAAGTATTCGCCGGCAATCAAGTTTTGAAAAATTTGGCATTTGGTCCCAACCCCTAAAGCACCTTTTAAGCGCCTTAATCCGAAAACCTTTATCGAAGCTAAAACCCCACATAAACATAACAATCCTGGCCTCAGTAGAATTATCTGGCATTCATAATTAATCTACAAAGTATTCTTTCACAAGGCGAAAAGCAATTGGTTGAGCATTTGACCTATTTATTAAGTCCATCGACGGAATGTCTGCCATCGCCTGGAACCGGGGAAGGTTTTTCAACGTTTAGTAAATACAAACCTCATTATTTCAGTTTGTTGGTTAAATAAAGCTTTTACGGAAAAATCAAATCAAAACATATTTTAAGAATTGTAAATATATTTGAACGTACAACAAAGCGCCACCGTATGTTGATATTGCTTGGATAACTGCTTTGTTCACATTGGAATTACTTGAAGGAAAAAATCAGTATGCTTTGACGAGCTAATGAGAATTAACTTATACGAATGCGAAGTAAGCATCTACGAACACAGCACGCAACAGTTTCAGGACTAACATATTATGCTCAATGAATGGGAATTGACGAACTACCTTCGAAAGTACCGAAACCTGTGGAAAACTGAACACTGGATATTCAGTGAATTGAAACGGAGCACATACTCAACTGTCTAATTAGCTTGGAGCCGACATATGTAGATATCTGGCAGAACAGCAATACTTTTGTCTGAGATAGACCACGCCAAAATTACATTTCAACTCTTTCGTCAGATTAAGTTTATTAAACACCGAGAATAAGCAACCGTTCGCTGATTAAACCTCTAATTCTTTCACTGAAATTGTTAAAATGTTCAATAAAAATTCGTATGAAGTGGCATTGACTTACAAGGAGCATTCGAAAAATGTTTGATTGTGCTTATGTAGGTATCAAAATGTACTCGACGTTTAAGAGGACGGACAAAATTACATTTGAAATGCTTTTATTTGACTCATTGATAAGATTTTCTTGTGACGTCGCCTAATGGCAAAGTTCCCCCACCCAAGTGTCTTACGGAATTCGTGATTAAAGGTTAAATGGTTGATTAAGGTGTAAGTAATGCATGTTTAAGGCGCAATAACTGTACGTTGGGAAATAAAGTAAAGTTGATTGAAATTATGTTACTTAACAAAAAATAGATGTGAAAATTATGCAGAAAGACTAACATTGACCCAAAATACACTCCTGTAAGTCAGCAAAGCATGTCTTTAGTGATATAATAATATTTGAACTACTCCTTTTAGCTAATGTACTGAACGAAGTGTTTGAATTGGCATAAATTATACATACTGGCAATGTGTAAGTAGCCTTTTATCATTAATAATGCATTAAAGTGGCCTCATGAGGAAGCCCTACCGATTCGGTTTATTGCAAACTACGTCTTGGTTGAAGTTAGCATCAGTGCTTTTATGCTGCAAGCACAACAACGTTTTTTATTTTTAAAAAAAAACCGTTTTATCCATTTACTTCTGGCTAAACAAAATGAACGTACATGTTGCTCACATGAGACATTCATGATTATTTAATATCTCAATGGACATAACTACATGTTAAATATTCTGCAAATATTCCCATTTTTTCTTTTAGGATTGACAATTTGTACTGGCAAACAGCTGTTTTCGATCCTATGGTTCAAATTTCTCGTCCTCCAAGGGAAATACTATTTTCGGGATTTCGGGATTTCGGACCAGCTAGCACTCTGACGGACACTCGTTATTAGCTATTGGACTCGTTTTTAGAACATCCCCAGCCTCAAAAGCCACGACAGGCACTAGTCAAAACGAGCAAAATCTCCGTGACCGCCTTCCGTCAACAATTCTCAGGGATTCCAGCTATCTTTAAACGGCTGAGTCGTTCCAATATCCTTTCCATACAGCTAATCGCTTTATACATATTGCATAGAGCTTTAATATTGTTTAACTTTACTTTGATCTATGATTGGAAGCCAAACTAAACGTACAGTGCAACGTGTAAAAAGTCTGCCGCGAGTGGGATTTAAACCCAAAACCCGTGGTTTGCAGGCATCGGTCGTTACCATTAGACCACGAGGACGCACGGATTCCACTGATTTAATTCAGGATATAAGCCCAAATAGCAATTTCGAGGGTAGAAACCGCATGGTTGGCGCAACGAAATCGCGCCCTGCTAAAAGGCCTAGAATTCCTCGGAGCTTAATAGACACAAAGTACGAAGACCGAGATGGAATATCAGACATGGAACTTTCCAAAGCATTTTCCGTCACGCAGAAGGATATGGTATGCCTTAAAACGAAATGAGCGAAAATGAAGTCACTTTTGCATATTCTAACGCATGGCTCGATGTCGGAGACGACTGAAAGCCGAGAAAAGGCCAAGACGAAGAAAACAGAGGAGGTTTCAATACACCATAAGCAAACTACAGCAGAACCAGTAGTGGAACTCGATTAAGTCGAAGAGTCGGAAATCCACGAAAATGTAGAAGACCAGGGAGTCGAACCCTGTACGTTGGGCCAACAGGCAGACGGTGTCGTCACTAGACTAGCAGACTATGATGAAGAGACTGAACATTTTGCTTACTCAAGGGGTGTCGTGCTTAACACAGTCCCAAAAACCAAGCAGGCGGTGTCTAAGATGCCAGTAAGAACTAGTCTGGTTGCGTCTCCCAAAAAGCCCAAGACGCCACCGACTACCACACAAAAAGGTGGCCTTGGGACAAAAGAGGAGCTGTCAGGTCCTCCCAATTATCAAATGCCGGAGCTTAGGGATCTCACAGGCCAAGTCGAGGATACCCACACGTTAGTAGGGTCCACTAATAAACCTCATAGTCCGTTATTTAATCGCAGCCAGTGCATCGTCATACAAGGCACGCCTGAATCTTCTTCAGAGACCCCAAAGAATAGAATTGACCATGATATGGATTTATTCCACGGATACATTAAACTTCTTCTACATGAAAATGAAGAAATGGTGGTCCCCGTCCTAAAATCATTTAGGATGGGCCTGAAGACGGGTCCATATACGGACTCGGGTCAACCCAGACCAATAAAATTTATACTCAAGCACGAAGAACAAGCGAAGCTACTGTTGAACAGGAAATCGCAACTACGGAACAAGTACCCAACGGTTTTTTTCAGCGGGACTACTCGCCGGCCGAGATGGAGAAGTGGGGGGCACTGAAAACCGAACTCCACAGGAGATCCAATGCGGGTGAGAGGAACCTGCGAATAAGGAACGGGGAAATCATCACCGCCCAGAGGTCATTATTCTGGAGACAGCCAATAAGGCGGAGTTTTACAGACAAAAAGCAGACCAAAACTCAGGCAATAAAGTAGCTAATTCGCAGAGGCCTTCCGGCTCCCTCGACCCACAAATCACTCAGAACTCTATGCCGGCGAAGCTCCGCTTTCTTTATACGAACGCACAGACTTTGCTTCAGAAGATTGACGAGTTCAAAGTTTATATAGCTGACCTACAGCCGGATATCATATCCATTACAGAGACTTGGATACAGGCCGACGTAATGGATGCCAAAATTGTACCCAGAGAGTACCAAGTTTTTCGTCGGGACAGGATACATAGGAGAGGAGGAGGAATAACAGTGTTTGTCAAGAAGGGCATCATAGCGTCAGAACGCAAAATTGGTTCCTCTCATGATTGTGAAGCGCTATGGCTTAAACTGAAAATGTGTGGTGCACCCACTTTACATTTCGTGACTATCTATAGACCACCAAATCAATCTCCAGAGGGTGGCGAGACCTTGTTTGAACTAATACGTGAATTGGCTCAACATGAAAATGCGCTGACCACTGGAGATTTTAACGCCCCACTGATTAACTGGGATGAGCTATCAGTTAAGGGTTCTCACGAGTCTTAGTTCCAGATTCTTAAAGCTGACGGGGGACCTCTCTCGTGCAGAATGTTGGATTTCCAACGAGAATAAAAGAAGCACAAACAGCGAACTGTTTGGACCTCGTATTATCGAAAGACCTGATTGATACAAGCGAAATTGGGTCAATCGCGCCTCTTGGAAAGAGTGATCATGCCATGATCCTGTGGGAATATGCTTCAAACACCAACCAACCGAGAAATACGGAGGTTCGGTTAGACTACTGGCGCGGAAATTACACCGCAATGAGAAATGAACTAGCAGCAATAAATTGGTATGACCTTCTAACCGGTATTTCGGATGCCGACTGAAACACTGTCAGGAATCTTTTAAGCAAAGTTATGCATCAAAACTGTCCGCTGAAAAAACTACAAAAGGCGAACAGGCCCCCCTGGTAAACGCAAGATCTGAAGAGCCAAATAAACTGCAAGAACAAACTCTGGAGAAGGTACGCATCAACACGCCAGCCTTCACACTACGAATAATTCCGCCAAAAGCGAAACGAAGTTAGATTGAACATTCGAAAAGCGTGGGAAGACTACGAAGCGAAAATTATCGAGCGGGCCCTAACGAAGCCAAATGTGCTCTACAGTTATATCAACAGCAAGCTTAAAAACAAAGACACAGTTGCAATACTAAAAGGTGAAAATAATGAGGAAATTATAGACAATCTCGAAAAGGCAGAACACCTTTTCAAGTTTTTTGCATCTGTTTTCACTGAGAAACTACATTTTAATCCGACAGACTTCTATGCAGAGAGTAATAGCAGAATCATGGAGGACCTCTGTTTCACATAATAAGATGTAAGGAATGAACTTCTTGCGCTCAATGAAGCTAAGTCTCCGGGTCCAGACAAAATACCAGCAAAGGTACGGCAAGAGCTGGCTTCGGAACTTTCCAGACCACTTACGCACATTTTTCAGTTGTTCTTTTATCGAGGCCTCCTCCCATCCGATTGGAAATTCGCGAACATATACCCTATTCACAAGGGTGGATCCAGAAACATCGAGAACAACTATCGACCAGTGAGCCTAAATTGCGTCTGTTATAAAGTTATGGAAAGGATAATCAAAAGGCCACTATGAAGTTCCTCGAAGAAAAAGACTTCTTTGATAGTGCCCAACACGGGTTTCGAGGAAACCACTCCTGCCTGACCAAGATGTTTTATTCTATGGAGCAGTGGTCCAATTCATTAGACGAAAATACCCCCGTAGATGTTGTTTGCATAGACTTTAAAAAAAGCGTTTGATAGTGTCCCTCACCGACGGCTACTCTACAAGGTTGGCGAATCCGGGATAAATGGCAATTTACTAAATTGGGTAGGAGATATTCTCAGAGGCCGATCGCAGTCCGTGTGCGTCGGAAACGCAAAATCCTCTTCAGTGCCAGTTGCGAGTGGATTGCCTCAGGGCTCCGTTCTTGGGCCACTATTTTTCTTATCTACGTCAACGGCTGTAGGCATGGACTGGTCAGTAATGGAGTCTTGTTTGCAGATGATATTAAGATATGGCAACCCATCAGAAACGCTTATGATGAACAAACTCTGCAAGAAGGACTTGACCGCCTAGGTGAATGGTCCAAAAATGAATAATGCGGTTTAACGTTGAGAAGTGTGTCACATTGCGGCTCAAGACGAAGAAAGTTAGCGCGACGGATGACTCACACAACTACGTACTCGATGGAAGGTGCCTGTCGAACGTCAATGAACACAAAGATCTGGGTATTGCTATTGTGCCGTCCTTGAAGCCGTCTTTACAGTGTGCTAGGGTTGCCAAGAGGGCGAACAGTGTTCTGCTTGCCATTAAGCAAACTTGTGTTGACATAGACAAAAAACTATTCGGCAAAATCTATGGAACATTTATTCGCTCACATTTGGAGTATGGCGTTCAGGCGTGGCGACCATGGATGCACAAAGATAACCAGATGCTGGAAAGAATTCAGCGAAGGGCAACAAAAATTGTGAAGGGCCTAAAGTCTTCATTTTACGAATGTAGACTAGAAACACTTAACGTTTTCCCCCTTGAGTAAAGACAAATCCGCGGCGACCTCATACAGACGTACCGCCTCGTGAGGAATCGGGAGTGTGCTTTGAATTTTGATGACTTCTTCGCCTTCGCCACTTCAACCAACCTCCGTGGGAATTCCCCCAAACTGCGGGGAACCCTATCCCATCTAGAGGTCCGCAAGCAGTCGTTCTCACAACGAGTCATTGGTGCCTGGAACGTACTGCCCGAGTAGTCGTAATGGCGAACTCCACAGATGTGTTTAAACGGAAACTGGATGAACATCTACTTAACAGTTACCGTTCATATGTCCAAGGAAGCAGGAATAATTTACGCCCCGAAAATACCTATAGATAGAACTTAACATTTGTATATTCTTCTCAATAATTTACAGTAACACATTTTATGTTGGATATGTTATGTACACAAGAGACTATTCTGACTGCTCACACGCACACGTTAAAATTTGTACATGTATATACGTTACTCACTGTTTATAGTGACATATTTTATGTTGGATATTTCATGCATACTGTTTTCAATAGGGTCTTCAAATGCATTGCCTACTACCGTAAATATATTGAACTATACTAAACTATCAGGCTTTTACGATGACATGGAAAATAACATTAAGAGTAAAACGGTTATTTATGTATAGTGCTTGTATAGTTTCTGTGTTAGGGGGGAGGAAATTAGTCGTCGATGGTGAGAATGGCCCCCGCTCCACGCACGCCACACCCCAACATTCACGGCACGCGGACTCCCGCATGCACGAACCCAGGGAAGGATGAGATTTCTAATTGCCCCCCCCCTACCGCAAGAACTACTTACAGTATGGCAAGTCTTGCAAACAAATTTAATGACAAAATTTAACTTGGTAGTTTTACGTATATGTGGACAGCTTATTTTGATCAACTAAGTGGATTTAATAATTAGAAGGGCTTTGGTTTGGAAAACTGCCATCTTAGTTGAAATTATGGAGCGACTTAGGCACTTATTTTGGCCAAATAATGAGTAAGTTTATCGCGAACAAATTTCCTATGCTATGAGGTATGATAGAACCAAACTGTTTACTAATATAAATTGTACTTTGGAAGAATTCCAGAATAAGTTAAAAAAGCGGAATAATAATCCCTTTCCGAACTGGAAAGTTTTGTGTGATGTTGATCGAATGGAAGTGAAGCCAAGTTTAAGGAATTGCCTTTATTTTCAGAAAGAAACAAGAATTTTATTTTGTTAAATTATGCTTAGTTATCCTGTGAAGTTTTTGTACAAACTACAGTGACAAAAACGTTTCGTCGGAAAGTTTGTTTTACGACACAGCTGTCCTTGCGCATAAGCAAACTTTGCCACATATTTTACCAGGAAGTGATGCAAAGGAGGTCTTATTAAATTAAATTCAGGTAGAAATATACTTTTATCAAAACCGCACGTTCTGCTAATATGTTAGTAAGAAACGGAACACACAGCTGAATAATAAGTATTTCAAGAAATGGCCATATTTATGGTTAGTTCTTTATGCATTCGCAAGCTTACAACCGATTGTGGAATTAATCTACTTATGCGGATAACAATCCATTATAAAGCGAAAAGTAAGTTCTTCCATCTCCAGTCATATTCAATCATTTATCTTCAGGTAAATTTAAGGAATTGTCAAAAGTCTCCAATTTCATTGTAACATTACCTTGAAAAAAGTTAAAATACACAAAAATTCGTCAGTTTTATATCTAATCAAAGCTATTTTTAAAGAGGTTACCTTTGTATGGAAAGTTTCTATATTGGTATTAGAAATAAAAATATCGGAATTTGGTTGCGTAGATAATTTAGACTCGCCAATGTGGTTTGCTGCTTTGAGGCATTTCTTCATATGAATAACATGTTCATAGTTATATAAACTAATATCCAAAAAATTTTCTTTCGGCAAATGCTCTTTATATCTTTCTTATTTTAAAGTTTTTGGTGTAAACGTTGAATAGAAGCGCAATTTATCAATTAATCAATGAATACACTGAAAACGAAAAAAATAATGACAAACTTTATTCGACGATATTCAATAAATAGTTATCCACTAATGGGTATATGAACAGAATATTTTGACGTACGAAAAGTTCTTTTTATATAAAGAAATTGGTTGCATTCCGTTTGCAACTTAAACAAATATTTAAATTTATTATTCTAATTTATAGCATTTGTTTACACCTCGGGAACTTGGGGTTTATTGGTAACTTTTTATTTTTCTTAGCAATAATTCAGAAATTCTTATAGTTCTTTAAAGTACTTAATATGCCTAATGGTGCTCATTATTATTTATAAGTTTTTGTAAATGCGTTCTCGCTGGTACGCGAGAAGTAATCAAACATTTACAAATTAAGGCAAGTTGCTTGCAGGACTCGCCATACTGTATTATAAGCACTGTACGTAACTTTTGCGAGCTCTTTACAATTACGTTCTTCGAAAAGAATTTAAAACCAAGATGCCTCCCTTAATCTTAACCCATTGATAAAGAGAGAGGTAGCGCAAACTCCTCTGTTATGTAGAATAAATAGGAGAGACAGACACACCATACATGTTATCTACTCATGAAATTATGTAATTTAGTCTTTGAGCATTGGACGCTCAGAATTACTTTAAGCTGTTTTTTTTACAGTGCCGTGACTTTTGAGCAAACCGGTTTTTCTAACATTGTTGTGTCAGAGTTTGCTTTCAAAACTTTTGCTTATGTTTTGGAGAAAGCGCACACAGTGGTTGCTGAATCGATGGAAAACGTGCAAGGGTGAATTAAATTTTTCACGTTATCTAATATTTCTTGATTCCTTCCTCAAACTCCTGTGCCTGAAACGACTGTTTGCAATCTATCTTCGCATTTGTTGCAAGGTATATAGGCACAGCATACAAACGCCATGAAGATCACAAGATACTTTTTCCTTCAAGATGAGTTCCTTTTACAAACTAAGCTTAAGTCTGTTTTATGCTCAATGAATTTAAAAGCTGAGAAACGTAACTTTGAAACCTACTTAATGGGTTCCATTTTACAGATTTCTACTGAGAACTACTTGACTTATGTATTCAATGGCAACAGTAGTTTATGTAGTGCACCTAAGTAACCTCCTAGTCCCAACACCTTCTCCTACGAATATGGTGGTTATTGGGTTTTTGTAGGTGGGGAATTAGGATAGACAGTGGAATATACTTTAATAACTACCATATGCATTGTAATTCATTGTATTTAGAAATGTTTTTCATTTCTATCTGTAGATTTTCCTTATCTGCATTTTCGTTTAACATATTGCGGAAAAAACCCGATTATCAAATTGCAGGCTTGTTGTTGTTGTTTGTTAGAAGGTCGTCTAATTCCACTTGCCTGAGGATCAGCTTTCCGTTTTAGAGTTAGATTAGTATAGTCCGCGGCGCTAAGCGCCGCGCACACTGTCAACTTAAATACGGAACAACTTACTCCCAGCAGCCTCAGAAAACAAATTGGACTACGTTTTTCCACTTTCCACTTACTTCTAAAAATCTCCTTCCCTGCCTATGCTATTTCTCCACCCCCAAAAGCACTATAAACACAGTTTCCATAGGTCAAAATGTTGGGACAAGGGCTATTTGATGTGCATTCCATAAACTACTGTTGCCTATTTTATATACTAATGTATACACAGTTTACAGTGAATCGTAAAGAGAATTACAGAGTGATTCCCTATGACTATATCTAGTGGGCATTATCCGGATAACCTTTACAAATTGCAAATTAGGGAATACAATTCCTTTCCCAATCAGGTTATGACCAACAAAACAATCAATAATATTATGCTGACATGAGATTGATTATGCTTCTGGCAAACTGTGCTATCTGTTTTCTGGGATTTTTAGCGGTACCTAGTTTACTGTATAACTTCAACCACATATTGCATAACGAGTCACGATTGTTCTTGTAATTCTTCAATTAAATGACCGCGCAGATGAAGGATACCCGGAGACACATATTTTGTTGATTTTTTATTGCTGCATGATGCAGCTGCAAGGAGTTCGATTCATCAACGGCTTACCCAGCGCATTCCATGTATTTTCTTATGCAGTGGCTGATGGATATTAACTCAAATAGTTAACTCAAACCGAGTCTGAAAAAGCCTTTTCCGAGGGATTTATCACAAGTTTGTAAATTAATTTTGTCAGAAGTAAAAGTAGACAAGCTGAAAACTGAATTTTAGGTGCCAGAATGCACAACGAACGTTACTACGAATGATGCTTTACAACTATTGAAATACAAGTTGAATGAAACTATCTGCATAGTACATATGCAGTTACAAAGATGCAACGGAAACAATGTATTAATAAAAAACGATTAATTAATTGTAACGTTTTGTTTCTATTGAAATATGTTGTTCTATCAATAAACCTTGCCTACATGCAAAATGAAAGACATTCATTTTACACCGATATCGTAAAATGTTACTTCTGAGTTTAGAATGACATTTTATACGTAAAGCCTATTCTTACTATATCTGTTTCTAAGTGAACCACTCATAATAGAGAATAAGTGACCTCTTAAGCACTTCATGACACATATATTTTACTCTTAAGAGGGGTCCTAGTGCCTAAAAGTTTATGTACAGCGGTCGCCGTTGACCACGTAATTTTTCCTTATTTGTATTAGTTTGATTATTACTCTAATACCAGTGTGAATGTATTCAGGAAAACATAGAAAAAATAATGACCGGCATAAAGCCTATTAAATACTTAAAATAACTAAAGGAATTACTAACTGTTCGTAAAGGAATCTAAAATGTTTTCGATAAGGCCATGGTTCTAGATACGTAAAAAAATCTCTAAATTAGAACAATAAATTTAGATATTGTAGGAAGTTGAAAACCTAACGCAACCACTTTTTATATAATAAAAGAATTTTTTAGTCAAAATATTCTGTAAAGTCTGTTCTTAATGGTTACGTATTTATTGCATGTCATCGAAAAAATTGTGTCATCAAATTGGTTTTTTTTACTATTTTTAGTGATCAATTCATAATTTGCGCATCTGTTCGACGTTTGCACCAAAACCTTTAAAATAAGGTATATATAAAGAGTATTTACCGAAAGAAAGTGTTTTCGGATATAGGTTCTTAGAATGATGACCATGTTGCTTCTTTGTAGAAATGCCTCGAAACACCAAACCACATTGTCAATAGTAAATCCTATCAGCAGTAGAACTCTGCAACTACTATTCCTAAGGTTAATAAAAAAACTTTCCATAAAAAAATTACCTCTTGGAAATTGCTTTGATTAGACATTCGGCTGACGAACTTCGGTGTATATTTAATTGCTCCAACGTAATGCCACAATGAAATTTTAGAGTTTTGAGAATTTCTTGAAGGTTTGTGAAGATAAACGATTTAATTTGACTGGAAATGAAAAAACCTTATTTTATCTTTATAATGGTTTTCCTTTCGCATGAGTAGATTAATTCCACTTTCAGATATATACTGACGAAGTAAAAAAGCTGGCCAAATGCATTGCAATTTTTTAAGTACTTATTATTCTTTCGTCTGTTCCGTTTCTTAATAAAGTAAAAGGGAATTTTAAGGTATGCATAAAAGTATGCAGTATTAATGTTATATCTACGAAAACACATTGGACATTTGGTTTTTATTGACGAAAATTTGAGGTTTATTGCTGCATTCAAACAAAACCTTTTCTTTAAATGCATTTTTTACAGAGAAACTTCACCAAACAGCTAAAAATAATTTTTAAACATCTATCTCCAATGTTAGTGCAAACAAATTTGGTTCCTTTAACTTGGCTTCACTTCAATCTGAACAATTTTGTATAAACTTTTCCAGTTTTGAAAGGGATATCCTCTTTACTTTTTTATTTATTAAAGAGTTCATTCTTAGTATTATCAACATTAATGTGCAGTTTTGCTCTCTCTTTCGAAATAGCATACAAAATTCCTTCCATGTGAAACTGCTTCCAATTTCCCCAAAACGAATGGTTATTTATTTAAAAAACCTAACTCAAATGATGATTTAACTAAGTTAAAGGCTTTTGCCAAAGTGTCCAGGCAAATTTCGTAATTAGCGAAGGTACTGTATATAAGTCACGTTCCATGTTTTTTTATAATATTTTTGGGCATGAAAACATGGGCGCAACGAACAATCATACAAATCTCCTGATAATCCAAAGACTTCTAAAAAACTAATTATCTATACAATCATTTGTAAAGGGTGCGCCTGATCCTATCTGAATGCTAAAAATAAATCTGAAGTTTACAAGCTGCACAGAGGTAATGTCTTCAGAATTGAATTAGGGTCAGTGTCTCCGTAGAAGCCATATTCATTTCACTTCGACTCAGAATGGTTTTCAACAAATGTTGTCAACATTTACTAAGCTGCATATTCCCTACACTCTCAGAAAGTCACATAAAAAGTCCTTTTAAAATTTTGGCCGTATTAGTCTACTCGAGAGGACGATATGATAGGAAACTGAAGGAGCGCAATAAGAGACATTTTTAGGCAACAAATTTTCCCGGATTTATATTTTTATTAAATAAGTTATCACCTGATGATAAGGCCAGTGTTTTACTTTATTCGTCGGCTAACATGATACAAAACAGACTGTGTGGTTACAGAGCTCCCGAACTTAAATATTTCTTTAACGATCTGAGGCCACTTCAAGCAGAGTTTATCGTTAGAAGATAAAATTTTTAATCGTTTTATTTGTGTCTAATTTCGTTTAGATATTGAAGGACTTTAGTTAGGAGGAAACAGATTTGCTAGTTCCATCCACAACGGCCCCCTAATCGAACGCTCAAGCAGGCATTGCGATGAATAAATATAACCCTTACGACGTGGATTAGTAAGATAACTTTTATATATACTGGAATGGAACAACACAGTTGTAAAGTCAAATAGTTACCTGAAAGTCGACGTAATATATGATCCTACGGCCAAACTACAATGGGTAAGAAATACAGGCGTCGTTAAACATTATATAATTATAATATTATGTTTGTATAATTAAGAATGAAGTCATCATTTGTTACGTAATTCTGTTCTGCCATTTAGTAAAAATATGTTCGTGTAGAGATGACTGTGCTTCTAAATTTTCCTCTCAAGCTTTTGCAAATACTCCGTTAGGATGCGCACATAGGTAGAAAATTAACTCTAAAACAAAAAAAACTATGATACAGAAGATTTTTCTGGCAGAAATTTAACTCTTTAATGTGTGTATTCCAATAGCACCCTGACACAGCATTTCTGTCCGATGTATACCCGAAAAAGTGAAAAAAGGGCATAACTAGAATCTGTAACATACGACGACTGGAACCGATCAAGTGGCCGGAGATAGCTTGTGCTTAGAAAACAAGGAAAAGCATATGTATGCGTAAGCATATACGTTCAAAAATGTGACATAAGACAACAACAGATATAAAACATGAAAAATTAAAAACATTAAAATGTAGTCTTTATAGATGGAGCTATTTTGGTCGAAATGTTTTTGAGCAAAAAATGGCAGTAAACTCACTTTGAACATAGTGCCTAAGGTAAAAGCAAAGCAATAAATATTTTTTTTAAATCATGCAATGCAAATCAAACATTTTCTATTCTTGCATATTTAGCATTTCTGCATTCTATTAGTAAATAACAGAAAAAATAATCGAAAAAGGAGAGTCCTATTTACGCAAGAATTTGGGAATGTCAATGGAGTCCTGCTTGATTATTTTTTGGTAAATTCTGCTTAGTTTTAATTTAGTGCTAGTTATGAGCAGCAGGTGTTTTCGATGAACAAATTCGTTTAAAATTGGTGATTGTTTGTTTTTGTTTAAATTATGAAGTGATTACGGTCAGCCTGTCATTACGTGGAAATTCGCTTAGGAATCTCTAGAGGAAGGTTTGTAGCTCCATATTTTAAAATATTTAAAGAGTTGACATGGCCTACGTTGTTCACATCTCTAAGCTCTCTGTGCTTATGTCCAGTTGTGTTATTTGACGACATCAAGAGGAGTAGAGCGATTGTTTCAGTTGTTTTTGTGTTTGACGATAAATATATTTAACTACTGAGTGGGTCCTACTAGGCTTAAATCTCATAGGGGTTCGACAAGGTGCATCAGGTGAAAACGATATTGTCTTCAGCTGATATAGTATGGGTATGATACGGAGATGAGAAGAAAGTACTCTCAACCAGTAACTGCATGAGAACTGAGATTATATGTTAGCCAGATTGCTGAGGTATAGTAAAACAAAGAAATTTGAAAGGCATTAAAAAGGTCATTGCAGTCCCTTGTGCCCTTTTAAATATTAAATATCGGTTTCTATTTCGCCGTTCCTTGTTAAATGCCAGCCAATCGTATTGCTTTGACCATTTCAGACAAATTGGATCCAAAATATCGATAGATTTGGAGGCTTACGTGTCTGCATACATTCGATTACTCTAAACAACACAATATTTTGAAATTTTCGTGAAATTATAATGTTTTCATTGCATATCCGTACTTGAAAATCAGTGTGTGAAAGTTTTTGATGCTGATCTTGTTTAAGTATCTCCGCTGCATTTTATCGATGTTTTTGTACATATGTCTCTTAAATTTGGGTTGTTGTGTACTTTTTCGCGGGATGGTTGGGGGACTAGTTCCTACCCCACGTGAGGTAATGTTGTATTCACCATCGCATACTATCTACTATAGCTTTAATTTAAAATTGCTTATGATAAGGAACCAAGGAGTAGACAAAGGCTAACTTTCTTAATTTGTAGCCACCACCTTGTCAATAATCAAGCTAGATTGCACAAAAAATAGGGCATATCGGATTATATGCAGTCAGGATTTACCCTTGTAATGTATTTCCCGTCTCATAGGTTGATGCGTTCACTGATCTCGCCAACGTTTTGTCTAGCGTGCCATTGATATGCGCATAAGCCCGAAACAACTCACAATGCATAGTTATTACTGATAAAATTTCCGTTTTTATTAGTTCGACTCAACTGTAGGCAACTAGGTTGTCTCGTCGAGATTTGAACCCTCGGAAAAGAATCAAGACCTGCGTGCCACCGGAAATCGTAAGTTTTTACACTTGAAAACCGTTACCGAATCAGCTTACTGCAATACATGAGATCCACCAATTCTGCTACTACAGTGGGGTGATGACCCAAACAGGATTTCTTAAGCAATCAGTTCAGGGCCAAGACGGAAAATAGCTACTTTTAAGGAGTTTGGCCGTTATACAGATAGAAAAAAAGAGTTCACGGTAGCATTACCGTAGAAGAAAGGTCAAGCATCAAAAAGACCAGCACCAGATTTCCGTATCCCTCCATTTTCGGTTTACTGAAACTGAAAAGAAGAACCCTTTAACGTTATTACTTGTGATTGATTACTATGGTAAATAACGCTCGATTTTAATTTTGTAGGTCGCCAAAACAGCAATATTTATTGGATCCATGAAATTTCGGGAAAGCTCATCAGCTGCCTCCATTCCATTGCATGGTGTGAGTAACGAATGAGAAAAATGCAAAAGTGAATTGATACAAAAAGTTCAAGCTCCTATTTCGCTCTTGCCCGAGCACGAATAACTCGTAGCTTGCGCTACCTGGAGGCAGCCTCAATACAACGGTCTAAACCTGACCTATGTAGACAGCTGGAGCATGTTGTGAACCTTGCTTTGCCCTGGTAACATCCGGCTTCCTGATTCACACCTTCCCACTGCCCGTATTTTTGCTTAAATATTTTTTTCCCTATCTCACTGTCCGCACTGTGTCCCTTACTTACATTACTAATAAGACTTAGTAGCCAAATTTACTAATTGACCTTCCTGACCTGTTCCTATGACCTCTTCTGTAGGAATTCAATCGTTGTATTCTGTCATTCTTTACTCATTTTATGCAGCAAGAGGACGCAGCTGATGAGCACTCGCGAAATTTATGGTTCCAATAAATTCTGTTGTATTTGCCATCTTCAAATTTGCACCTTGGAAAAGATGCTTCAAACAACTATTTTATGTTCGAAACATTATAAAATGCCTTGTTCAGCGACAGCATATCGGTCGCAAACTATACCTTCCTTTTAAGCTCCCAATTCGGGACAACGGGTGTAAGGTTGCAACCATGAATTTGTAAATGAGACAAATTTTTAACCGGACTTATTGCTCTTCGGCGTGTATGATGCTGCGTCTTTGTGAAGCATGAATAATTTTTGATTTTAAAAGAAGGACATGTACACAATCGTATCCATTTGAGTTATTTTTAGAAAAATTAAGGTTAGACCTTGTCATTAATGGATGCTCTTAAGGTACACTAAAGCAGGAACACTTAACTTTTCCTGAATTCGGTAGTTTAAATATACACGTTAAAAAACCAAAATATTCGAGCGAAAGGCAGACTAGTCCCACATGGTCATCCAATCTTCAGGAAGCATCTGACCTTATTTCCAAACTTCAAACAGCTCATCTCTTAGTGCACGAAGGTTTGAACCTGAGGTTGGTTTACGGCCGGTTAAAAAGAGCCAATAATCTAAAACTGACTTATTCTCTCTTCTTTATCTCTGAAATGATACCTTCCTTCATGTAAAATATTTTTTTTTAGTAAAAACATTAAAACATCTGAGAAGAAGAGGCGATCTCGGTTATAGTATATATGATATCCTGACGTTTCGAAGACGTACAGGCTTGGATCGTCGGAGGTTGGTTTTTTTGTACACGCCTCACAGTCTTTTACAGGTGTGAAAACTG
>JAYGXS010000005.1:48924287-48961837 GCA_036362985.1 Ligula intestinalis
GCACTTCCGGGACAAGTATGTGCCCTTACCAGATAGATCGGATGAGTACCTTTGGTCCATATATATATATATTTACAACTGCATGACGCCTGCTCATGTAAAAGACCAATTGAATAAAGAAGCCTACGAAAAATTAGGTTGGAAAATAATCATTTTGTAAAGTTTTCGAATATGTATGCTTGCATATTACGTGGAATGTAATGTATGGCTGTTACGGAACAGCCCAAATTTCGAGTAAATATGCAAACACGTTTTCATAAGAATTTTTAGTTCTTTCTTGGTTTATGCATTGCTTGAGTTACGTTGGTCTAAAGAAACCACATTTTTGCTTGGTTTAACCTATTGGAAGGTAACATGAGTAATAAATTTCTTAAGCTTACGTGTGGATATGCCCGTCAGAGACTTATAATTTTAAACAGAATTGTCAGGTGCAATTGTAAACCTACCATTTTTTCTTCACTTCGACTAATTTCAATCCACCAAATTTCTTTTTGGATTTTGATTGCAAAGAGGCTCAGGTATTCTTCGAATTGCTAATTTAGATTTAACTATTTTCACCGGCTTCAGTCAGTTGAACATTTATAATGATTAAATTCTACGCGCTTTCAAAAACTTTCAAAATAGGATAAACCTTAAAGATATTTACCTAAATAGCGAGTTTTGAAACATTCTTTCTTTTACAGCTGTCCGTTTGTGTCATGGTTGCCAGACCACACAAAAGTGTCAACTAACTGCCGAGCAAAATAAATGTTCACAACAAAAACCATAAGTATATACGCCTGTAAAAATTATAGAATAAGTTACCTCTTGAAATAGAGCTTTAGATTTACTTGATTGGCGTTGCATACCTGCCTGCTTTATTTGTTTTTAGATTTAGTCAAGATCAGAATGGGAAATTTTGGCCATTTTTAAACCCAAAAAGTTAGGGATACATCTTCCGTTTAAATGAAAAAGCTTAACTTTCTTCTTAAACTAGAAAATTTTTCAGTATATTTAGTTACTTCTACGCTTAGTTCTACAATGACAAACACAGAGCAAAATGGCAATAACATCAACGTTGATTTTTGAGAGAATTTTTCGTTATAACCCTTGAAAACTCACTCAAATGTGTGTGGTGTTAATTATCTTCAACTTCAAATTGACTGTACAATCGATTTGGTTAATTTTATACTTATAACGTTTTCATATGCATTCCTTGCCTGTAACCCTGTAACCCTTCAATATATAATTAATTGTAAAGCCTATAACAACCTTATAAGTTTATTGCTCAATTTTATGGCAAAAACGTTAAATTATCAAGATAGAATTTTCTTAACTTTTTTCGCTCTTCTTATCCCAAAATAATGCGCTATCTCATAATTGCACTTAATTCAATTTCATGGACGCAAAACAAAATGTTCTGTTTCGTGAACAGATATTATTGAAAAGTTTTTGGCCTTCATGTATGGTATTTTATAGTGAAACATGCACAAACAAAACATTCTTCTCCGCAGCGTTTAATAGCGCGGGAAATTCCTCGGATATCAACAAACGTTGGATTTTCCCATTTCCGCCTCTATTTTCTGCCAGTTTACTGATTTGAACGGAATTCAATTCAAGAAAAGAGCATTTTACACCTGAAATCAATACAATGAACTTAATAAACAGTTATGAAAATCAATCGATGCGTTTGGCGGGATTTGAACCCACGTTTTGGAGAAGTGTTTATCGGAAGCCAATGTTCCAACCACTAAGCTACAAACGCCTCACCGCATTCCATATATTTAATCAAACTTGGGTCGATATTACCCACCCAACTTTACCACTCGTCTGGAAACCACCAATATGGAATAGCAAGCTGACTGCCCAAGCAGGATTTCCTAAACAATCATCTAGAATCCACCAGAATGAGGCTACAACCAGCCTGCGGGAATCGGAATAACGATCCAATTACGCAATCATTAAAGCTTTCCATGTGTAGCTGACTGTTTTCAATGGTGAGACTGACCGCTGAAACACACTGTCAGTTGATCAAAAACTGGTGTTTAAGATCCATTAAGTTTATAGAAAGACAGCGAAATCATTATCATTATTTTAATATCTGGCGTGGGCAAAGGCATCCTCCAAATAAATGAGCACATTGTAAATGAAAAATGAATGCTTTTTTCAATATTAAAGCTGCTTCACTAAAACCTGTTTTAGATTTTAAGTTTTTGAATTATTTCATAAACCATATGAACAAAAACCTTGTCCGCTTACCAGGATTGTATTTTTAAAGTGTCTTGTTTGTCAGGAGAGAGCACTCCAATACGAAACTCCTCATTGGTTCAGCGTTTTATGAGACTGATTTAGCGCTAGTCATATTCACCCATGTCAATATAGGGCGATATAAGACACCAGCCTTGTCGGTAAGTTTGCACCCAATTCAAGGCCGTTGCCAACTGACCACTTTTGCGTCAAAATAAGATTTGTTTTTCTCTCAGTGCATGCTCCCCACTGGAAAACCTACCCCCATAAATCACGCCACGTAAAAGGTGGCGTGATTTGTGGTGTTATTATTTCCAAAAGGGTACATTAGTTGTTCTTGCGTGTGGTCACATTTTCAGAAGGAAATACAACGTAGCATTGAAAAAGTCTACCGTAAAATGATAAGGAAACTCTGGATTTTCCAACGTGACAAAATCAAGTGGCTTTAGGATGATCAAATCATGTATCCGCTTCCAAGTACCTCGAAGTTTGTTTAAATTGCGCTTCTGCAAGCGTATACTTCACTTAATTTATTTATTTTTAATTCTTTGATTATAGCCTAGTTCTCCTATCAGCAGCAGTAAAATTGCTTTATTAGCCACACATGATTCCGATCTACCTTACCTTAAACTCTTAGTGGCTGTAACTTCACTACCCAGTTTAAACACTAATGTACGCCTTAATTCATGCAGTCGAGTCTTCTAGTTTAGACCTGCTTGGCTTTCATAGTGCAGTCAAGTCCTCAAAGCTTAGTCCAAGCTTTTTAACCTATTGCAGTCTCAGCAACCCTGTTGTCCCTTATTACCGGTACTTATAGCCCACCTACTTAGAAAGATGATGGTCTGACCTCTGACAAATGGTAGCGTCAGAGCTAGCACAAGTTCTACTTCACTTATCTCTGACATGTGGAGATACGAGCCCAGAGTTGACTTTAATCACTACTCTACAAATGTTATATTATTGTCCAAATGCTAATCGCTATTACATCTCACAGATTGGGAGTGCATACTGGGTGCGACTCCTTAAAAATCATACGCAGGCAGTATTAATAGTATACTAAGTATTGGCCTTAGTAAGCACGCTTACCTAAATAAGCACTTATACCATAGACATGTAGCTATATCGCTCTCATCTTAGTGCATAGAGCTCAATGGATAGAGATAAGAGTGAGGAAACCATGACAAACTCAGCCTTTTTCATGACCTAAAGCATGTACTTACCCGAAATGACTAAACCCAGATTCACACTCCCTGTTGAAACCAAGGGGATATGAGCCCTAGCGTTGGCTCAATCAGCGTCAGCTCTGATAAATGGTGGTGTCAGTGCCAGCACCAGTCCTACTAGACTTTCTGCCGTGACTTAGGGGATATGAGCCCAGTGCTGACTTAATCAACGTCACTTCTAACGTACAAAACAGTCAGTACCATTACCAACAAGTATCAACACTAAGTTACACCCTAGTACGTAATATTAGAAGTAAGCAGTACCAGTCCTGGTTTACCTAAGTCTGGCCAGACACCTACTAAAGGTGAGTGAGGATAGATAGCACAGTAGCACCCGCGCAAAGTCTACTGTGATTTAAAGACTAAATTAGGCGGTGATTTGGCTTGAATTTGATACAGCAGCCGCGCCGGACCTCGTCTAGTCTTCGAGACTCATGGGAGAAGGTGAAGAGCGCGGAGCCGCTAACTACGTCCTCTATCACTTTAAACTAAGTCCTGAGGCCATCACCTCCTGTACCAGCCTGTTGGTGCACTTGGTGGACCTCATCGAAAGCGATGATCAGACACTT
Organism: Ligula intestinalis; assembly: GCA_036362985.1. Classification (NCBI taxonomy): domain Eukaryota; kingdom Metazoa; phylum Platyhelminthes; class Cestoda; order Diphyllobothriidea; family Diphyllobothriidae; genus Ligula; species Ligula intestinalis. The sequence continues at coordinate 48,928,306 of JAYGXS010000005.1, forward strand.
ACTTACTTACTTAACTTAACTTACAGAGTTATTTGGTTGTATATATACAGAACCAGTTCTTTTCATTGAGCGTGAGCTTCCAGAAGTCCAGCCTATATGCTTATTCTCTCTTCTCACTTGACAATATTTGGTTTCCTACCGGCTGATATTGGCCTCGGACTGTCCTTGAAAAATACTTTTAACAGGCTAAAGTGTGTATGCACCTCAGTCAAGAGTTCTTTAGTCGTGTATACAGTTGCTTATCAAGCTCAAACAAGGTTATCTAAGAGTTTAAAATGCGTTTCAGAATAAATTTCAGTTCTAAATTGAAAGTAGTATATTTAAGAGCTTGCCGCACGATCACAAGATATCTAAGAGAAATCAGAATGTTGGCGAATTATTTTGATGCCTGCGAATTTGAACTTTTCGTACGCTTAATAGATGTGGAGAGCCCTTGTGTGTTTATTCGTCACCACTTCACCACAACCAGTTTATGAACATGCACGATGCGAGCATACGTTGAGTCTGATTTGTGTAGTTCGAAGGACATTTGAGGCATGAGATGCGATCCAATATGCCTGACTGCTCTGGCTCTATACGATTTCTGATGTTCGTCATCCTGCTGCGCATGGTAGCTTTGAGCTTGTGTGTAAAGTCCTAGCACCTGGTTTCCCGACCTGAACCCTTCTTAATGCATCACAAAGCGTGTCATACCTTTGGTAGTGCCTCTGCTTGTATCCTCGGGGACCGAATGTGTAGGCGTCGTCTTATGAACGCCTATGGATAACTTTTATATTGAAGGTGGTCGTGGGTATGTTAGGCTTAGTACACTTTTCCGGTCACCTGCTGTAGTGAATGTGAACCCGCTTGAAGAGCGCTCATTCACAAATTCTTTCATGAGTCTGTAGTGGTTCGTTGCCCGCACGATGCCTGCCCTTCCTGTCGTGACTTCAGTCTGTCTAGACCTCAAGGTCTTTGCGGTCGCCAGACTTACTGCTGCAAGACATGGACCACCCACACGCTGTCCACCTGCACGGTGTCCAACTAATCACACACCAACCTAGCCAATTAACGCTCTCTCACTCTGTTTACTGGTTTGACGGCTCTCAAACTGGCATTTGGATCGCGGCTGACTCTCCTCCTGGTCGTGTTCTCCCAAGTCAGATTTCTTTCATCTATTCTCCGTCCTGTGTACACAATAAACTCTTCCCCCTAATTTGGCCTTTACCGACTTCTCTTCTCTACTAAGTAACCGTGGTCTGAAGATCGCAGTTGCTGGGTTTGACTCACTTAACCCCCCTGCGATAAGTCATCGGCTGGTTGCAGTGAAAACTGATAGGTTGTGTGCTGTCCGTCGCCTTCCTGTAAACCTTCCTCTTGCCTTAACCGTTTTATTTGAAGACGGGTATCTAGGAAAGGCAGCAGCTCCTATTTTTCTTCGTTCTTCGTGAACTTTATAGCAAGAGGGATTACATTAAGCATATTTTAGAAGCTTTTCAGTATGTATGTCACCGAACCGGCGCCAAATAAGAGGCTCCTGTTGGGCTAGTTCTACCTCTAACTGGGAGATCTAGAAGTCCATCAGAGATACGTAGATTTGCTTATAGGTATTTCCAGCAAAGGTAAATTAAGTGGGCTTTTTAGGCAAAATTCGAACATTCGCTTGATTTGTTGCATTTTGAGTGGGTTGTGAACCTCGTAATATGCTTCTTCAAGTCTCTTGCGCAAGACTTTGTATGGTAAATTTGGTGGGTGCCAGTATACAGAGCCCTGTACTGTCGCCTTCAGGCGTGCCTCCTTGATCTTTGATTAGCTTGTACCTCTTATAAGTCTAGCTTTTTCAGTTGTTGTCGCTACCTCTGATGCTGAACTCTTGCACGAGTTCGAAAGCTGAGGTTAACGAGCCGATTGTCCAACCAGCTACCTTCGTTATTAGCAACCTGACACCGTTGCAGAAGGGGTTGGAATGAAGATTCGCTTGTCCAAAACGAAGGCCATATTGGCTCGGAGCACTCCTGCCGCAGCATGTGTAATCCACGCGAGCCTGCATCTCCTTTCATCCATGTGTGTGGCGTCCCTGTGACATGACCTTCTTGCTATCTAAGCCACTGCTCCCATTCTCGTCAACAGCAGTTTGAGGGGTTTCGGTCAGAGGCGAACGTCCTAACCATTGAGCCACGAGCTCACAGCCTTGCAAGTGCCTTAATGGTTAGGACGTTCGCCTATGACCAGAGGGACCTGAGTTCCAAACTCGAGTGTGGCAGGAATTTCAGTGGCAACACTGCAGTTGGGTATCACCAGCCGATGACGGTAAATGAGCCAGAAAAGATTTTCCGAGTGTCCCATGTCTTTGCTGATAATGTCCTGCTGGTAATGTCCTGGTAATGTTCTGCCGCAGCCAATCCACGGACAGCACGAAGTTCAGAGCTAGTGCGTCAGCCATCGCTAAAACACGAGATGGGTGGCGCGGCATTCCAATTCTCGGCAAGCAGGAACACATAACTCACCATTCTGATGATGGAAAATAGTACATTTCCGAAACGTCAGCGCAAGTACAGTGTGGTCAACGACAGCGCCTTGTTTTCCTCTTCGTTTTCTTTGGGCGATGATGATCGGGATAATTTATCTGGACCTCGTATCTTTACCTATTAATAATATATATACATACATATCGTGCTCATCATTCCTAGAAGAGAAAGAAGAAGAGGGGGCAAGTGCTGGGACCAAATAGTATTTGTGCCGACGTTTCGAAAACATGCTCGTTCTCATCGTCAGAACGTGGTGCTTACTCTTCCGCCGGCCTTGAATTAGTGCGCCTCGCCGCGAGCCCGTTGTGGTACCTATGTGCGATGCCTGTGCGCTCGGCCGTCCATTGACTGTTGATTGGCGCCATCCTCTCCACTGTCATTGGCACTGCGTCAGCTTGTTCCTCTGACGCCGCCGCGTTCACAGTATTCGTGTCTTCACGTGCGCCTTCGTTGGCCTCCCCCTCGTTCGCGGTCTCACAGTTTTCCTCACCAGAACCCATGCCACGTCGGTCATGTGACTCGCGCTCGCTGCCAACTCCGCTGGCGATGGCAGGCTGTCGGTTTTCTGTGTCGCCACTCTCCCGCCTTAGCGCCCCGTTCTGTGTGGGTGTGAGCCTTGCGCGCATGGCTTGGTAGGCGGGGTTTAACTCAATGGCTCTGCTGAGTGTGCCAGTTGAAGTCCAGCTTTCAAACACTAGTCTAACCATCTTATCAGTGGCCCTGCAAATCACCCTTGTTTTCTTAAAGGCGAAAACGTGGTTCCACTGCTGCATGTGGCCGTAGACCATAGAAAGCTTTTCCTTGTGGTTAATTGCGAGCTGGTGTTCATGCAACATCGTGCCAAGACGTTTGCCTGTTTCACCGACATACTCTGCATCACAATCCTGGCAAGGGATGCTGTAGACCGCAGCTGATTGCTCGGTCATTGGTAGCGGATCTTTGGGCTTCATAACCCGTTGTCTGATAGTTAGTGCCGGTTTGTGAGCCACGCCAATCCTGAACGTTTTTAACCTACCAAATTAATACCGGGAAAAAATGTTTTAGATTACCAAGGTGTTTCAGCCAATGGTTGAACATGCGACGGCAGTAAGAAGGAAAGACGCTTGCTCTCAGGTTGCGGCTCACTCGGCGGATCATGGCCACATCTATAAGTTTGAAGAGGATGAAATTCCGGCAGGAATAGGAAACCGCATAAGCCGTGAACTATTTGACTTTTGGATCTACGGTTAGGCGACGCTTAATAAGTTAAATGACGTCGGGGCTCCATATCCTGTGCTGAGACGTTGCCTTAACCGGTTATATCGCCGCGTAGAAACGCACTGCAGCGAACCAGCCGCCAAGAAGGCCGAAGTCAAATATCTGCGGAAACTTTTCACGATGAATGTTTATCTTGGCGCCTTTGTCGAGAACTGCAGGCGAGGAGCCGAACAAAGAACACCGACGGTAAGGCCAGAACCGACACGCTGGCGAGTAATACCTTATATTGTTGGTGTATCTGAAGAATTCGCTCGACTGCTCAGCGAATTTGGAATTGGCGTTGCTCACAGGCCAGAAGCAACAATCCGCAGACAACTTATGTGGCGTAAAGACCCAGTACCCGTTAACCAAAAGTCCGGTGTCATTTACCGCATCGAATACCTTTGTGGCCAAGCCAATTATGTTGGCGAAACCGGCAAATGGGTTCTCACGAGAATGCACCAGCATGAACCGCCGTGGGACGGAATGAAAAGCTTTCTTTGGTAGCCGATCATGCATCCAAGCCAGGGCACGGCTTCGATTTCGAACATGTGCGAATAATAGGTCAGTCAGACAACCGAATCTCACGCTTCTTGCGAGAGGCATTGCACTCGCACGCAGATTCAATTCGCAGGCGTATCGATCTTCCTGAAGCCTATCTCGCGTTGCGCAAAAAAATTGATAGAAGAACTGAAGGTCATTCTTTGCAGATTTGATTTAAATTCACAGTGAGCTGTACATTTTATTATCCTTTGACACTGGCCTCGAGCGAGAGTCCGAAACGTCGGGCAAATAAAATATTCGTCCCAGAGAACGTCTTCCGTCCTCTATTCAATTACCTGGGTCTCGCATATTTTTGGTTATATAGTCATGCACGGAGGCCATGCAAGACCAGTAGTTCCAGTGACACAATCGTTGAGTAATAATTATCACATCATGAATTGCGAATCATGATGTTAGTTCGGAAATTCACAACTCAGACGTAAATTAATGAGCAATCGTCGAAACCTGTGCGACCACCACCGATGAACAGGAGATCTGCTTAGTGGATAAGCCACTTCGCTGTATGACAACTGCGTCCTATCAATACGGCGTCATTGGCGCCCTTAAAACCCTTACCTTCGATTGCTTCTGTGAATGGGTTCGAGTGACGTTGGGCAAGTAAACCTCTTGCTTCAACGACCATATTTATTTATCCTCCTCAATAGCTTCTTGGAACTCGCCTACTACTTTCTATCAGCCCACAAGCTCTGTAGTCATCAATAAATTGACCAAACCGACGCCTACCGACTATCACATAGAACTGATGGACAATGGCGGGCGTGCAAGACGAGACTTGACAACGTGTTAGTGACTCTAACCCCCAGAGGGGTTGCATACAATCCAAACGATTCCCCTGGCGACGTCTCCTTTCCGCAAAGTGTAACTGGACCATTATTGTGGGGGGTTTAGGCGCACTCAATACCAAAGCTACTAGAGTACGGCCCGGTAATGAAAACGCATTAAAAAGCAAGACGATAAGCCAGATTTAGAGTTTATGTTCTGTTCACCGGAATCAATATAGATTTGCTGACTTTTTGGACAGCTGGGCTGGCTGTCCTTTGTCGACGCGAATACTGCCTTTATTGATCAGCAAGCTTTAACTTGCGGCTGTACTTGTTGGCCTTGGGCTAATCGATTTTTATCCGATCATTTCCTGGCGTTGTGTGTGGATTTTGGCTTGGCGTGAGGGCAGAATAAATTCTGTTTCGTCCCCAAGGTGGAGGATGCTAGTAATTCTGCTCCCTCTTCCGATGGTTTATTCACAGGGCCGTCTTCGTCTGCAAATCCTGACTACGGTTTGATTGTGTCCTATCCTTTACTTAAGTACTGGCGTGGGACTTTGTAGGCCTCAGAGAGGTCCACATGCCTGCTGACAGTATTGGCGTCTGTGTACCATGCCTCAAGCGTCAATCTTTTAGCTTTTGAGGCTCTTTGGGCTACGATGGTCTCTCCTTGAATATCAAAGATGTGGCCAGTCTTCCTGATATGTTTTGCAAGCTGCAAGTTACGGTCTAGTCTCCGGGCCGCGGCTTTGTGTTCCTGTAGGCGGGTCTACAATTTGCGCCCTGTTTCTCCAACGTAATTACAGTCTCCATCGTTGCAATGTATTTTGTAGACAACTGCGGAGGTTTCAGTAGGGGACAATCTGTCTTTAGGTTTCGCCTGAGGTCGATGGGCTACGCCTACTCCAACGTGTTGCAACAGTCGAGAGATTGCTTCGGAGACTTCTCTTCTGTAGGGGATAGCCCTCCAGAAATTCGGGTTGCTTTTTCGCTGCCCGTCGTCTGTTCACCTGCAGCTTGCTTTGGTTGCTAAAAGAATTTGGGTATCTGTTAGCTCGAAAGAGGTCATGTAGGTATTGCTGTTTCACTCTTTTGTCAGCTTCTGTAGTGCAATGTGTTTCAACTCTTTGGAAAATAGTACGATCACAGCTACGTTTGTGCGAGAGAGGTGGATAGCTGTTGAAATTGAGTATTTATTTCTTGCTGGTGGCTTTTCTGAATACCGTGGTTTACAGTAGTCCAGTTGAACAACGGTACACCAGGACCTCTAGGAAGGAAAGTTGGTGTTTTCTTTCCGCTTCCATCTTGTATTGGATATAAGAGTCAACCGATTTAAGTTACTCTTTGAGGTGCTCAGTGTCGAATGTTTTGACAAGGACGAAAGTGTTATCGACATGACGAGTCCAAAACTTCGGTTGATACTTGGTGAAGACCAAGTGTTCTATCCGTTGAAGGACCACTGCAGCAATCAGGCCTGAGAGGGGGGAGCCCATTGGGGTGCCTTTACTTTGTTCGTACATTTGTCCTCTGAATGTGAAGTAGGTTTTAAGGCAATACCGAAGAATTTCGAGCAGATGCGCAGACTTCAGGGGCTTGTCCCTCTCGTCATAGTGCGAAGGCTGCGAACCCAGCGCCAACCAATCATAAAGTATAGTCTGATGTGACCTCTCTCATATTATTGTAAACGCTGATGATGCATAATCAAAAACGTACCTGTGCCAAACTTGAGTTGCTCAAGTGGTTACATGGGCATCGTCTCTGAAGTTAAACATGTACTTCTATTTGGATTCCTTGCAAATTACTACGTTCAGAACACATCCAAATAATGGCCTGTTTCTATTGGATAACTGGCGTGACAATTAATGGTCATGGTTTGCTTCATTTGAAAGCGCACAATATAGCTTGCTTCGGATACAAAGACATTTAATTGCGCGTTGAGCATTTTGTGGTCTCAACCATTTCGTTATAAACCTTATCACCATTTGGTCAGACTCAGGAAGACAAAGAAGAAGGAGAGGCAAGGCTGTTTTCCTGGTTCCATAGACAAGTTTATTAAAACTCATGAGCGGTGTTTATGGACTCTAAACTGTCTCCATGAATACAATGAACATAAAGTGCAGTTTCCACCTCCTTTTTTCCATTTGTGACGGAGGCTAGTAGAGTAAAAGAATGCAAAGTAAAAAAACGATGAAAGTGAATGTCATGCATATGGAGCTTTTATAGCATTACTACTTAGAGGTATTAGGATCTGAGATGGAGTCCGAAATTTGCTCTGTTATCGAAGAGGAAATAAATAAACGTGTTTCACGGAAACAGTTTGCTTAGTGGTGACAATACTTTTGTGCTGCCATAGATTTAGAAACTGTTGGGGTTGCAGAACGAAGAAAGACCTGGGTTCCAACTGCATTGACGGAAAGGCTGAAGTTAAGAAGGTCGTTTCCATAAATTAATTATGAGCTTTGTTTTTCTTTATAGATTGTCTACGGTAGTAAGGTTCGCCAGAGTGTTAGAACATCCATAAACGTTTTGCACTCTGAATTCGGCCTTGCGGTTTTAGGAGGAAAACTCACCGTTTTAAGTAAATAAAACCTCGATTTTTTTCTCCATTGGATTCAGTCTACAGAGGAAATAATTAAACATGATCAGTGTCACTCCGAATCAAAAGTTCTGATGCACGTTCATAATATGCATACACGTGGTATCAAGGAGCATGAAAAGCATAGACTTGATAGTATTTTCGTAGCAGTTTATTTCAATATTCGTATCAAAAATTATCGGAAAACACGATAATGATTATTTCTGGCTAGGTTACAAGCATCAATAAAATTGAATATGCGAGTTCCAGGAAGCAGTTCAGAAGAAGAAGCGATCACTAAAACAAGAGTTTTATTGTCCTGACGTTTCGGATTCCGTCGGAAATCCTTAATCATAGGTAAATTAGAAAAGTCTGAAACATGCGTAGATAAGGGGTGATACATGCACAGATTGCACGGTATTTATAGTTCACAGCGGTCACCCACATGCGTACTATAATTTTCAGTTCTTTAGCCACCGCTTGTGATCTTAATTGGTGCGGTGACGGCTCATTAATTGCCACAGTGTTCTTGTCCGCGTTGGATGCGGATTTAATAATTGCACGACAATTATGCCCGCGGTCATCAGACTTGTTGCTGCACCCAGTCCTTTCCACGTAACTGATTCTCTTGCTCAGGAAATTTCTCAGTACACCGCATGGGAACGCCAAATCGTTGCGCTTTTTGATGGACTGGGGGCCTGAGAACCATGACTTGAACAGCTCGCGGCTCACGTGGCTGTCACCTCTTGCGAGGATTTCGGCCTCGTCAAACTTAAATATATGGCCTGGTCCCGTTTAGTGAGCTGCAACCTGGGAGTTGGCGTCTTTCTTCCCCAACGCCACTGCGTGTTCGGCCATTCGCGTCCAGAGTAATCTCGCGGTTTCTCCGAAGTAGTTGCTTTGTCCACAACTGCACCAGATCCGGTAAACGACTCCAGCTGTTTCCTGCTGTAGAAGTGGGCGACGGGGGCATGATTGTCGCGCAATTATCAAACCCTCATCTTAAGCGGACAAGAAGGCTGCGGCAATTAATGAGCTGTCACCGCACCAATTAAGATCACAAGCAGGTGCTAAATGAACTGAAAGTATAATACGCATGCGGGTGACCGCTACGAACTATAAATACCGCGCAATGTATCACCCTTATCTGCGCATGTTCAAACTTCTACTATTACCTATGATTAAGGATTCCCGAGGGAATCCAAAATGTCAGGACAATAAACCTCTTGTTCCAGTGATCGCTTCTTAACAGCATCAGTAAGTCACCGCCCTATGTGCCAATTGCGGAGGCTGCGAGCCCAGTGCCAGCCACTAAACACCTAGTAAGAAAGCATAGTCCGGTGTAACCTCTCTCATTCCTTGGTAAATGCCCAGTGACGAATAATGGAAAATGTACTTTTGCCAAACTCGAGTTCTTCAAAGCTTACGTAGCCGTCGTCCCTAAACTTAAGCGTGTACTTGTATTTTGATTCCTTGCAAATTACTACTTTCAGTGTTTTCATTCGATTACTAGCGTAACAGGAAATCGTCAGGGTTTGCATTATCTGAAAGCACATGATATAGATTGCTTCGGGGATAAAGCTAATGAAGGTCCCTTTGATTATATGTCAGATTTTTAAGAATTATGTGATCTCAAACATTTCGTATTAAAATTTATGGTAGTTGTCATGTATAATGGAAACCTTTTTAATTGATTACTTGCATCTCACTCTCTTACTTTCGAATAAGACCATGTTCGTTTTTAAAGATCCCACAATTTAAGATCTTAATGATAAAGTAATTGAATTTTTATATCACAATTTCACCTCAAAAACGTACTTTTAACACTGGGAGTTTAATCGCTCTCCTTTTCAAAAGGCCACATTAGTAAGTCCGATAAACTATGTTTTCCATTAGCACAACCTAGTTTCGAACAGTTGATCTGACTTTCAAAGTCTTTTATCGATTACTGATGTTTGAACAGACACAATTTTACCTCTAGCAATTTATTCCTTTCAGGCACTTACACAATAGAATTTCTCATATGCACATTTTTTTGCTATACTACTGTCCGTCCTTGGTTATATTTTCTGAGAATGGATAGGCTCAAAGCGTGAAAGGCGAAAGAAACTGTGACCAGCAAAACCAAACTCTTCGTGTAACTTGCTGCGCCGAAACTCAAGATTCTCGAATTCAATTAATACCACAATATCTTATCTCTCCACCCGTTCAACTCATTTTGCAGTAATTGAGGTGGAACTCATATACTACCGGAGGACGCTTAGCTATTAGGTAGCACTTTTGCTTACATCCATGTTTATTACACTGATTATTTAATTTTAACGAGTTAAGAGCATTTGAACTTTTGTCTACATGTGGTTTTCTGGTTAATATTTCGCAATGAGTTAGATTCACTGTAAAAATACTCTTCATGCTTGCGGATCGATGGCACTTAGGAACAGATGAAGAAACTCATGAAGTTACTACAGTTAAAACAGTTTGGATTTTGAATTTGCTGACAAGTAGAAAATCTCCAATTAAAAGAAACTTTCCAATACTCATACTGTAACTACAACCTGTATGACTTCCAAAATGATGTGTATTTCTTCTAAAAAGGATTCAGTCGTAATAAGCTTTAATCCAATATCAAAGTAGAAATTAAAGCCTACACCCTTTTGCAGAATATTGCATTTAGATTAGCTGAATGGAGGTTGTCAGACTTACATAGTGTTGTAGCTCCACACTTCGGTCTGGCTAGTTGGGCTTAAGAAAGCAGAGTAGAATTTAGATTAGTTTCTACATTAAATCGATTGTAATTTATGCAAGACCGTGTGTTCTGACAGTAAATAAGGACCCAACAGATGAGGGCATTCATCTGGTTGTAGGAAACTTTCCAGCCGAGCGGCACAGTAAAATCACGCGTGCTTGTGCCAATAGAAAAGTGGAAAAGAGCATTTGAACGTCTTGCCTTACTCGTTATCCTCAGTTGCCTCAAGGTAGGTCAAAAAGCTGGAAAGTAAAATATGGTAAAACGTCAGATGATTTAGTTATTCAACTTGGTAGATACCTAGAAAACAACGGATAAGTGAAGTTCAAACTTTGATCGGCCTATATAATAATGTTTGATGTGGAGTCTTGAAATCGCATTAATTTATCACTGCGGACAAAAAACATAATAAATGCAACTTTGGTCTTCATAACATCAGACAAAATGAACAAGCACACATTCAGAACAAGTATCTTTGGTACGCAAGGCTTCGCACAAGCCCAGAGGTCTACTGGTCGCCTATAGATTATCCTTTTACTATAAACAGTAACTGAAAATTAAAGGCCCGATATACCAACTTACTTTGCCATAATCTCACTCTTCGTGTTGTTGTCTAACTTGGAGTATCTGATTTAAGATAAAAAGGGCAGACTGATTATTCAGAAAACTTGATAGACACGATAAAGCATTAACATGGCGTTTTTTAATCAATAACTGATTGGGCAGTTAAGTAGATAGCAAAAGCAAAAGTTTGTGAAATTTCCGCTAACCGGCAGCTTTTTCTGATTCAAACCAGCAATATGAGGTATTCATGAACCGATACGAGAGCTTGTTAACTATATTCTGAAGTATGCGTTTATTCTTCTATCATAAAGGCATAACATTATCTGAGAATGAAACTGTTCCAGCTATAATTGGGAATATAAATTTAGACAAGTGTCCAAATGCACCTCCTGAAAGACTTAAAACTACATCCTTAAATTGCAGCAAAGTTAAATTATGTTGTGTATAACGACAGTTGCCGTCGCAATAGTTCAAAAGGAGAAGACGTGATCGCCAAGTCGTCCGTTATTGATTTACGCTAGGTCCGAAGTAGTTCAATGGTTACCCGACCATCATCGTCGATTGTGCAGCTTTACTGCTTGTTTGAAAACCCAAGCGTCCGCTTCGACCCGCTTTTCACGTTCGTGGGCCATGCCAGGGAGGTCGCAAGCAAAGTGAGCCACTACACCAATGTCCTCAAGTTTCTACGGCCACACCCTCGGGCTGTGCGAAAGAGCCTTTGGCCATCATAATCACAACCGTTGCCCCCCTCCTGACCCCAGTCGCAGCTATCGACCGTCCATTCGAGCTCTCCACGAAGATACTGCAACCTCGTGTTTCTTGGATCTATGCGAGGATGGCTCTGCCACCATGACAGGCTTCCCGCGTCTTCATCAGAGAGCCGTTGTCGATGCAAGATTAAGTTTGGGCGGCTATCCATCTCCTATTGCGGCCTCGAAACAACAACTCCCGAGTGTCACTCACTGTACCTTGGCTCAACTACGCAGTGGATACTCAATGCTCCTTAACCAGTACCAATACCGACTCAAAATCTCCACACCCAATAGCTGGCCCGATTTCGGCGCATCCCCGCATGACTGTCAGCGTCTTTTAGCTTGCAGTTCCCGGCCAGACATCCAACTCATCCCCGCCGACCTTTGATTCAAGCCGATCGAGGTCTCAACTTCTTGCCGTCTTCCAACTACAACCAGTTTGACTCTGACGGGGACTCTTGTTCCAACAAGGGCCATGACACATACACACACTAGCGGCGAATGCGAGATTGCTAATTGGATTAGGCGTGTAACTGCAGGACGTCTACGTCTTATAAATACTGCACCCTGACGCCCTCATTGCCCTTATCCGTCACTATCTTTGAGCATAAGGATCCGAAACTTCCGGTCACTAAACTTCTTGTTCCAGTGATTGAACCTGCTGCTTCTTAGTTGCTTTCTGGAACTCGTTTGGGCAAAAATGATTTGTTGGACCTCTTATATACCTATTCCCCGCCCGAATGCTTAAAGTATTTTGTGGTAAAACATTTAATTCTTGGCTAGTGAGCGTAAATTAATATGTTATTGTGGGGGGGATTGATCAATAAATATTAAATTAAATAAGATCATGTTTGTTTCAATATACTAAAAAGAATTAAATTCAGTCAACATAAAAATTTATTGCATAGAATAGGAAAGCTATCTGAGGGAAATTTGACCTTATGTAGGCGAAATTAAGCGAAAACGGAAATTCATTCTCCTATTGGTGGAATTTAACGAAAAAAATTACAGTCCAGCTGCCGAACATTTGAAAGTATTTATTTTAATTTATAAGTGGACGGGATATTTTGGCCTCTATAATCATTCTTGCCCCCGTCTCTTTGATTTTATCGAATAACACTGAAATATTAATTTTAAACTCTGACACCACAATGATTGCTGTAAAATAAAAGTATATTAATGCTTACATGCCAGTAATTACTGCTTGTCCAACGCCATCGATATTTTTAAACGTCTTCCTGTCAGAAAAGGAATACAGTCTCAACTTTCTTTCCTGAAGTAAATTAAAATATTCTCACGTACGCTTAATTAAACTGTTTGCTATTAAGTAATATTCAGTTCATCAATCGCCCACCAATGTACTGTGAAGCCTCTGAAAGACATTGCAGTTAAGGATAATTGTTTGGCCTTACACTTGTGCTTTGCAAGTACTTAATTCCTTTGCTTTTTTAGTTTGATGCGTTCCCAGAAATCCTACACAAAGCAATTCTTCATACTCAGAATACTTAGTTTGGAACGCTAAGAAAATATTCGCAGGTCATATCTGGTCAGCACATTGCTGACCACATTTTTATTTAGAATCAACCACTGTAGAATGCGGATACTTAACTCGCCTGAGCTGAGACGACTAGTATAGGCTTGGACGACACATGCAGTAGGTGAACTGATTCATGCAAATTGGACTTCGTGGTTGAACATTTATTTGGACTAGTCGTTTTGATCTGATGAATGGATTAAAATCTGAAAAAGCCTTTTACTTCGGAAAAATGCCTGTTAAGTTCAGTTTATTTACGGAAACCAGCAACATTTTGGCGGGATAGGAGGTTGGCTGATATCGAACAAAGGGCTTTAAATATATTTTAGAACACAATTTGGACGGTAGTAAGACATGGAATTGGGCACCTCCCCCTCTTCACACGCGCAATAAGAGAAGTTAGGGTCGTGGATAGGACACAGAAATAGGCATCCTTTTTCTAATTTAGCGCAAAGTCACCGGTTATGGGAGGGATTACTTTTGCTGCGTGATACCCCAGAAAACGATTGGCAGTAAATAACAAAATGCAATTCTGGAAATAAAGGCCAAAAACGAACTAAAATCACTATTTGTGGATTTTCAGAAATGTTGGTCGTTTTCGCTATAATAGCTAGATCGACCGAGAAACCCAAAAAAAGTCAGGGAGCCTGTTGGGGAATGGGAGGTAATTATCGCTATCTGATTCATACATGCATAATTTTATATCTATGGGTAGTTTTTATTTGCCATTAAAGTGCACTTTCCCAAACGACTCCACGTGTATGCATCCGTAGTCTTTAATTACCCACCGCACATATAAATATGACCAAAGCAATTCGGGTTAGCAGGTTATATGCGTTGATTTAAAGCGGATTTTATAGTAAATATCTGAAGAAACAGCATTATAGTTCGTTCTGAAAAGTTTTGCTTTCAAAATGCAGTTTAAGGTGTTAATGCACTCTTCCTATGCATCATCCTACCTATCCAGGCAGAGTGATAGAGAGAAGGCAAGTAGACGCCTGATGACAGTTGATTTCAAGGTCGCAGTGAATATATTATCAGGAAGGCGCTGGTGCACTATGCTGAGCATAGACACTTAGGCAGAAACACTGCTTAAAACGAACAGGCGATTTCAGGCGACAATTCAGAGGAAGGTGCGATTGCTGAATCCAGAAGCATAAGCTTCTGGCATGACGTCTTCAATTCTCAGCCAAAACTATCATCAGAGCCAGTCATAAAAAAGCAACAGAGACACGAGAAACGCAGTATTTATAGAATGCAGTTGCCAGGCAACCATATGCCTAAGGTAATCAACTTAGCTCGCGAATGGCGGAGCACAAATGGGCAGTGCAGAAAGGCGACCCACAGTCCCGGATCACTACGCACAGTCTGGAAGAAGGCCATGAATTCGACTACCTGAACGCACGGATAATGGCACGAGCCAGTACTAAGACGGGACGCGAACTGCTGAAGGTCTGGGTGTCAGATACTAACTCCATAAACAGGCATGTGGACATACCACCTTGTTATTTTGTCATCAGGGCCCAGTTCCTCTACAAGCATGCAGGCTGCCACGTCAAGGTCACATGCCGTAACTCCAGGGACACGCGTGGGAGACACACGATAAGATAGCGTAAGAATGGACGTGGCGTGGACATGGACCAATCACAAATTGCCACGCCCACCCCTACCAACCCCATTTACGCATAGCCAGAGTACTGTAAACGGGGAGTCTTTGCGACTGTTAATCGCATGGAGAACTGAGGATTTTGAATGAAGTAGTTTGTGGGTCATAGAGTTGTCACCTCTTTTGAGGGAATTCCGGTCTCGTCAAACCTAAAACTGTACCTGTGCCATTTCTCCTCATTGCTGTTGTATGCTCAGTCAGTCGCGTTCGGAGTAGTCTCCCAGTTCTTTCGACGTATTTGTCTTGTGAGGAAGTACACCAGATTTGATTAACACTTCCAAGCGCTTACTCTCATGGTAATGGGTATATCGACTTGACTCGAGTACGGACCAACAAGCAACTATCACATAAACTATGAACCTTAGCGATAAACATGAGGGCTGTTATATATCTAAAGCACATGGTCGCCCGACAACGGCTTACTATGAATATGACACATTTCACGTCTTTATTCTTATCTGTGAATGTCTCTAATAAATGGTTCGTGTGAAAATCTGAAATTTCAGCCCAATCAAGCGCGGTCGTTTCTTCTTCTTCCGCATCTTCTTCTCATACTCCTTTTTCTTCCCTTCTACTTAATCTTTTTCGCCTAAAAAAGACTTTGTCGACCTAGGTTCCCACAACCTGCAACTTATTACTTCAGTGCTGAGAACATAAATGAAGGTACGCTTCAGTAAACGTTCCATAAAAGTCCACAATGACTGCAATTAATTGCTTGACCTATATCCTGAGGCTGGTATAAGACGAAACCTGTCTTAGGAAAACCCTTAAACTAGTGTCTTTACAAAACATAATGCGATTATATTTTATTGGTCCGTACCCGAGCCGTTAATAGCCGCGATTTCCTAACCATTGCCGACCCAATCACGTGACGATTATTAGGCAATTGAGCACACTGTCAACGTGACTGTCGGACACTCGCACTCCCCTCTCCCCCCACTTGGCGAATAATCTCGACCATGCAAAACCACAGAACAAAATATGATTTCGAGAGGTCACGGCGCTTGTTGATTAAATGCGGACCGGAAAAATATGATCCCCGCAGTCCAATCAGTTAGAAACTCTTGCGGAACGTTTGCTTCGTCAAACGTAAGGGTTTGCCCGCCTTCCATGTAATGACCCGCGATCTTGAAGTTAGCGTCATTTCTCCTCAATGCCATTGCATGCTCGGTCATTCGTGTTAGGCTTGTTTTCCCAGGCTCTCTCACGAAGTTGCTTTCTCGAGGCCGAGGTTCTCACAAGAGGTGGAATTAGCGTGAGTCGTGAGCTGCTTGTGGTGTGGTGCTCCGGTCTGAATTAATAAGTGCAACGACCCCTGCCACCATATTACGTATTGTAACAGTGCTTGGGCAAAACTATTAGGTACGAGAGGAGACTGTGGATGACACCATGTAAACTTGCCTAGTATCCTTCATGCCAAAAGTCCACAATGGGAAATGAGAAAAATCACTCTGATCAACGGCTCGGGTACGAACCAACAGGCAGTCATCGTATTTACTTTGACTGATAACGAGGACTGCTAATTAGCTTGGGCCTTGGGTTGGCTGGCATCGACATTTCTTTAAATATTGCGCGCATTGTGCTCTTTCTTGTACTCCTACTGCTCCCCACCTCAGGTGTCCGAACAGCTAGACGGTCACTAAACGGTGGGGGAGAGAGCGTGGTTGACCCTCGGCGCGTTTCGCTCCTCACTATGGTAAATCTGAATGCGCTTGAATCGATCACGGTGCGCTAAAAGCCGTGGCTCGGAGGGTTTGCCAACTGACGGGAAAACTCGGACCTCCTTCGTTGCTGCTCCTCTTGTACGCGTGTGTTTTGTGTGTGCGTGTGGGAGGAGAAGGAGGACTGAGAGTCAGGCTGCATTGGTTCTCTCTTAATGTGGCCTTTATGGTGCTCCCAGGCACGCGAGAGCATGCCTAGCGAGTTGGCTGATTCAACTGTGCGCGTGCTGAGTGATTACCGCGCCAGCCATCTATACCCTCCCTCATTCCCGGTCTTATTGACTTTGTCTTTACACCGGAAACGGAAGTGGGACTGGCGAGCGAGTGGGTAGATTCTGTTTTCTCTCGTGCCAGTTCTCTGCGTTGCTCTTGCTTGCTGTAGCCTTCGTGTCGCTCGCCCAGCTCCCCTCAGTGTCTGTTGCGGCTTGCTTCAGCGTTTGCTGCTGCGGTTGGAGCACGCGGTGCTCATCGTCGAAAACGCCGGGGGAACTGCGCTTTTCTCTAACTGTCTCTGATGGTGGTGTTCAGTATGAAGTCATAATTTCAAGCCAGTAAATGTCTTGTTTCAGCGATTGCATATTGTTAGAAATAGTGCTGTCTGATATCGACCTTCCTTCACGCCTCGCCCTACGTACTACATTCACGTAAACAACAGATTTTTTTCAGAACGGGGCATTTGTGGAAAGAAGTTTAACTTACAAAAAGTTGCTTCCAATTGAGGCATCTTTGGATGCTACTTTCGTTGCCAGAATTAACCTATTTAATTGGAAGAAGTAAAGGGTATGAAATGACACTTCTTTTGCATTTAGAAATAAAATTGTGGCTGTAAACTGGTTGGAAATACATTAAGCGACAAATATTTTTGTTTTGCGATAGTGGGCAGTAGATATATGAAAACGTCCACCGAAGAAATATAATCGACTGAACGCCCTCAAGACGAATATATTTTAGCATTACATAGAAATGCGCTAGATATTGACAACACTTAGGGCTATAGTAAACCGCAGATTTAATTGCACTAAGAATTAAGTTTATCAACCGCTGTCCCTATAACATGCCAAAATTGGTCAATAATTTGAGCTAAGTATTTTGTGAGGAATTAAAATCGTTAACTTTTAATCATCAAAACAGCGAATTTCCGAGAACGGAGAATTTAATTTTTATACTGTATTGTACAGTGGAGTCCGGTTAATGTGGACACGGTTAATGTGGACAACCGCTTAATGTGGACAGTTGGCAAGGAACGGAATTTCTCCATAGTAAAATCCTCCGGTTAATCTGGACAGCCACTGCTTAATGTGGACAGCACCAAGCTGTCAACCGGTCGGTCGACCCACAGATTTTGTCAAAAATCCAGTCCAAATCGCCCGCGGCGGGGAATTCCCGCGTCCTGTTCGCCACAGTTGGGAGGTTCAGTTGTCGAAGAAGGCCGCCCATACGTCATCTAGGCTATTCCCACTCCCCTTGCCCTGCCCCCGTATCCTCACCCTTGTCTCCCTTATCTGCTTTCCCACAGAGTTTGTCAAAAATCTAGTCCAAATCGCCCGTGGCGGGGAATTCCCGCGTCCTGTTCTGAAAGTTTTGCTTCAGATGAACAGTACACAAAGCTTTTCTGTTGGTTTGCCTGTGGTTGTGTACGTGTGGAGGCTGATCACGAGAAAGTGAAGTGCTTTTGACTGTCGTTCTTCGACTTCTGCAATCTTTCTTTCCCTTCTTTCCCAGATGGGGAAGCGAAAGGGTCGAACACAAACAGAGAAACTGGATGTTTTGGACAAGTTCCATGACCTTAAGAAGCAGTCACCCCGAATTGGTCTTCGAGAGGCAGCCGACCAGCTTGGAGTTTCCAAGTCGATGTTGGGAAAATTGGTGAAAAAAGAGGAGGAACTTCGTCGTGAGGCTTCAGAAGATGAACAAGGCCCTGCACAGAAACGCAATAGATTTGGAAAGGACAAGGATATCGAGGCAGCACTTTTGCAGTTTTATTATTGGGCCCACGATCGTAACATCCCTCTCAATGGTCAGCTGCTTATGGATAAGGCTGCGAAAATCGCCGAAGTAGCGGGAGTCAACTTCACTCCCACCGTAGGGTGGTTTGCGAGGTGGAAGAAGAGGAATGGACTCGTCTTTGCGACTCTGCGTGGTGAGGCAGCAGAAGCCAAGCAGGAAAAAGAGTCTGAAGAGGAAGACGAAGAAATCGAAACCCCAGTCTCATCAAAAGAAATGAGGGCGGCATTGGCCGTACTCGAAACGGGGCATCGACAACAAGGTTTTGATGTGGAGAATTTTGACACTGTGATAAAGAACTTTAGGGGAGCTTTAAGAGAAAAGTTTCCACCAAAGCAATCAAAACTGAGCATGTTCTTTCAATAAAACTTCATTCAGATGGAAAATTCTGTTTTTTATACGTAGAAACGACTGGTTTGGGGTTAGTTCGCTTAATGTGGACAACCGGTTAATATGGACAGTTGGCCTGGAACGGAGGTGTCCACATTAACCGGACTCCACTGTTTATAGTTTACTGAATTCCATATTTTATGGCGTCACGATCGTTTCCAAAAATAATAAATTACAAATGTATAGATAACTGTGAGTTGCGAAACAATTGAGAATAAAGTTCAAACGGAATAGTTTTCTCAATCACTTCAATGTATGTTGACTTACAACTCATGAAGTTGAGTTGATGTCAAAAATCCAAGAATGGACTTCGACGTTACCCGTCCGCTAAAAAATTTATGAAAATTTTTAAATGTAAGTTCAATACCAACTACTTTTTTAGAGAGTAGGAAGGATTTTTCTCCCAAAAACGTAAGTGGGAAAACTTATAAGACACCCAAAAGCAATAGGTAATCAAGGGTAGATGCAAATTTATGTTGTTCAGTTAAAGATAATGACTGACTTTTTTAAGAAATAGAAAAGGGATAACGAATTGTCTTTGTGGATTTATCGCTTTGAAAACAAGGCACGTTGTGCACCTCTTTCACTAGTTTCGTTAATATCAGATCACCATAATTCCGATTCGTCATTTTGTGGCCTCAAAGATCAAAATCAGTGCCGAAGAGGCATTTTTATAAAGAGATTCCTGCATTATTTTTTACAGAAATTTTAATTGATGTTCGGCCGTTGCACAGTTGTCGTAAAACATCTAAAGAACATATCCATTTTTGAAATCCTATGAAGGCAACGAGAAAAATTATTTTTAAAAGCCCTCTTGTCTTTGAATCAGCGAAACGAATGTTTATTTTTTTAATTAAAGCAGACTGACGTTTTTCTACTAAATTGTTGTTTTCTATTGGTTGTGTGAAACCCTCAAACAAAATACTTAAATTTTCGATATTCAAACATTGCTGCCTTGCCATTATAAAAGCGCGTACAGCTATCTACCTAGACCAAGTGCTAGGTTCGCTTTCAACCTCAAAGGTTTTAACTAGACTCCTAGTGATTGATTGTTAAAAGGTACTTATTGCGTATGGTACTCAAAGGAAAAGTGTGGCATTTTTACTCAAACAAATTCTAAACTACGATTTGAATCGTCCACTTACAGCTCTTCATTACTCCAGGTCGATCCCAGAAGTTTGGCGGCCTTCAGAAAGCTGATTGGAAAATTGCAAATATGTAAAAAAGGGAACGAGACCGTCACATTTATTTGGGTTTTAGGCTTTTTATAGCATATAATATACAGTGCTTATACAACGGACAAGAATGAGGAGTCTAAAAAACATTTCCGCAGCGGCAACGTAAAAAAAGCATATGAAAATGTGACTTTGAGAGGTCTTTATAGAAAAGAATAGTTAAGTTGATTAATTCTCGGCAAAAAAGCTTCCTTCTGCTCACCAATGTCAAAAGTTAGCCTTCATAGCTAAGATTTAAACACACTGGCCGCTATCACCAGTAAAAAGGTTGCTGGGAGTAGGAGAAAATTCCGGGCAACATTTTGCTCAAAAAGGTTTGTTTCAAGGGATCATAACGCAGAAACTCACATTGCCTTGCTTCTGCCATCCTCTGCGACTAACTGTTCATCTATGCTGACGAGTTTTTTTTCAGCATTTATTTGCCTATTACGAAATAATAGAAAATAGATTTGCAGGCAGAAATTCAGTTGTATACTTTCAAAAATAATGATGGCCTATAGTATGATATCAGTGTGGAACTGTCGAAAGAACTGGACAGTGCATACAACAAAAGGACGCCTATATCAGTTTCTTCCGTGTTTTTTTTGTACATCTGTATCACGCGATTTGTCGTTGAGTCAAATTATTAATACGAGTTATTATTTATTGTGAAGGAAAATGTACTGGTTACTTTTCAGTATTTTTCAACACAATTTAAAGGTTCTTTGAAAATATACGAGTTCTTTATTTTTTGCTAACGCTTAATGGAAGAAATATATACCTGTTAAGGAATTAAAAAATCGAAAAGATTAGGTAATGTTGGCCCCTGGGTCTAAAATATATAGCCTGGTCTGATTTGGTTTATTAGTTAATAGCTACGGGAAATAATCCTTTGTGTATTACCAGTACGTTTTCACAAAATAACGTGCACACAGTTGTTTCGGTGCGTTTTTGTTATTTAACTTACTTTTTACTTATTAGGAGTTGATCTCGGGAGAGCACGAAACAGAAACTTACAGATCATTGCTTCTTACATCTTCAAGGACTGAATCTCCATCTTCGCTCGTCTCAGTCGTTCTAGTGTTCGTTTGCCTGTTAGAAGATAATGAAAAGAAGATTAGGAAGCAGGAACTTCAGCTTACTAATTTTGAAATAATGATCGCCTTTATTATGATATTAGTGTGGAGCTGTCTAAAGAACTTGACAATGTATCTAACAAAAGGATGCCTATCCCAGCATCTTCCGGGTTTTTCCATCTGTTTAAAGCAACGTTTCACAAGTGCAAATTTAAAGATAGCAAAAATGGTAGGATTTATTGGATCACTGAAATTTCGTGAGAGTTGTACAGCTGATTCCTCTCATTGCATGAGAAAGAGAAAACACAAAATTTAATTGGTACAGAAAAGTCAGAAAGGCCATAGGGCACGGTCACGAATGTTAATTGGTAAAGTAAGCAAGTGAACACAATGTGAAAGAAAAACGAAGGTTAAAAGGTAGGCACGGTACTGTATAACTTAGGGAGCCGGATGTTACCAAGGCAAAACCAGGTCAACCACGTGCTCAAAATGTTGGCATAGGTCAGTTCTTGATCGCCAAAATTAGGCTGACTCCAGGTGGTGCAAGGTACGAGTTGTTCATGCCAGAAAAAGTACTCGAAAAGAAGTCTTAGGATCCACAGAATGACCTGTATCTAGCAAATGTTCTGTAAAGGACGATTGAGGAGTTCTATTTTTCTGTTCGAATGGCCAACTGGGCAAGCGCTCCTTGACTCTGGCTGCCAACTGCCATTGCGTTCGTTCTATGTACTTGCATTCGCAAGTCATCTTAACTCATAAACACAATAGGAAGTGGCGCACAATGGTAACGCATCCTTCGCACAAGGAGCTGGAAACGGCTCAGTCGGAGAGGAAAATGTGAGTTCAACAGCATAATATAGTCTTTTAATAAGGTTAAGAAGGCGTCTCTTGATGGGAGTTAAACATTTATCGCGCTTACAGAACAGAGATACGAAAACAGGCTTTTTAGGAGTTAACTGTTCCACGAAGGTGGTCGCGTAACGTTCAATAATAAAAATATGCTAACAGTTATACTTGCAAAGAGGAGGAGCGTTAAAATTGCAATTTCTGGCTTACAATTCCTCGTCCAACTCTAGGTTTGGAATGCCCGGGATTTAGATATGGACAAATTTGCCGTCCCAGTCCCTTTCTTCCTGTCACTACACATTTTGGATTATTTGTATTCATTTTCGCACTATCATCAGCGCTAAGCTCAGCTTAAAGGCACAACTGGACAAGCATATCCCATTACCCAATCAGTGAGCCGAATTCCAACAGAATTCATTCTCCTGATAGGAACCAGCAGGAAAACGGATCAATGGCAGAGCTTTCGTTTCAACGACCACTGATTTGAGGCTTAGGCCTTTCAAATCTACCAATCGTGTACGGTTGGCTAAAGACGACTAATACGCCAAATACTACCCATTTTAAACTTCCCTGTATACTTTGGTACAGCTTTCAACGGAAAATTCTATTCTTTACGCTACTAATACCTGAATATTTAGGCATTTTGAGCAACCGTCCACCGTGCGTTCTTCTGTTATTATATTTATTTTACGGACCTCTGCTTGGCTGAACCTCCAGTGACACGCAACTGCAAACTTACTGGCCAAATTCTGCGATTAAAAGACTCAAATTGTCGCACAAATTCAAACACCTTACGGTGATCGTCAAACATGGACCTCCATTGGTTCATAATGGTTGCCTTACTATTTTGCGATCGTTGTAGGCAACAGGCCTTGTCTGGTATAAATAATCCTTGAACGAGTTACTTGGACCTTCTCATCCTGACATATGCTCTGCGGTTGTTGACTGTGCTCGTCTTTCTATGCGTAATCCAAATGGATTCCCGTATGCTCAGAGTAATTTTCAAATTATATCTGAATACTTTAGTGGTTAAATTGGTCCTAACCGCTTCCTATTTCAGTATCTGTATCGGTTTATTGGAGGGGGAAAATAGGGAAACGCCTTTGTGCCCCCCGATAACAAAGTGCGTAGTAATTGTATATATACAAAAGACACGTTGAAAAAAATACGCCTATGACATGCTTGGAGGCGAAAACCGGGCAGATATTAGTTAATAGAAACATTAATAATACGTGACTACTCACTTAGCGCTAGTAGTATAATAATTTTGTTTGTCACTTGCGTTAGCGTCTACCTGGTGAATGAGATGTCACATATATGTCCAGTTCGTTTCTCTCAAGTAGAGAGGACAATCTCTTACACACTGTTTTCCTTTCTATGGATTGTTGAATTGCTGAAGCTCAAGATGTTTGTACGTTCGACTGACAAACTGTAAATAATCATCTGCTTTAACGATTATCTGATCCGAACACTTTGGAATCATTATTTTTTGCTAAGACTTACTTAAACCAACAAACTCCTGCATCAACTCTGCAAAAGTCTACGTTCTTAGGACAACTTGTGGATGGGAGCACCAAAACTGCCCTGCTTTACTGATCCATTAATCTCGGAAAGACTTATTTAAAAATTACTTTTCACGAAATGCGTGAAGTCAAAAAGTCGTATCAAATAAAAAATGGTGTTAATTGGATTATTTTGCCTTTTCTGCACAGTCATTTACATGTTATTGCGTTCATGAAATGTAACTGTGATTATTGCACATCTCTCTGAGAAGGCAAGACGCGAGTCTTTTTTGTATTTCGTGAAACTTCAGACAATTTATCCTGATGAGTAGGATTCTTGACTTTTATTTGCCTGACGTTTTGACGCACCTCGCGGATTCATCATCAGAGACATTAGCATACAATGTCAGCAGAAGATGTAGACCGCTCCGCTTACGTCGATTTCATCTCTTCTCTGTGGTTCATTTGGGGCCGCCGTAGCTCCTATCAATTTTTAAATTTACGCTCATAATATTATAGCACTAAGACAATTGAATGCTATGATTAGTCAACTTGGTTTTAGAGGTGACCCAAACACGCTTACTTTTATTAACAACATTTTAACTAGTCTTACGTATATTACAGAACTACATTATATTATTGCATGAAACACTATTCTTAATTTGATTTTTGCTCCTACGAAATGCGATTTAAGACCGATCAGTTCTTTGTGAAAAAAATAAGTATTTTTTTGACGCCCATTTTGTGGTAAATTAAGTCTTCGTCAAATTTGCTATAGTTTTTTTGCAAAAATGGTCCCCGTTATAGACAAAGAGTGTTCTCCTGTGTTCTTTCACTTATTCGGGTCTGATTTTTCTGATAGGTACAGAGTATTTTCTGATACGAGTGACACTTATACTTTGTTTGAGAAGGGGAAGCAAATATTTTAAAAAATCTTTTTTAGCTCACTTTATATCCAACGACCGCGTAATGTTGACGCTCATAGAAAACAGATTCTGCAGGACACCATAACTTTGAAATCCAAAAAGAATGACAAAAAATTATGCTTTGTGTATTTCGTTTGCAAAAAAATTGCACATATACTCTTATTTATTAATTTTTTCATTAACAAGTTCTACTTTATTATGGCATTTATGTTGGATTGAAGTGACCTTAGCACTGACTTTGACCTATCACCCGTTTATAAAATCATTTAAGAATAACGATGAGTTCAACAAATAATCCTTAATGTCCATAAAATGAAATGCTAATATCCCGTCTTACTAATAGTACCGTATAAAGACGAACCTTAGAAATATATTTATATGAGCCGTGGTACAAATTCATCCATCTTAGTAATCAGTTAGGTTTTAAATATGTATATATATGTGAGAAAAACCCAGATTATTAACGTTTCATTTTATTCGACCGTTTTTAAAAATTTTGCTAAGGATGAAGCCAAATGTGGCTATTACCTTTTAGACGAGGTTGCAGATGTGAGTAAAACGGCTGTAACGTTTGTGGACACTTCTGCCAGTCTGAAAATATTTGATATTGCGTAAATCATAAAAAGCATCAATACTTATAACACTCACAGTATTAACAAAAAGTCACTGTCATCAAATCTGTATGTCACACGTACTGATTAGCTGCAGCTATTTCCCAAAATAAATTCCTCGTGAGTCTGGTCTTCTTGAGTATTAATCTACCATTCGCTACATAAATAATTTATAGAATAGTAATTTGTAATGACAATTCATAGTAATGTCCCTTCGTAAAGTTTTCATTCGTAAAAATAAGAGATAGGTTGGAGATTAAATGCCCACTCATGATGACAAGACTTCGGTTTAGCAAAAACCAAATGTTCTGTATCACCTTTGAAGTTCTGCTGTAAGGCTACCTAGGCTCAGATTTATATCACTAAACTGCCTGAATCATAGACGATGTTGCATTAAATCCCGTTTTAGTTCTCAAACCGAAACAAATTAATGCACAATAGGGTAATTATGTTTGCTTCAGTGTGCATTTAGCGACCTATTTAAATCAAACTGACAATGGAATCTGTATTTATGAAATATCTTCTGCCATAGATGTGCACGGAATTCTAAGGTTCAGCCTTTCTCGTAGATCAAATGAGCATATTTCTTACCGATGGTTTGAACACTTAGTGATACTCATTATAACAAGGACTTACTTTTTGCAAAAACAAAAGCAATGTCCTGCGAGTTATTGTTCACTTGACGTTCGCATCATATTGCATTTGCCTTGCAAGTTCAAGTAAAGCTACTGACGAATTTTGGAAGGCGGCCACGCTGCATAGCATTCCAGCGGAATTAAATATCTCTGCAATCTGACTCATGCCTTAGGCAAATATATATCGCTTAAAGATTGCCTTTTTCAAAATGCTTTACAACATCAAATTCTTCATATCATTGAATCGTTACAAGAGCAAATTTAGATTTTTTAAGGATGCAGACTTACATTGATGCTGTCTCCGGGTGTTGTAATAGTCGCTCTGCTACCAACCCTGCATACTTCAAACTAGAACTTGAGATTGAATAAAAGAAAATGTGACGGGTTGCTATGATGTTCGTTTATTCATTAAAAATTTGCTTTACGTGAGTAAATAGAAGCAATAGAAGCACAAGAAATCTGAGCGGCTGCTAAACTGCAAGCACAATATGCATAACGCTGCTTGATGGTATATACTTTCAATTTGAAAGAAACTATGCTGAAAGCACTTTATTAAGTATTAAATGCTAAGGATTTGTATGCTGTTCGTAGTTTTTTTCGCGTGGATTGGCAAAAGTTCGCTTGAGTTTTTATCTCCAATATGAATATGGGGCAAACAATTTAATAATTTTTACACCTGTGATACTTGAAAACTGAAAATCATGTTTACAGAAAAGTATGGACTCATGCTTACATATTTATTTACCTTTTATCCAAAAATGACGATGCAGTTTGTTTCATCCATGATGCGTCTTTGCAGGTCCTTCAATCAAATTATAAAATTCAAACAACCCCTGTGGGCACTAAAAATAACTTTCATAAATATGACGTGTACGTGCATTTAAGAGTACAGCAGTACATTGTGGCCTTGACTTAATAATCACACCTTCAATGAAAGACCAATTTTAGTTCTGCTCATGAATAAATATTCATACTCAGAGAGTACTTCAATCTCGGTAACATTTAGTTAATCAATTAGGCTTGAGGCACTTGCGAAACTCTGGTTTCCGACTAAAGGCATAACTCTACATATAAAGCGCCGGTTTACGTACGTCCACACAAACTGTTATTTCAAGCTTGTCAGTATTATATTAATATTCCGGAAGTGTCTTCAATTAAAAGTAGCAAAGAATACACTTGAAACAGTTTAAGAGGACAGTGAAAGTCTAAGTTGAGCAGGACAGTATGTTTTTCGCAAATCCCGAATATTCTATTTTCAAGAGACTACTGATGCTGTACTTTAAGGAGCGTCCTGTGAAAAGTAAATATCAATTTACATTTTAAGATTGAAATATTTTCTGCAAACATAGAAGTGATGTCAGTGGTTATCTTACGTTAGCTGGTACATGGAGCACCATGATGCCTGTTTTTGTCTTATTGGGATAGACCACCATATTCTCGAATGCAGTTGTTATTTTTTGTGTTTGTCTTGAAAGAAGCTGTCAGTTGCTATTCAAAAACCATGTCATGCAACACGCTTATCATACCTAATTGGTAAATTTTTCTTAATGTTTTCCTATCTCGGCCTTTAGTAAACGAAAAACGATGTAATAAAACAGCAGGTCTGCGAACCCGACTGGCCTCGTACCTTTTGTGTTGTTCGAATCCGGTTATAGCTTCCTCCACCGTCTGTGTGAGTTTCGTTGTTCTTAGGGCAAATTTTAAAAAATAATGCCTCTGATTTGCAAGCATGGCATTCGCAAAAATAGAAAGCTTCCACATCTGAGAGCATTTCGCCTGCTTTGAGTAAACTAGTTCAAGTTTCATTTCATCTTTCCTGTTTCGCTCGCCGCTCCAACCCCCCTGCTCTCAATCTCACTTAATCCACCAATCAAATTTTGTTGCCAGGTATGTCCAACGTGTGTCCCGCAAAGTGGCCGACACTGGGACGGCGCACAACTAGGCTCGCTGTCAAGATAGAATCAAGAAGACCGGTGCCAGATCGGACACCGTAACTGTCAAGGCTAAATGATCCGCCTGTCAGTGCAACATAAGCGTGCTCAGTCTCCAGTGGACAAGGTCTGCACACACGGAGAAAACAAGGGTGACACTGATCCGATCTGAGTGGGATTGTCACTTAAGAAGTACCCATTGCAACCTGACATTCACTTCCGCGAGCACAGAAAGTTAAGTCCACTCCGCGCAGGCAAGCATATTTAAAGTTTCACCATAGCCAACGAGTACACATGAATTAGCCGCATACGCCAGTCTGTCTAACCAATCTGTCTGACCAATCACTTTTCAAGGTCAATTCATTCAAAGGCCGCTCCAGACGCTATGACCATTTCCGCGGTCACCTCACTTCAGAAGCGGCCCTGCGGGCGGCGGTTGGTCGCTCGTCTAACAGTCAACTTCATCCTGTCTATTCTCCACTTCCTTCTGTACAGAATAAACTGTTCCTTTCACTGTGACTTCCCGTGACTGCTCTTTTCCTAAGGGACTGGGCCTTAAGAGTACACTTGCTAGGTTTTAACTTACTAAACTTCCCCCGATTTTGCTGAATTCTCGATTTGATCTGAACTCGCAATTTCTGATGTGGCCAATGGTCCCTATGATAATGGCGACTCCCCGATATCTTTCTACGATAATCTCCTTGTGATGCTGTGTCCTGATCTGACCTTTGTGTGGGTCCAGCTTATTCATAACCAGGCCCGTTGTAGGGACGCAATCGGCAATCAAAACAGCGTAAACTATTAAAAACGGAAGTTGACCGTAAGCAACCTGTCCGCTAACAGGTTCCTCGGAGCATTATTCAATAAATTATATTACGATTTGTAAAAATTTAACAGATAAAAAATATTTATTTGCTTACATAGGTTTCTGCTCTACATTTTTCAAGACCTTTAGGGTTATTTTTGCCATATCGACAATTCTGGAATAAATGTTTAAAAGTGCATATTAATTTAACACATAATTCAATAACTGGACAGACTTTCACATGAAGTAACCTACATTTCTGCTTTGCGATCCTCTGATAAGGTAGAAAATATTGGTTGTGCGGTCGTTCTACAAAACAAAATTTCCAGCTCAATATGCACCCACAGAGGTGATTAATTATGTGTATGTTCGACCATCGCTTTCGATGAGGTCCATTAAGTGCACCAACAGGTTGGTACAGAAGGTGACAGTCTCAGGCGTTAGTTTTAAAGTGATGGAGGACGTAGTTTGTGGCTCCGCACTTTTTACAATCACGTGGAGTCTCGAAGGCAAAATGGGGTCTGGCATGGGCTACTGTATCAAATTCAAGCCCATACACCGCTTGACTTTGTCTTATAAGTGACAGTTAACTTTGTGTGGGCACTACTGTACTATCTACTCTCACTCATCTATAGAAGGTGTCTAGCCAGACTTTAGTAAACCAGGACTGGCACAGCTACTTCTAATACTACTTACTAGGGTGTAGCTTAGTGATAGTACTTGTTCGTACTAGTACTGACTGAGAAGAAGCAGACTCGATCGCTAGGCCATATTGTCCCAGCGATCGAGTGTTCTTCTTCAGAATTGCTTCCTCATATCCCCTTAATCTCGGCAAGAAGTCTAGTAGTACTGGTGCTGGTACTGACCACCATTTGTGAGAGGTGACGCTGATAAAGTCAACGCTAGGGCTCATATCCCCTTTGCCTCAACAAGAAGTGCGACCCTGGGTTTAATTATTTCGGGTAAGTACATGTTTGGGGTCCTGAGCAAAGCAGCAGTTGCCTTGGTTTCCGCACTCTCAACTTGATCCACCGAGCTGTGTATTTTTCTGTAAGGTACGGACTAAGATACTGCTGCTAGAGGTACGTGCCTAGGATAAAGTACTGCTTTCTAGTTTGCATGCTTACTAAGGCCAGCAGGTAGTATACTATAAGCACTGTCTGTGTGTGCATGTAAAGAGTCGCACCCAGTATGCACTCCCAATCTCCTAAGCGTCATCCCTGAATACGTGATCTCACGCAGAAATTTTTTCAACGTAGAGTTTCTTAAAGGCGCAGGTATTTTTAAAATCCAAAGATATACCAAGTTCTTTGTTTGCCTCCATGAGTGTTTTTGATAAAATAAGCATAAAGGTACAGAAAAAACTTGAAACCTTAATTGCATATCGAGTTACGCACATCAAATCGCGAGCTGAACAAAATTCATTGTGCTTAATTATGTCCTAGTGAAGAAGGTAAAAAGCCTTTGTCAGCTATGAGCGTGCTTCGAAGACCTTCCATCCGCTAGGATTCGCAATGTAAAGGAAATCCTTCTGTGAATGTACATGCCTTAGTTAGTTCAGGCGTTTAAACAGTACAAGAAGTTTATCGCAATATGTACGCTTATCTGTAGTAAATGCATGAGGTCAACTTAATTATATACTGTTCCTCGATAGGCTTTCACCTGTTAAATCCCTATTTTGTAGGGTACTCAAGGCCTTCAAATAGAGTTACAATATATGCTGAGAACAATACTTATAAATGTGTAAACGTACGATGAGCTTTCGCCTGTTTGAGCGGAGATCTTTTCTAAGACTTTCTCAAAAAGGGGTTTTCTAAAGATCAAATAAATGTAACCTCGGAGTTAGTTTAAAAACTGGCAAGTTCGACATCGTTCTCATTCTGTTGGCACTAGCAAACGCTAGACCGAATTGGTGAGAGCACATAAAAAACGTTTTCTAACAGACAAAGGAGTATTTTCGTAAGGTAGGAAATAAGATTGCAATGTTGACCAGCAGTTGACTACGGCCGCTGCAGTCAAAGTATCTTTCAAGAATTTTTGAAATTGCAAAAACTCCCATCAGAGAATTTAAAAGAGTATTTGGCCAGCATACGGCCCGAACACAATCTATCGAAAGCTACGTATGCTTGCCAAATACTCTTCTGAATTTTTGAAATATTCGTTATGGTCTTCTGAGCTGGAATTAAAACGAGCCTGTCTTTTGGTGAGATTATATGATCATTCAGTGCCTTCCAGTCGGCGATAACTTTATCGAAATGTTCCCCTCTCCAATTACCGAATCGATGTGCACCTACGTGGTATAACTTCCTTTTTGTGGGAACTCAGATCTCCAGTTGTAGGATCTACACCGTTACTGGTCGTGCAGTTTCGCCAGTGAGCGGCCTGGACAACCGATTTGTCGGTTGAAAATGCATTAGAGTGCAGAGGAATTTTTTCTCGACTACTATCAGCTATCTGTTTGATGAGTAATTAAATGGAGGGCTTAAACCGAACAACCATGTAGCTGCATGTTCGCTTTATGTAGGGAGGTGTCTCTGTAATCAGAAGATTTGGTGCGCATTTAGACGTAAATTGGGATAGTAAAGATTTTTTGAGTTGGTCTCCATGCCGCTTTTAAGAAAATTTCATGCATCTGTGGGGTTAAACCAAGGTTTGAAATGGCTGTCATTAGAGCAGTTGAACTCTGTGACATAGAAAGCGCTGACTTTAACTCAGAAGTCGCAGGACTGGCTTAAATCAACGATTTGTTAACCAATCTAACTGTCGTATCTATGTACATATTGTGTAATTCCATCAATGACAGCCCCTGTTGTCGATCAACTGCAAACATCTCAAACGGCAACGTGTTAGACACATGATATGTGTGCCCTAAAAATCAACAAGCTGCACCGTCCATGATAGCAGACAAATGGAAGATTTAAGGAGACAGGGGATAAAGAGGGGATGCGATTGTGCACATGCGAAAAGCGAGAGAAGAACCGAACCCACAGTGGTCTATTGTGTAAAATTTACTTTTTTTCAAACTCCGGACCAGACCATGAAAAAATTATCTTAAATTTGTATTTGGGCTGGGACGTTGAGCCTGAACAGGACAAGCAGTCAGGACACGACTGAATGCCAAGAACAAATTTAAGTCGGCCAAAAAAACTGATCTTCAAGCTTCTCGCAGGTGAACATTATGTTAACCTATTCTGGTCGATTCTGACGCAGTCAAGGTGTTAAAGCAGGATTCTAGCAAACTGCTCATGCAAGCAGACGTGCGATTCCCAGGAAGTAATCGAGAAGAAGACGACTCGATCGCAGAGAATACTTTTATTCGCTTGATGTTTCGATATCCGTCACGTATTCATCATCAGAGAAAACGCCGAACACGTGGCAAAAGTGCTGCGAAATGATGCCAATTCTCAAGTTGCGGCTCATTCGACGAGACCCGACCACATATTCAAATTTGATGAGGCCAAAATTTTCCCAAGAGGTAACAATCGGGTGCGCTGAGAACTACTTGAGTCATGGTTCACGGGACCCCAATCCATCAACAAGTGCAACGATTTGCCCAATCCATATTAGGTACTGAGATTCAATTTTGCCAAAGCAAGTCGCTGCTTGGGGGACGGACAGGCCACCACCTTAGCCTATACCAGTACCAGCGGGCCAGATGACCGGGTAATCGTCACGCCCGAGTCCAACAGGCGTGATGAAAGGTCAGCAGGTCAGAGCACGCATGCCGTTCAACAGACCACAAACACTCAAGAAGGCAGTTACGGTTAATTGTCGTCGTATATTTGCAGTAATTACTGTATCCTATAAATACTGCAAACTCTTGTGCATGTGCTACCCTATCTGCTATTGCTCTCTGACTATGTCTCTGATGATGAATCTACAACGGTTATTCAAACTTCAGCCGATTAAAAATATTGTCCCAGCGGTCGATTCGTCTTCTTTTCAATTCTAGCAAACCTTTACTTAAGTGCTACATCACGCTTCAGAGGAAGGCATGTGCTAGAAGTAAGCGATTCTGCAGAAATGCAGCATTCAACGTCAGCATGCTGCTTCCATTAATTTACACCGATTGATTATTTGTACTGATGTAAGAATATGAAAAACTATAATTAGCTCGAAGTCTGCTCTGTTTCCTAACCCGTCGTTAATCCCAACGGAATTTATCCTGGACACCAGCATAGCAATAAAAAATACGGAAATGGTAAAAAGGCAAAAATGAGAAAGACAATGAATGTAAGGGAATAATGACACAGATAGGAATGACAATCAGATGTTCATTAAAATGTATTCCTGTATTAAAGCCCCAATTGCAACAGAGCGGAACAGGAAGAATTTTTTATAGCTATTTACTTACTGACTCACTTCATGCTACCACAGCAAGCTGCTCGGGGTGATTAAATCCCCTGCTAATATATCATTGTCATCATTTTAATCCTTATTACGTATATCATAATCATAAGTCAATTATAAAAGGATAGGGTAGCACTTCAGTCTCACGACTACACAACTGGCATGGGATACCTCTCTGGTTACAATTAATTTCCAGCTTAAGAACAGTGATTCTTTAACTTAACTTGCTTGGAATTTATTGGACACATTAGGTTTAAATTTTTTATTGTGTTTGACCTTCAGGGAAGTTTCAAAACTGTAGAATGTGACCTTTACGATGCGGTTACTTGAATTAGCCTTTAGTGGATGATTACATGGAGTTAAATGTTTGTTAATCGAACGCATGCTAGCATATCAGGGGAATGTCCAGTAAACAAGAGTTTAGAACTCGCCTTCCATCCTCCGGCATGTAGACTGCTATTTCAGCGACAAATTTCATGATCCGTCTGGCTCTAAATTATGTAAATATGGGAGATAAAAAAACAAAAGTTCGGCTTCTACGAAGCAGCATCGTATAACTGTTTTTGTCTCAACTGTCATTGCTACTCGCGCTAGTTATGGTGTTGTTGAGGTGGTG
>JAYGXS010000005.1:48962237-49042868 GCA_036362985.1 Ligula intestinalis
TATAATGATGGAGAAAAAGTATACAAGAATGATTGGTTCTCTCTTCTAAGTTGCTCCTTGGGACAAACATTATTCCTTGTGTCAGCAATAAGAGTATTAGCAGTAATCGTAGTAGTAACAGCTGTGGTTACGAAAATACATTGCATACAGTGTAACTTTGAACTCTCGTTTGCTTATATGAAGCCACGTTAACACTGTCATGTTGGGAAATGAGAGTGCTCAGAATTATGTCCACATTTTGTGGCCGTATTTTACGCTTTAATGCCAAGATGTCATTTATTTAGATTTTGTTAAGCAAAATCTTCCATTCACTGTACCCTTCTGATCTCAGTAAAGCCTGCATATTCTTCATAGAGTTATTTAAAGCACAAAGCGGTACGTCGCTATAAGCAAATTCGCCTCTTTTATTCGTTCCTCACTTGAAGCGGAGGCTGAACTTCACAAAAAAAGTAGCCGCGTTTAGGGTCAAACTAAATGTAGGTATCATTTGTCATAGGCAACGTTTCATTATCTTTCTTGATAAATTTTTAGCACAAAGCTACCTTGTCATTGTTTACGAGAGAATTCAAAACATTTTAATGCCATATGGCATCTCCTCTGTTCTTTAAAATATGTCCTACTGGAACTCATACAGTAAACATTTCAGTGAAAATTTAGTTACTCTCTGCCTGCATTATTTGCTTCGTTTTTTAATGCTTCGTGTTCTGTTGATCTGCATGTACCATCAGAATTGTTCTAATTTTCAATAGCAAAATTACCATTTTCTAAAAATCCAGTAATTCTAAACAATTCCCTATCCAAGCTAATTAATACCGATATAAAAGGAATAAAATCCGTGGGTCTCTAATATATAATCGAATTTTGGCAAAAAAGCCAAAATTGGAATTCGTAGCAGGTGTAACTTTCGCATGTGTTTACACTGCGTCATAATTTTTCCGAAGGCATTCAATATTAAGAAAACTTTTGTGCTATCCTGTATTCTTCCATTGACTTTGCCTTGAAAGGGTTTACAGGTAGTTAACTCTGTCTAAAACAAGTATTTAATGAAATATTTTCGCCCTGCTTTTCTCTTTTGTCTTATCTTTCAAGTCGTCACCTGCATTTATTCCCAGTTAAAATGCTCTGGCTGTTCATATATTCACAATTTATTTTTGATTGCCTCGAAAAGCTGCCAAAAAATTGATACAGGCTTGAATATAGATGAAGTTCTCGAAGTTTCAAATTGTTTTTAAATCTGCCTAATTTTACACTTCAGATCGCGGACCAAATTATTCCTTATTTGTGATTTGTGAAATTGAAAGATTGTCACCTTAAAAAGCAACCATCGAGAAGAAAATTTGTACCTCTGCCTCGAATAAAATACAATAGCGTAATGTTAATCCTTTCTTTCCTAGCTACCTAATCAGCCAATACAAACCTAGAATGGAATTTCCAGAAAGTATTTAGCAAGGGCAAGACGCGAGTGCTCCAGCGAATGTTTCATTTGCCTGAGGTTTCGGATACACATCCAGATTCATCATCAGGGACGGGATTAGGTAAGGTTAGTGTGACTTGCGTAGGATGCAGTTGTTATGCCGCTGCGTGTCTGTCAAAATTGACAAGTCTCACACTCATCACCGATGATCGTCTTTGGCACGAGAAGTACTTGAGTGCCCTCAGCCGAATCGTAGATTGTGTCATTTTCATCCCTCGCGTGGATTATTAACTTAACACTACTCACCAGCGCTGTCCACCCACGCATTCGCGCCTTGACTAATTACTCTGTCTAGTCGAAATCTCAGCACAGGAGGCAATTGCGCTCGTTGACTGACTGCAGACCGAAGAACGATGACTCAGACAATTTGCCAGTCCTACGGTCGTCACCTCTTGCGAGGATATTTGGCTTCCTTCAACTGAAATGTGTGACCGGATCCCGTTGAACGTGTCGCACCCTAGAGGTTGTCGTCGTTCTTCCTCAATGTTGCTGCGAATCCTTCGCCGACAGAGTTGCTCTGCTCACAACTGCACTAGGTCTGGTAAGCGACTCGAAGCGTTTCTCGCGATGGCAGTCTGTGTTTCTCAGCCTCATGACCGAGGCGCCTAGTCTTTGTCCCTGGTCTGTGTACAAGCGCAACTGCAGGGGCGTTGTGGCCAGTAGGTGTGCACTGGCATAGCAACTGCATCTTGGCAGCATCTGTGCGGTCCGTACCCTCATCTGATTCCGCCCTCAAAGCAGGATCTAAGTGTGAATGTGAGACATCAGGCGAAGAAAACCTATCCTCTTTTGTCAAACAATTTCTTTTAGATGCGTATCCAAGGGCAAAATTATGCTACTTGAGTAACCATTTTTCTGCAATAGACATCTAAAAAGTGACAAATTCACTGCCTCAGTCTATCTAACTTAGCTACTGGGTCCTGTTTGCATTACTCTGACTGAAATGAACTAACTCAATGTCTTATCGAAAACTGACCTGCTTCAAGCTTAGAGCAGTTGGGGAGTAGTAGCAGCTGCTTTCTTCGAAAATTTATTTAGTCTTTACTTGGTAGCAACCCATGAAAGGGGCTTGTTTGCTCGTTTTCACCGAAACTCGGATCCCTTTTAATAATTTAGACAGGTGCTCTGGAGGGGGGAGGTAGAGGTGTCATGAAGACTCCGTGACATCCTTACATCTAGTCTGATCACATGACGGAATACGGACGTTTGGCCGCTATCAACGTCCTACATACTGATAAATTGATAAGCACATATTCGAAAAAAAGTCTTGCTGGTAGATACTACGTAGACCGATGTGATCACTCGCCCCCAACCGTCGAGCCAAGTGGTAGGCGCCAGCTCGGCTTTTCGAGCCAGATCCCCGGGCCGCGGGCTTCATTATCTGTAACTGGGCTATTTTTAACCTAGTCGAAGTAACATTCACTGTTATGGTCTACTTTCAGGAAGAAATAAAACGGTCTGGCGGTATGGTAGGGCTGAGGGACACTAAAAGTAAGTCAAGCATGGCCCTCTTCGTCAGCAATTTAGCATCAATTTGAAGCAAGACAAAAAAGCAGAATTTATTCGCGTGAATAAATTTTGATAGCGCTTTTCAACCGCTTCCGCTCCATGCATGAATAACGAAATATTTAGAGAAAACATCAATTTGAATTTACGCAAAATCGATAAAAGCAAGGTTGTCTCAACGTGGCAAATGGCCAAAAGTTATGTCTTCTGTTAAACTTGCGACTAAAAGTAGGCAGGAGATTTCACAAAATAAAAGTGTATTATGTATTTACCAGGGCAATTGAAGATTAACTACATGGTCTAGTTGCTTACATAGGTCGGGTTTCTCCCGCCGTATATAGGATGCTTCCTTGACTTCCTCCTGTGCAGAGAGGATGATGGGTCAAAAAGGCGCGCAATTTTCCACAAGACTACATGGAAAGGCCAATACCTACATTTTACCAGTTTTTTGCCTTAACAGTGGAAACGGAATTCGGTACTTAACCTTTTCCAGAAAGCCAGGAACATCTGCTCCAGCGAGACCCTACCAGCACAGTTTGCCTGCATAAAAGAGGCCCTACTCAAGCGTGGCTACCCCCTGTATTTCATTCAAAAATACAGCAGCTTTTTATGGCCAAAATTTACGGACCAGTCGGTTCCGAGAAAGCCCGTTTTTATATCCTTAACATTTAAAGGAGACAACATTGCGAATACAATAAAGCGAAGATTACTTTGTTTCATACAAAGAACTTAGGATGCAGCCGAACTTTTTTTCATTCCAACTAAAAGCCTCCTAATTAACCGGCCAAATAAAGCCCTGTCTTTCCACGCCACCTCAAACTGCGTATATTAATTCACCTGCACTTGTGGATGCAAGTACAGTGGCCATACGCAAAGGCAACTGGCAACCAGGGCTGCTGAACATTTGCCTACTTGGCTTTAAAAACAGGAGAACAAAGTACCACGCTCATCTATTACAAAACACTTGCTAGAGAGAAGTCACTCCATTGACACTAACGCATCTTTCTGCGTTCTTGTTCGAGCACGAACCAACCGCACTTTACGCTACATAGAAGCATCCTACATACGGCGGGAGAAACCCGACCTATGTAAGCAACTAGACCATGTAGTTAATCTTCAATTGCCCTGGTAAATACATGCTACACTTTTATTTTGTTAAATCACCTGCCTACTTTTAGTCCCAAGTTTAACAGTTGACGTAACTTTTGGCCATTTACCACGTTGACACAACCCTGCTTTTATCGATTTTTTGTAAATTCAATTTGATGTTTTTATTACTGGCAAACGTTAGGACTCTGAGATACGCGTATTTCTGGGTCATTACCCTTCATCAATCAGAGTTACCATATTCAAGTAAAGCCGCAGAAACTGCCGCTACACTCGAGTTTTGAACCCGGGACCAGTGAGCTAGAGACGACCGTTCTATCTACTGAGCCACCAGGTCCACGTCTTGCCAGTTTTTCGATCGGGATGTAAATTAGTACCTGGGTGTACTCCGATCTCGCCCAGGATTCACCAATCCTGGCTTGTTTCGT
The DNA here is from genome assembly GCA_036362985.1 of Ligula intestinalis. Taxonomy (NCBI): domain Eukaryota; kingdom Metazoa; phylum Platyhelminthes; class Cestoda; order Diphyllobothriidea; family Diphyllobothriidae; genus Ligula; species Ligula intestinalis. The sequence goes on from JAYGXS010000005.1 coordinate 48,966,753, forward strand.
CTGGCGAATGTTTGGACATTTCCACTTTTTTACTCAACGAAACAATTATGTTACTCGACCGATGAAGGGTAATGACCCATAAATACGCGTGTCTCAGAGTCCTAACGTTTGCCAGTAATAAAAATTGGTTCATTAAAATGGGAGAGTAACATAATTGTTTCGTTGAGTAAAAAAGTGGAATAATCCACAAATTTGCCAGACGAAACAAGCCAGGATTGGTGAATCCTGGGCCAGATCGGAGTACATCCATTTACTAATTTGCATCCCGATCGGAAAACTGGCAAGATGTGGACCTGGTGACTCAGTAGATAGGACGGTCGTCTCTAGCTCACTGGTCCCGGATTCAAAACTCGAGTGTAGCGGCAGTTTCTGCGGCTTTACTTGAATCAAGTAATTCTGACCGATGGAGGGTAATCACCCACAGATACGCGTATCCCAGAGTCCTAACGTTTGACAGTAATAAAAATTGGTTACTTAAAGTTGGTGAGTAACATAATTGTTCACAATGATTTAAAAAGGTGGAAGTGTCCACAAATTCGCCAGACTAAACAAGCCAGGATTTGTGAATCCTGGGCGAGATCGGAGTACACCCATTTACTAACAAATTGATGTGTTCTCTAAATATTTCGTTATTCATGCACAGGGTGGAAGCAGCTGATAAGCGCTTTCGAAATTTATTTGCGCAAATAAATTCTGTTTTTTTTGGCCTGCTTCAAATTTATACCGGGGAAAAAATGCTTTAAATTTAGCATCAGACCGCAAGCCGGGTATGTGTGATTGCATTCTCGCGGCGTTCCTGTTTTTAAGCTTTCGCCTTCTGGGTGAATAAAATATGCAAGCAGGGTAAGATAAAGAGGGAATCTCACATTGCAGGTCCTCGTGGAGAGTGCAGTACACCATTCCAGATGTCCAAGGCCCTCGATATACTGTATTTTAAGATAGAAATAAAACGAAAATGAATAGCGCAAATGCAAGTGAAAATATAAGCAGACCAAGATTTTCTTTAGACAGTTTAGCTGGTCTTATTCTTATTCTTAAACATAAACCACGCATACTACTGCCTTCCATGGCAATAATGGGATGGCCAACTTCTGACTTTAGAAATAGGGGTTTCGTTCAAAGTAGCTTAGGTTTCATTCTGCACCATGTATTCGTCTGTAAGATTATGGTGACCTAATGAGGCGTGCGATGCAAGTGAATTGAAATTTTTTTCAAACACTTATGTAAGTTGTAAGGGCTCCTTCATGGTTAACACAGGCCTACTAAAAATGCAATAAGCATTAATTTTTTACAGCGCGTTCATATTTTGTCTAGACAAAAACTCGGTGAGTAGCTGCTTAACGCTAAAAAAGGCATATAAATGGGTGCATTAGCAATTTAAAAAGAATAATTAATGCTACAAGTCAGTTTATGGCAAAGAATTGCTTTCAGCAACTCTTCATCAGACCAAACATTTGCAAGGGAAATTAACACTGTACATAATTAAAGTTTGAATAGGTAGAAAAAACAATAACTATCTAACACGGGCGCTAATTGGCCAACGTGGACTATGTCAGTTTGCGCATGTAGGCCATGTCAGCGTGTTGGTTGAGGGATTGTCGCTAGTTGGTAGGGGCGAAATCCTATCGCAACCTGGTGTCGGTTTAGGCCATGGAAATGACAGAGCTTGTGTCAGGGTCTTCTGACAACACAGCACTGGATTTTCTAGCCTTATAGCTACTGCTTCGGCTGTTGCAAGCATCAGTTGGCGTAGTCCTTTCGAAAAATTAGATGGTGTCCTGTAGACCACCTATAAACCTTCGTTAGTATCGACTCGATGGTTCGTATCGACAAGATGTGCGAGAATAGCGCTTGAGATCGATCTAGTTTCACTTTTACTTAGCCAGGTTGATATGTGCTCGCGTACTCTCTTTTCGACGTTATTCGGGACAGGAACAATCAGATAGTTATGCGCGTGAAAACCCTCAAAGATCTCCTCACGCGATGCACAAAAAAGGTCCAATTTCTCTGCAATGGTCAGTTTTACAGACAGATAGATGGTGTGGCGATGAGCGCACTACTTGGACCGTTTCTTGCAAATGCCTTTATGAACAAGATCGAGAAAACAAGTCTAGGGGACCCCATCAATCACCTTGCATTCTACGGTCCATATGTATATGACATCTTCTGTTTGACAGACTATAACGCTGACATTGACGCCTTGGTCACGAAGTGTAACAGCGCGCACCCATCGCTCAAATTTTCTGCTGAGACTGCGGTGGACGATGAAATTGCGTTCTTCGATGTCTTTCTGCGAAGGCAAGAGGATGGATCTATCCTACGCAGGGTTTTCCGAAAAAAAAAACCTGGACAGGACCATACACTATATTCCACAGTTTTGTCCCCCTCAATATAAAATGAAATCTGTCCAGGGATTAGCAGCTAGAATACGGCAGATCTGTTCTCCTAAAACTGTCGAAGCAGAACTCCAACAGCTGTAGCATACACTAACTGAAAATGGATACCCGGAAAGGTTCATCCTCAGAAATATTGGCGAACGCGCCAAAAAGCCTGTCAGGTTAACTTCAGAAAAGAAAGGCGTGTTCATAAGACTGCCTTTCTTAGGCGATGCAACCAGCAAGCTAATCAGACGACGCTTGAGGACTGCAATCACAAACGCTTTCCCAGCGGTGAACTTACGGGCGCTCTTCACGAACTCTCCCCTCCTACGATTGGGAGGTAAAGACAGACTCCCTTTGAAGGCCACATCAATGTGCATTTACTCTTTCACTTGCTCCTGTGGAGCGGAATACATCGGCCGTACAACGAGGCGCCTCGATAAGAGAGGACGTGAGCACATACCGACCTGGCTAAGTAAAAGTGAAACTAGATCGATCTCGAGTGCTATTCTCACACATCTACTCGATGCAAACCATCGAGTCGATACTAACAAAGCCTTTCAGGTGGTCTACAGGACACCATCTAATTTTTCGAAAGGACTACGCCAACGGATGCTTGCAACAGCCGAAGCAGTAGCTATAAGGCTAGCAAATCCAGTGCTGTGTTGTCAGAAGACCCTGACACAAGCTCTGTCATTTCCATGGCCTAAACCGACACCAGGTGGCGATAGGATTTCGCCCCTTTCCAACTAGCGACAATCCCTCAACCAACACGCTGACATGGCCTACATGCGCAAACTGACATAGTCTGCGTTGGCTTATCAGAATGCAGTAGTCGCCGGTTATTAAGCCCACGGGTAATAGGCCCAGCCACGTATTAAGCCTAAGTCAGCTTTGGACGGAACTTTACATAGCGAAATCTGGCGGCTCATAAGCCCAGTCGCCAGCTACATAGCCCACTTTGCGAAAAGGATAGAGTAAAATTCTCATCTCTCTGCGTGCGCAAAGGGTTACGTGTCGCAAATCATTTTTTTTGTTTTTTTTGTTACGTAAAATACAGACAAACAGCATTCTTTTCTTTTACATAACCAAGTTCTACACATAATACAGTACGTATGTAATGTGTTGTGCCTATACTGTGTTTGCTAATCAAGAACTAGGACTCTCCGGTTAGTGTGCCCGCTGCCTATTAAGCCCAATTTTGTCTGGGCCCGAGGTGAGCTTAATAACTGGTGACTACTGTACAGAACTTTTTACGGTTTACTCTCCCAATCCTTCGCTTACACTCCAGCTGGTAGCTGGCATGGCGGGCGGCCCATTAATGCTGCTCCCCATCCCAATGCTCCATGCGCCTAGGTCATTTGTCTTTGCAGGCGGCTGTTCCGTTTGGTGTTATGAAGACCACTTGACCGACTTCCACTCGCCGACATACGCACGCACACACGTGCTCAAGTGGTCGCGGCTCTCTAAGGATCACTTCACACACCACCCCTTTTGCCAATGCAGCAGGGGGCCTTTGCAGGCAACATCCCCTCCGGCAATTGCAACCCACCAATGACAGAGCACTTGAACTCGCTTCACATTCATGTAAAAGCAACTGTTGTCAACCCACAAAACAGACCGTCGACTCTCTCAGGTCTGGCTGGACGCAGTCAGCACTAGCCCTGGCGTCGCCAGCGGCTGCTACCACCAACAGACGCATCTTCATCGCGTTTCCACCTGCCCTCACGGCGGCCAAGGTCAGCTACACCAATCTCCCTACGGTGGATCTATCTCCCCTCCTCTCCATCTGTCTTTTTGATGACAGAGCAGCCCCTCTCGACCATGCTGCTCTGACTCTTCCCCCTCCTCGCCGCCCGGATTGAGGCCCACCCGGCGGGCCTCCTGATCCGACAAAGACCAGCTAACCACCTGAGACAGCAACTGGGAGTTCTGTTTACAACAAACCACTCCTACTGGTGACTCCTGCCTTTTACCTCCAATCCGGTATTTGACCTGATGATTCTAGTGATCTAGTCACAACCATTACTTAAACCCTTAGAATGGTTCGCTTCAGGTCAGCGTGCGCTCAGAACAGGTTTGCTTACAGACATAATCTAAACCTAGTTACCAGTATCTATGAGTTGGGGTTAAACTTAATTTTTGCCCTTAATTTTTTTTATCATTCACCCAAACTGTTGATCAATTGTTACTTCTTCATAAGTGCAACTTATTGGTTTTCTGCTCGCAGCAGCTAGGCTTCAGCCAGTTTCTGACTTGACAAAAAAATGGTGTCACTAAAACTTGCTTAGGTACCATCCTGAATCGTGTAGCCGTCTAGTAGCTTATGGCAACCTAATGAGGCCGGTTCGATGCAAGTGAATTTAACTTTTTTTCCAAACAACTATCAGTATACGAAGACGCTTATAGAAGTTCCAAAGGTTTCACAGTTTCAACTCACAGCCTTTGCAAGCAAAGGCCTTCTTAAAATGCAAAAAGCATTCATTTCTTTCACTGACCTGAAACTTTGTCCAGATAAGACCTCGAAAAATAGCTTCGTAACCCTAAACAAAACCATAAATTCGTGGAAGAATTAACAATTTCAAGGTAATAATAAATTTACTTTAAAAAAACTGTGAATGGTAGACGGCCCCATCCAAGTACTTCAACACCTTTCAGTCTATGCCTATAACGCCTCATATAGACGTAAGGGCACGGGTGCTGTCCATTAACAGCGTTTGTGCCAACCGATTGCTTAATTTTTTATTAACCATTGTTGTGATCGTTTTTAAAAGGCTAAAAGCATGCATAATGATATGTGTCAAAAAAATATTTAAATTTCTGGCCACGTACTTTCAGGAAAGTAATAAATTGCTTGGCATACATTCTCTTTTCTATAAGTCGCTGTTTGCTCGAGGAATGTGTCCCAGTAAATGTTAGAAGCAAACGCCGGAGAGCCGTTTGGATTCAGCTTGTGCTGCGTATAGAATTCCTAAATGGTATCAAAGCGACACCTTTGCTTAGATTACGGTTTGGACTGAACAATATTTCTCTGTCTAGGGGTGTTTTGCATGTCAAAAACGTAATAGGCGTACTTATTGGGAAGAATTGGGAGTTGAAACTGACAGTTATTCAATCAGGTAATTTCCTAGTCATAAACGCGAATTATCCTTGGTAAATTAGGAAGTATTCAGTCACCTGATTCCGTTTGTCAATTTAACTTATTGATACTAAGGTTAATATAAAAATGGTTCATTTTAAATGCTCAGTAAAGTAAGAAACATTTAGGACCCGGCCCTTGGTTAATGGCAATGGTTCGCCAATTCAAACATGCTGACCACTTTAAGACTGTGAACTCAGCCTTTACTGTTTACGAACTGCTGTATAACATTTAGTAGTGCAGTGTACCCATCACCCAAATAAACTACTTCTAACCAACTTCCGTTACTTCCGTTGGCAAGATATCGAGCCACTTACTTAGCGTTATAGAGTTGTGCTTAACGCTCTCCGATCACGCCCTATGACATCGGGTACCATTTTTCAATACATTCAGGTATCACGTTCATCATCTCCAACAGGTAAGGAAGAAGTCGGGGTGGGTTCATGGACCATGTTATATTTGCCGAATGAATGATATGGTTCGCGTTCGAGGCATTTGCATGGATAGGGAAGAAGACATGTCGAGCACCGGAGCAATTTATTTATTGTCCTGAGCTTTCAAACTCTTACAGGATTCCATCTTCAGAGGTGAGAAGTAGCACTTAAAAGAGGGTAATTATAGTGGCCATAGGCCAATCAACAATACGCCGCCGGGTGATGCAACCTAAAGAAAGACTGTCTCCTACAGAAGCCTCTGGAGTTGTCTACAAGATACTTGACAACGATAGAGGCTGCAAGTACGTAGGAGAAACAGGCCGCAAATCGCAGACCGGCCCCCACGAGCTCAAACTAGTGGCTCGGAGACTGGACCCAAACTCTCAACTTGCAGCACATGTTGCAGAGACTGGCCATGACTTCGATTTTCAATAAACGACCATAATAGGCCCAGGAAACCCAAAAGCCGAAAGGCTGATGCTTGAGGCATGGTACTCAGATGCCACCTCTGTCAACAGGCATCTAGACCTGCTTGCGGCCTACAAGGTCTTGCGCCATTATCTGGAAAAAAGACAGAACAAAGCTAAACCAAACGTAGGAATGGCAAGCGAAGAGAACCCCACAAAGAACCGGCCGGAAGAGGAGGCAGGGTTACCAGGACCCTCTACGATGGGGTCAAGGCGCCACATTAATTGCTGTTCATGACCCCCGCTCCACTGACAGCTAATTAGCGTGCACCAATAAAATTGCCCCCGACTCCACTGACAGCCCACCCCCCTCCCCAATCCTTTTTGATTACTGTATCTAACATCGTGACAACCTGATGATTTCTGACAGTTGATTGGTTAATGGCTACTATATTTACTCTCTTTTTAGTTGCTACTTCTCGTTTCTGAAGATGTACTCCCCTAAGAGTTCGAAAGCTCAGGACAGTAAATCAATTACTCCGATGCTTTCAAATTACATTTTAACTGACGTCTCGTAAACTTGCTCGCTTCTATCGTCAGAAGGTTGTTATAACTGCGTCTGGTGGTCTTGAGTTAGCCAGCCTTACTGTCTGCCTCAAATTATGTCTGTGTTGGACGTGTGAACTCTTACTGATTAGCAATACTGTTAAGCCAACAGTGTTGTCCTCCCTTGTCGGCTTTTTTCTGGCCATTAGTTTTGTAATAGAGCCCCCGTATATGAAAACATCCGCGAATTTTTGTTCAATGTTTTCAGCAGTCAGGATACAACTAGTTTCCTAATAAAAGTTAAACTAACATCTATCTACCCAAACAAATTCATGTCTAACATACCGCCAAGATATGAGCAAAAGAAAAGTCGAACATTTTAATTGAAAGATGCACTTAACCTGATGAATAACTCTTGAATAACCCTTTCTGCAAATGAACACTGTAGGCAGTTTATTTTATTTTAATAGGAGGCAGTTTTGTGGTCTTTTCGTCACGTCTAATAAACAAAACATTCCGAAAATGGTTTTTGAGTCCACTCAGTGCGAGGTACCTGACAGTTTAGAAAAATTCAAAATTCAGATGCGGTGAATTCGTGATAGCTCAACATTCAAACTGACAGTCACGTATTATACCCTGACGTCGTCTTCGAAGTCGTGATTATTTTCGCCGACGTCTTCTTATCGTCTTCTTTGGGAGAATGCAAGGTAAATATTCTCAATGAACTTACAACATCTGGCCGCCACGTGTTGACATTATATTCTGTACGAGAGTCTTCAGTTTTTTGTCGCTGTATAGGGGATATGAGTTCATTATACTGGATTTCATATGCAAACATTATGGGAAGTATGAATTATTCTGACGAAAGCAGAAACTGTTGTTCGTTTGCTCTTAATTTTAGGAATGACGTTATTATTATAGTGTAAGTTATCCTGTTTACTAAATAACGTTTGCAAAGCACCATATCCCATTCAAAACAACCCCGTATTTCTGTCGGTCAATATGAACTGCCTTTACAACAGGACGAATACATGAACTTCTTATCTTGCATCTTTCATTGACTGTTAAGCTTATAAGAAAATTCAAATGCATCCGCAATATTTTTGTCCTAGGATTCAACAGAATATAAAGTTTGCGGCTACGTACATTTCTACAAGTTTAAGTTGACTTTCCAGGAATTGCTTCTAGTTTTAAACATATTTTGATGTCGGAATTCCTCTTTTTACAGACTATGCATAAAGTCACAGTATAATCCTTTCGTTGAAGAAAGAGTTTCCCTTTAGTATATTTATACTCAACATTAATACTTTTTTATATAAAAAGTCACAACATTGTCAAGTTCTGTGTCGTAAAGGCTTGTTACACTCTTACTGCGACGCATTTAAGGGTGACATTTTCATTCGTATTTCTGGGATTCTAGCAATATAAATTTACTAGTAGCCATATTCAATTTTAGACACTAAGTATTACTTGTTGATTAATACAAACCCTTATCTTTAGTAAAATCCTTTCAATTACCTCACAAATGTCCAGATAGCGAGTTGCATGTGGGCTCTTAAAAAGAAAAAACGATAATGAACGCAAGTTCAGTTTTTTATCAGCCGCAGGATATATGTCAAGTAGAGTCCGCGATTCATAACAGTCCTTTTTGACTTTGATAGAATGTTTGATGACGCGTTTTTTCGTTTATATTCTCAGAACTGCAGTTATAAGTTGCAAGTTTTGGGTACATAGGTCAACAAAGTCTTCTTTGGGCGAAAATATTAAGCAGAAGAGGAGAAGAAGAAGACGAAGAAGAAGAAGAAGAAGAAGAAGAAGAAGAAGAAGACGAAGAAATTACCGCGATTTATTAGCCTAATATTTCGAATTTTCACTCGAAGTGCGTCCCATTAACAGGAAGCAGTTGTCAGGTGACCATATGCCTCAGATATATAACAACCTTCATGTTCGTCGCTGGAGTTCGTACTTCATGTGATGGTTGCTTGTTGGTCCGTACTTGAGTCAAGTCGAAATACTCACTGACATGACAGTAAGCCCCTGGAGTTGTTTACCGAACCTGGTGTACTTCCTCACAAGGCAAATACGTCGAAGGAACGAGAAGATCACTCCGAGCACGACTGACTGAGCATACAACAACAATGAGGAGGAGAAATGACGCTAGCTGCAAGATCGCAGGTCATTACAGGAAACTCGGGCACACTTTTAGGTTCGATGAGACCGGACATCCCTCAAAAGAGGTGGTAATCACATAACTTACGAACTGCTTGAGTCAAATTCCTCAGTTCTGCAGGTGATCAACAGGCACAACGACCCCCTGCTTACCGATCTCTGTACTCAGACTTCGCTCGACCGGAAATTATTAGCCGCACGAAGAGGATGCGGACATGTCGAGCAGTCACGGTGACAGTGTGCCAGCTTGTGGAGGATCCGTCCAGCCAAAAGTCGACAACGGGGAGGCAAGCATGGCCATTACCGGCTCAGGTACGGACCCCCCGATGGTCACGAGGACTGTTTATTATCTTAGGCATGTGGTCGCCTGGCAAAGGATTTCTATAAATACTGCATACCCCGTGCCTCTCTTACCCTTTTCTGTGACTGTACCTGCTGAGGGTTTCTAGTGAGATTCTTAGACGGCTACATGCCAACACACTTCGTGTGCCAGTGATCGCATATTCGCCTTCAGATTGTACAAATAACGCTTGGATAAGTACATACTTCCCCTCTCGTCCCTCCAAGTCTGAACTCTAACCACCAGACTTATTTGTAAAAACAATGCTACTCACTGTTTGCCAATACTATGTTAGTAGTTGTGATTTTTATAGGTACATGTACATAAGTGAGACGCACCGGCGTCTAATCTATAGGGTTTTCAAAGGCATTGCCTATTATACTCAGCAAATAAACTAAAAATAAACTTAAATAAACTGAAACTGAAAGAACTGCCACCTGTAACTTGCCTGGTCACTTCAATTGCTCAAGTCTTCCTTCTTTTTTTCCTGGTTAACTCTTTAGAAATGAGCATTCATTACATTTATTGTACTCGGTTACGCCTGTCAGGAAGATATCGATCAAAACCGTTTAGGCACAGCGGAGCGAGATTAATGCTTTACCGTCATTGACCGAGATCATTCAATGTAAACTGAAATTCTGAAATGCACTTTCGAATAGGATGTATTATTTTATTAGCGTTGTCATATTGAGCATCACGCTGCATAATCCGATGATATTTCAGCCATGCTAGGATGTCAGCTTTTGAGTTCACTTCTTTTCGGGCATCGGAATAAACTATACCCGAAGAGAACATGATTACTTAAGAAGTGTGCCTTTTTCTGTTGATTTTAGACGTCCTTATAAAGGTAAATATACTGTGGAGAAATCATATCCAAATAACAACTTTTTTTAAGTGTATGTTTCAAAGGAAGGTATACTTAGGTTTCAAAGAAAGCTCACTAATTCGCGAATACTTTTGAGTAAGATCTACCGTTGAATTTTCGTTAAGAGTTTTTGGCAAAAGTGATTTGTAGGACCTACTAGATATATATTCCCCTCGGCCGATTGCTTAAAGTATTTGGTGATTAAACATTTAATTCTTGGCTAGTGAGCGTAAATTACTATGGAATTGTGGCAAAATTGATCATAAATATTAAATTAGAGAACATATTGTTTATTTTAATATGCTGAATATAATTAAATTCAATCAACATAAACCTCTTCTGCGTAGATTAGGAAAGCTAACCAAGGGAAATTTGACCTAATGTAGGCGGAATTTAACGAAAATGGAAATTCGTCCTCCTATTGGTGGAATTTAACGAAAAAGCTCTAAAGTCAGGCTACCGAACATTTGAAAGTAGTTTTTTGTATTACATGTCGAAGGGATTTTTTGGCCTTTATAAGCCTTCTTGCTGAGTTCTCACCCTACATGCTGTATACCGTGTATAAAGAAAATCGTATAATTCTTCATGGCACTAAGAGAATGTATAAAGTGTTCATACGAGTTTGGAACGAATATGAGCTGCATTGTTTACTTAATGAGGACCATTAATAAAATGACAGCGGCGAGGCTATTTAAATGGAGCTTGAAGCGTCTTAAAATATCTAATGATAAGAAAATTTCAAAACCAAAGAACCTCCTTTTCAAGCATATAATTTAAATAAAACCTGATTGCCTATCAAATGAATATAAAAAAGACATTTTGTGGCCTGTTTGCTATACAATATATTTTTATTGATTATGACATTAAAATCTATTGTAAAATTGCATCCTGCTAAGGAATGTTTTTTGTAGGCAGCCGAAACGGATAGCCTTTCAAAGCCCGCATCCTGGCATGTACGAAATATTGTGGTGATTATAACCACGATGAACGACCTTACAATGCCAGAAAACGCAGGAAAAGCATCCCTTAGTTTCGGGTAAGGTCCTATAATCTAGCATATCAACAGCACTTTGTGTACTATCCTAGGTCACGATTACATAACCCCACCATTTATTATCAGTTATACACCTTCGGAAGTCTGCTACCCGTGGAAAAAATTTATGAACTCAATTTATGACAAAAGTGATACAGAAATAAAGACAAAAAACCAGTTAACATTAGACTACAGGCTTCACTTAATTTAATCATAAGCTGAATAATCAACCTTTTACTATCGAATGTTTTTCGTTACAGGGGAGATTTTTCCCTAATTCAGGCTTTAGACACGAAGGTTACCGCGTCTATTTAACCCATTCTTTTGCTCTACATCCACGTGGAAATTTATTATCTCATACCATCTCCTCTAATCCTCTGCTTCGTTTATCTGCATTTGGGATCATGAGGTCATATCTACAGTACACTGCTACCTTTTTAAATGTACGAAAACCAGTTATTTTATCTACAACATTTCACCAACCCAATATTTGTCAAATGCGGCCAATCTGTCGCATATGCAATTCACCAACAACACCAGCATCGACAATTCTCCGTAGGATGACAACACGAAGAACAAAGCGTGTGAAGAAGCGGAAATGGGGAATTTGAAACCCGATTTGTCTCCATACTTGATATGAATATCATGAAAAACTTAACTTTTGACCTTTAACCTTTTACCTTTTAAAATGGCCCTTAATTTACCTTACCATCTGCTCTCCGTGAATGGAGCCATTTTTGCTGAAAATTCAGGTTTGTAAAATCCTCAATATAGCATTCTTTCGTGTGTCGTGTGTAAAAAACTCTGCCGAGCGTTCCGAGCTTACGCATCGATCGCCTCAAAATATAAATGTTCAAATAAGCGTTATATAAAAAAGTTGAACAAAACATGAAGTCGCTATCAGTCTCTGGTCCAGAGTCCTCTCAGAAGGTCTCACCGCGAAGAATGACCACCGATTGAGAAACTTTGCTGACAGAGACTTGCTTTCTATCATCGGCCACATACAATCTAACATCAGATTTGGACGCTCATGGCCTCAAAACCGGAACTCATTCAGCCCTTCGGCTACAGACTTACGTCCCATCGACTGCGACTCGAAACGTTCAAACTCAAATTGAAGTACCGTGCACCCAGTTCTCCTAACATCCAGCAATACTCTGAGATCTAACCAGAAGCCATTACCGACATTGTCAATTTTCTGGTTTATGTGGCTGCCTGTGAGTACACCAGAGAGAAGCCCCAAGGCAATCTAGATCCCTCCCTCTTCCATCCTTCGCATGGAATTAACTCATATCCGCACCATAAAAGGACCTTGAATCCGGCTATTGTCGATAGACGGGGCGCGACATTTTCATGGAACTGGCAGTGGACCTGGTGTTATTGCAAATCGAGCCCAACTTCGAATTTCGATCAGCCAGTTCTGTTTTGTTTTTTAATCAGTATAAAGAAATGATTTTTTTCCCTTTAGTTTTTCTTTGGGCTATTGGGTAGTATTCCTCGGTAAAATTCGCTTCAGTAAACAGTCAGAAGTGATAGATCATCAACTGCCACAATGCAAAACCGTCACACTTCTTTGAATATTTACATTTGCACTTCTTCATGTGAGGATTTGAAGGAACTTCCAGGAAACTAATCCACTTCCTAGATGTTTACTAGCAATGAATGTTTGGTAGTACAAATCTAGCCACTTTGCATCCCTATCCTAATAGCACAGGCAGATCAAGTGGAAACGATCCGGTATAAATCCGGCATATGTATCTGGATTTTTTCGGTAGGATTCCATAATGGAATCCGCTTGGATTTGCTACAAGGGTGGATGTGGATCAAGTAGACTCCGAAAGGCCGGAGTTGCCCGTAATTACGGTGGCCGGTCCTTCGTCTGCTGGGACCAATGGCCCTTACCTTCGTCAGAAGAAAGTAAAACCAGTGAGAAATGTTGACTGTCACAATAGACTTGTTTGCGCGACAAGACAGACAAACCATTGACTTGTGAGAGAGGGTGAGTCATGTTAGGTTCGTAAGCGAAGATGAAAGGAGAAAAATGACAGAAAGAGGGTTCTAGTAGCAAATCCAAGCGGATTCTGACATAAAATCCTTATGGAAAAATCCGAAAATATAGGCTGGATTTATACCGGTTTTTGTTTACTTGATCTGCACGTGCTACTAGGGTATTTTTGCTTTTTTGCATAGTCTTCGTGATGATGACCTGCTGCCGGGGCGTAAGTTAGAGGCGCAAAATTTGGTTCCGCATCCTAAGAAAATTTGTCGTTGTATCAGCGATATAAGGTTCAATCGGTAAACCGTGGTTTTTATTATTTCCGTCATTGGATTTCTGTTAATGTTAGGAACCAAAGGTTCTAATACGATTTCTGAAACGACAAGAGCATCTTTTTGCCTGGATAGTTCAGTATTACATTTAGCAGTCATTAGGTGCCCCGCAGTGTGGTGGACGCAGTGACGGTGACTCTGTTATGATATTAGCCGGAGCAAATGCTAGTAACGTTTGGGGGCTTTCCTGAGGCGTCGAGCCTGGCCAAGTGTCTTTGTTTGTTAGCTCTGACCGCATGCAGGCGATGACTGTCAACGAGAGATGACCTTAACCTCTGGAGAGGAAACAGATGCACGCGCTTGCTCGCGCGCGCCCCTGGTCGCAGTTGTCCCAATGTGCCATTCAGGCTACAGGCGAACGTGCAGATAATCTATTATAAGCCATTTTCCCTAGCAGACAGGGAGAGTTGCATCACACACCGGATAGCGTGGACATGCTAGTCCGCACCCAATGCCGGGGCTTGTTCCCAAGGCGGGACAGAGAGCGCGCTGGAGATCAACCAGCAGCAACAGCTCTTCCGGGTTTTGTGCAAAATAAGACCTCCTCTGGGTGGATTCCAGAACTCTGCCCTCCTCATTGTGTTCTTCTTTAGGGATTTTACCAGGGCGTAATTCGACGGTGACACACGTCAGATGTTATGGTTATAAGACTAGCGATGCAGAACCCGTCGTTATAGGAGACGCAAGCGGAAATTAGTTGATAGCCGACTTGCGCAGCAACTCCCACACTCTCACTCTCAATCTCCCTCCTCATCTCCCTGAGCTGCATACCATGAGGGAGTCACGAAGGCCAGGTGAGGGATCAGGCATAGTGACTTACAAGGCTCAACAGCCCATCTGTGTGTACCGTAAACACCTGGTCGACGCACAAAGGACCAGGCTTTTAGCGCGACCGGAGAAGGCTCAACAAGGTAGAAATGTAATAATGAAGCCACTGCAGCCTTACCATCCGTCCTGAGAGGAGGAAGACTGAGGTATTCGAATAGTTGGAAACCCTCCAAGCTATGGCATTTAGCGCACTGTGGCACTGCACTTAGTTCAGTACAGTTCTGTATATTTATGATAGTAGGCAATGCCTTTGAAGACCCTATTGAAAACAGTTTGCATAAAATATCCACCATAAAATATGGTACTATAAAATAGCGAGTAACGTATACAAATGTATAATTTTGTTATCTGCATGTGTGCCCAAAGTGTCTGCTAACAATGCTTTCCTGTGTGTATGAACGGTATCTACTAAGTAAATATGCATCCAGGATGCGTTTGACTGCATCTGTCGTGTTTGCCCTTACGACCTCCTCCAGCAGTCCGTTTCAGGCACCGATGACTCACTGTGAAAACGAATGCCTGCGGACATCTAGATGAGATAAGGTACCCCGCAGTTTGAGGGAATTCCCACGGAGGTTGGTAACAGGTTAGTTCTCTGGACGACAGTCCAAGTTGTGTCAGGCTATGACAACTTTAAACTACTCCAATTAATGCAAAATGTATTTGGGTGTGCAAATCAAACTGCTAGGGGAACTTACGGAATATCCACTTTCTCATCGAGCTCCTCGAGGGTGCTAGGGGAAAAAATTCTTGTTTCAGCATCAGGTAAATTTTCCACTAAAGCAGGATAGAAAGAAGCATATGCATCTGACTTCAGATTAAAAGATGCCATATCAGGTACTCTTGGTTACTTACCTTAGTTTTATGGATAAAATAAATTCTCAGTAACGTCATATAAAATTAGACAGCAGGGCCCATGTATTGGCTCAAATGTTTGTCTCGCAATTGTTGTGTCACTTTATGAATAAAAGCTAAAAAATAAGATTGTAATTTTATGCAAGAAAGCTGCGGGTTACTTTACGATTGAAACAAATGACCAAGGAAGGCATTGCGGCATAAAGCAGCTGTCTTTTTAACCCTGATCCATTTATTCCGGCGCCACAGTTTCTACCGTATTTTATTCCATTTTTCTTGGAGTGTGTCCATAGGCTTATTCAATGCTATTATCAATTATGAAAAAAAAACAAAGAAACGGATGCCTTTGAGTCGAAAAATAAGTACACTAAGATCATCGATGACAGCAAGGAATGGGGAGAAGGCGGTTAAAATTGGGAAAACGAAAGAGAGCTGATTAATTCTAAACAGGAAATTTGAGTAGAAGGAAATGCTTATTTTTAAACCAAACTTTAGAACTATTCGTCTCTTTTTATGTTGGGTAATTTTTCTATTCCGTGGTTTGCCTGAAGTAGATCTTTAGGCAGCTCTTAACAGTTTTTTAAACATAATAGCTTGTTAACTTACAAACTGCAATTGATCTAAAATTTCAAATAACGTGTTAAAGGATTGACTTGCGAATGCACACTCTTTTCCATTAATGCTCAGGAGGTACTGCAGAAATGTATCGGCTTGCTTACCAATACAAGGAATCCAGACGTTATTAAAAGGCCCGTAATGACATTGTGAAGGACTGGCATTGTATGGGACAGCTTCGTTTCTAAGGCTGTTTCACAAAAGCAAGAACCAAAACGCGAATTAAATCCTGTTTACATAGAGATTTATCATCAACACAGAAAAATTGGGTTCTTTTCTGGACGTATAATCATGCCTTATAGGAAAGCTCAAACACCCTCTTGGGGGTTGCTTTTCTTTTCATTCTTTTATATTCACTTGTCTCTGAATGGATGCATTTTGGTTGATTACTAATGCAAAATACTCACAACCGAAAATATATCGGGAGATTTACGTCCTTGGCGGAGAATGTGTCCTCGACAGGATTATTTTAGTCCTGGTTGCAGGTTCTCTAGTAGTACTACTTACCCCAACTGGAATAAAGGTGAACAAGTGAAGAAATTTGAAGATTGTGGATATCCACCCTACTTAAAAATTTTAAGCTTGCAATTATTCCCGTGATTAATTCGAGAAGCCTTTTTGCTTCGTATATTGACTACAGTGGTTATTGTATGCAATGGCCTTTGGTGGACCCCTCTGCAGTTCAGTGCCATAATCCAAACCCTGCTGTATCGACGACTGGCATGCAGAAAACAGGAAGATTGTGGGCAATTCAACCTACTTAAAATGTGTAAGTAGGTGGTTATAATACATAAGGACCCTTCTGCTACCCCAGTAGATGCTCACTTTCAAAGAACTCAACTTTTGAGGTAAAATCCCTCTCAAATGTCATTTAGCTCATCTTTAGCCTTAAAAACCATGAACGATAGCAATATCTTGCATTACGCCATCTACGAAAAGCGTGAAATTGCTAACTGCATTAAGTTTTTTTTCGTTTAACTGACTAGATGAGACCTCGATCACCTGTCTGGATCAAGCGAAGACTTGGAAACTGTATCTACACTCCAACCTTCTATAAAAAGCATTCTTTCAGAAATGACTGTCTTCACCAACGTCTTTACTGAGAATAGCAAGTCGCCTGCTGCGATTTTTTTGGCTCGCGTGCTAGCGAAGTTACAGAAGTAGGAACCGACGGGTCCGAAGTCATTACTCCTGATGGCCGAGTTGTAATATTTCCAATATGGAGGTCAGTTGAAGTTTAAACAAACCCAAATATTTAAAGCAATATGGATTTACTACTTTCATCTAGCAGTCTCATCTCCTGCTCATTTGCTATTGACCATTCTACCTATAAAACGTTGGGTGTGCTGTTTAGGATTATTTCGCCACAATAGGCGATTAAAAGCTGCGAATGCTGATCATTCATGTGAATCAGTCTCGTGATAGGGCCTTTAGTATGATGGAGCTGAGCATATGGAGTCGGACTTCCATTCCATGCTCTTCATTATCTATCATAAAGAAGAGAGTTCTAACGAGCATGCGTGGCGTTGTATTAATATGAGGAACCACTGAAAGATAACGAGTCTGCAAATTTGATCACGCCAGTAGATGTGGTCTCTAGCGCAATTTGCTGTTGGCTAAGCTCAATAAGTTGGTAGGTTTTCCATGTGGGGTTTTCAAAGGGATATTATGTATCATAACCACATACTTACAAATTTAAAGTTAGTTGAATTGCCCACAATCTTCCAGTTTTCTAGACGCCGGCCGTCGACTCAGTAGGGCTGGGATTCTGGCATTGAACTACAGAGGGATCCTCCAAAGGTCACCGCATACCATAACCGCTTAAGTCAGTATACTAAGCAAAATAGCCTTTCAATTTAACCGCGGGAATAATCGCTTGCTTACCAATTTAAAGGAGGGTTGATTTCCAACATTTTCAACTTTTTTCACTCGTTCGCCTTTGTTCTAGTTGAGTTTTGTCTTTTCTGCAGACAACGCCTCCTCTGTGACGTGATTCTCAAAGCCGGCAACGTGGAGGTTCCCGCGCACAAGAACGTCCTGGCCGCTAGCTCGCCCTACTTCTATGCAATGTTCACCGGCGTGATGGCTGAGCGATGCGCTCCCGTGGTGAATATCGGCAATGTAGACGGTGCGGCTCTGGAACAGCCGGTTGACTTCATCTACACCGGCGATCAGTTATCGTGTGGCTTTTCTGCCACTCTTATCTCACAATCTGTCTTCCGCTCTATTCGAATACAGAGGATTTACTATCTTGCAGAATGTTAATCGAACTTCTAGAATGTGTTTTTTTATTAGAAATGATGGTAAGAATTCCTGGTGGGGTCTTTGAAAGATCCTTATCTATTATAACTGCCTACTTACAAATAGGTTGAAGTACCCTCAATCTTACTGTTTCCTGCTCACCAGCCGTCTATCCAGCAGGGATTGGATGATGACATTGAACTGCAGAGGGGTCATCTAAAGGCCACCGCATACAATAACCTCTTTAGCCAGTATGCTAAGCAAAAAAGGCTTTTAAAGTAGGATCGATTACCAAAATCTTCAACTTTCGTCACTCGTTCGCCTTTATTCTAGTTGAGGTTGGTGGTGCTTCTAGCAAATGTACCTCAGTGACCTCGCCCGAGGTCAGGGCACACTCATCCGAGATACACGCGCGCACCGTTGCTCCGGTGGGGTGTTAGCGATGAGATTAAAGCCTATTTCAGTGTCCTCGCCCGAGGTTTGAGTACGCGTCTCAACTTACCATCATAACTTTTTATTTTACAGGATTATTGCTATCTAATTTGTTCCCTGACATGTCTCGCCTGTCCTCTTCCCTAAAATCAGGAGCACGTAAGACCGTGGGGCGCGGTTAGCGCACCCCTCTGGCCGCTCCATGCAGTACTCCTATCGAAATGATTACTTGAGTGGGTGGGGTTATGACACTGATTATCGTGCAGCCTAATACCTTGATCTTTCGCTTGCGTAAGGATGTGCTGGCTCTTGATTCAGCTCCTTTCCGACCGCCTGCAATAATAGCACTTTATTAAAAAGGACTACTTAAGTACAGTAGTCGCCGGTTATTAAGCCCACAATCTTCCATATTTTGTACTGCGTTAACCTTTTTCCTATTTGTTGTTTGTGTTACCACCATATAATGTACTTCAATGACCTCGCTCGAGCTTGAGGTACACTCCCCTTACATACACGTGCTCGCCGTTGGTCCAGTTGGAAGTTATCACTAATATTAAAGTGTACTTCAGTGTCCCCGCCCAAGGTTTGATTACGCGACCCAACTTTTCCTCGTAACTTTTTTATTTTACAGAATAATTGCAATCTAATCTGTTCCCTGACGTGCCCCACCCGTCCTCTCCCCTAAAAGCAGGTGCTCGTGAGCCCCAAGGGGCACGCTTCACACGCTCCCCATGCGGTCCCACAAGGAAACCCTACCAATAAGTTTACTCTAACCTACGTGGCTACTTTTACTTCAGATAGCGTTTAGACTATGCTTTGAAAGAGGTGAGGAATTTAATGACATCTTCAGCGACTGTGGTGACCGCAACTTCCTCTGAAAATTTTCAAATCATACAGTCATCCCGTTGCCTTTTAAAGTTCAGCCTAGCGTCCTCACAAGCCAGCGCATAATGACAAGCCGCAAAAAGGTGGTACTGATGAAGACAACCAAAACTTTGATGGTTATTTCCTGCTTATTTACTGTTGTCTGCCAAACATTCCCAACCTGGGATTCGACCGCAGGAGTATTGCTCACAGTAACTTCCTACGATAACAAGTATTCCCAATCGCCACCGACTTCGGACGCTCAATGACCAGCAAACCTGGGTCCGCAACCCAATTTCCACAAATTTGAAAATGAATAAGGCTGGCTGATTACGACTAGTAAGCCAGAAATGGCCATTTCAATTTCCTTTGTCTTTTGTGTACGCCCTTCCTACATCTGCCCATTATCGTTGCCAAGTTCATAGAACATTAATTGAAACGTCTAACTACTATTTTTTGTAAAAGACTGGTTACGTTGCTATAATACAATCTAGCCTTTCTGTGTTTATTACATGCTGCTGCTTTCTATGTCTGATGATGGACTCTTGTAGGAGTCCGAAAGCTCAGAATAACGAACAAATCGTTCCGGTGTTTGAAAGTCTTTCCTCTTTACCGATAAAAGTACCTAGATATTTATCTTGCATGTTTCCAAAAATTTCCGTTAGTTACTAAGATCGCTAATATCTTTTTGAAGGAATCCAAATAGGTAAAACATTGTGTACATAGTTTGGTATATAAAAGGTCATCTTGAAAGATGTTTCATTAATAAACGTGCCTAATTAGGTGCTTAATTCACATTATCATCAAATTCTCCAAGGACAAAAAATTTTGTAAAGTAATAAAACTTCTGCGCGCCGTCTGCCTGAGCAGTGTCCGGAATGTGATTCACAACCCTTTCCGCAATTACGACTTGGTTGGACGTAAAAAAATACAGAAATCGAAAAATAATTCAAAACCAGACGAAGTAAATCTACAAAGGGCTGAAGCCAACTATCGAGTGTGTCCTTTGTAAAGACTATGAATCAATTTATGCAGGCAGCGAAAGGAAATTTATAAACGCAAACTAATGGAATTTTCATTGTAGCTAGTACGTTTGCATTTAGGTGACTGAAAAGATTTGCATCCGAGGTCAAAATCCTGACTTTTATGGAATACTTGCTACGTCTGCTTCTCGCATATCAATACTACAATCTCGCTTGATTCATTTTTTTATAACTAAAGACTTATTTTTTCATTTAAATAATCAGCTCTTTGCTTTGAACCACAAATTTTTTAATGAATTTTAGGATTTGTGAGCTGCATAAACCATATACTTTCTGCTAAACAGGTTCAGTTCGTTCTTCCTTTGTGAATCAGTATTCAAGATCCCCTGGATTATACCAGACAATTTAAGTTTATGGGTGTTTTGGCAGACCTTAACTGTTTTAGTAGATGCCAACATATAAAGTACATTTGGCGGATTCCGGGAGTTGCAGTAGATTATGCAGATAACCTATACTGAATGCGAAAAAAAACACTATCTTGATACTAAGAACCTCGTAGCTTAGAGGGTTACAGCACTGGCCGTAATACATCCTTATCTCCTATGTCGTGAGACCAAAGCTGGCCCGCACTTGCACTTCTTCGAAACAAATTAGTCATTTATATTTAAAAAGGAATGAAAGAGAACGTTTGCGTTCCAGGTATTTGTATCGGTAAAGAAGACAGACGCTCGAACACCGGAACGATTTTTTATTTCATGCTGAGCTTTCAGACTCTTACCGGATTCCATCGTCAGAGAGGGGAAGCAGCAATAAAAGAGTGGCTGGTTATAGCCTGTGAACAAACAGTTCAAATTTGAGAGCATAAAAAATCGATAACTGTTAGGTTTGGGCGCGAAATGGCCACGTCAGCACCGAAAATGGGGCGATTATGGAGGATGTGGAGCCAATTAATTATGATGGGCCTCTAGATGTGATCGTATGTAATAGCACAAGGCTCTGTACGCCAACGACGAATTAGCACAAGTTGCAGCTCACACCTATGAAACAGGCTATGAGTTCAACTTCGCCGCCGTCAACGTACTCGCCTACGCGGGAAACAAGATGAGCAGAGAATTTATCGAAGCCTGGTCCACGAACGAGAATTCTGTCAACAGATGTGTCGAATTGGCGCCGGCGTACAGAGCTTTGCGCTTTTAAATACGATCACATCTAGAGGCCCGTCATAATTAATTGGCTCCACATCCTCCATAAACGCCCCAGTTTCGGTATTGACGTGGCCATTTCGCGCCCAAACCTAACAGCTATCGATTTTTCATCCGTTCAAATTTTAACTGTTTGTTCACAGGCTATAACCAGCCATTCTTTTGTTGCTGCTTCCCCTCTCTGAAGATGGACTCTGGTTAGAGTCCGAAAGCTCGGAAAAAAAATCGTTCCGGCGTTTGATCATCTGTCTTTTTTGCTGATATTTAAATATGCCTACTTTCATATCGAAGCAGATACTTCGATAGCAGGCGTAGGAATTTCTATTTTGTGCTGCTTAAATAACGTGTAAATCCTCCCAAAAATGGCATTTCTAACTTCATTCATTTAAACAATGCTTGTTTCCAATAATTCTTCGTATCAAAATGACCTTAAATGGCAGCTGAACGTATTCAGCTCAGTAATAAAAGTTAAAGGTGGTTAAATGGGCAGTTTCTATATTGGTATGATTTTTGAAGTTTAATTCTAGGGTCTGACATAAGAAGTAAGAGAGCACTTGCCTGTGTGAAGCGATTGATTAGCCTACTGTGGTCAGACAAATGTTCGTGTGTTTTATGTGCATGTAAGTACGAGGGTTCGCGTGACCCAGAGTATCGGACCATGCCTAGTTCGGTTCAGTGCCTCTCACCTTGCCTGCGTCAGGCAAGTGATTCAGCATTCCAGCGCGCTGGTGCCCTAGAGCATGCAGACTCTGTGTGTGGAGAAACTAACTAATCTGCCCTGGAGGGCAAGAGCGTGAGGCCAGGAATCGATGACTCAAACCTGGTAAACGGGGTCAAAACCCTAGTCTAGTCTGAGTGCCAATTTATTTCGTTCGAGAAGCAGACCTTTCTGTTGCTAACCGTGACATGTAATAGGCCTTGAATTAAGATTTGAGTCCCGTATTATATTCATGAGAATTGAAGCGAGTGGATTTCAAGCAGCAATTTGCTTTTGTGCATCCCAATATACTTTGTTTAGTGCGTCGGTAGAACGCGTGAAGATGAGCCTCCGTACTGGGAAGAAGACGACTCGATCGCTGGGACAATATGTTTATCGCCTGACGTTTCGACATCCGTCGTGCATTCATCATCAGAGACTTACACACAGAACAGCAGCAGATACAGGTAGTTTATGCAAAGGAGTCTGCCAAAAATTTAAACTGTAGAAAAATCAATAAATGCTTGGAGTGTGCGCTGATTCGTTACGTCAGTAATGAACGTTTGGCCCTACGGTGTTGGCATATGATGGTGCAGTGGCCTGTCTGTTTGCCGAGCGGTGATTTGCTTTGGCCAAATTAAGTCTCCGCACCGAATATGAATTGAGCAAAGCGTTGCACTTATGGATGGATTGGGGGCCCGTGAGCCATGACTCTGCGCATGTTTTAGACTGTTCTTCGTTTATCTATGATTAAGGATTCTCGAGGAAATCCGAAACGTCAGGAAAATAAAGTCCTTGTTCCAGTGATCGCATCTTCTTCTTCTGAACTCAAGGAATTCTCGGCTCACCTGATTGTCACCTCTTGTGAGAATTTCGGCTTTATCAAATTTGAATGTGTAGCCGGGTCTCGTCGAATGAGCCGCAACCTGAGAATTGGCATCATTTCGCCGCACTGCTGCCGCGTGTTCGGCAATTCACGTCATAGGAAGTCTGTCAGGTTCTACGACATAGTTGCTTTGCCCGCGACTGCACCAGGTCCTGTAAACGACTCCAGATGTTCATATCGAGGCAGTGGGTCTTTTTATTTCATTATCTGACGCCTTATGGTTGCTTCTGGCCTGTGTAGGACTCCAACTCCAGGTGGTGCGACAAAGCGGCTGACAGCCTCCGAGACGTTTTTGATATACGGGATCGCTCGCCAAATTTTGGGGTTCGTGTCGCACACAAACTACTTGTATCTGCTGCTCTTCTGTGATTATGTCTCTGATGATGAATCCGCAACGGATGTCGAAACGTCAGGCGAATAAACATATTTTCCCAGCGATCGAGCCGTCTTCTTCTAAATTACTTCCTGGGACTCGTATGTTCGCTTGTATTGGCAAGCCTCCGTATTACAGTTGGGTTTACTCTAAATTCCAAGGAGATCCAGACTAGAGTTGACGTTAAGGGTAAGTTAGAAATAAGTTAAGTTTTAGTGGTAGGAATAGAGTTGGGCTTAGTGGTACATTTGGAATACAGAAAGAGACTCTTTACCCGGAACCTACCGCATGGCCATCTGTATTACAGGAAGTACCTTGTCTCGTGTTTTACCAATAAATCTGTTCAAGGGCCTTCACATATGTCGCATCAACGAGCTGTTAAAACAGGAAGGTCTTAAGTATCATTGAAAAGAAGTAGACGCACTCGATGGAACAATAACTTTACTCATTTGACGTTTCAGTTTCATGCTAAAATTCCTCATCAGAGCCAGTATCAGACACGGGCACGTCACGCATTAGAGATCACAGTATTTATGAGATGCAGTCGGTATATTAACGCAGACATACGCTGATCAAATGCTCCTATTTCATCGAGGATTGTTGCCCGTGTTGCGATAATTGCTCGATTGTCGGCGTTGGAGTCATTAAGCGCTGAAAATGCATCTAGTTGTTGCGTGTTGGCATTATGATTGTTCAACCATCTGGCTCACCGACGCTGGCCTAGTTAACAGTGATTCCCTGTACCTTTTGCGCTCGCTTAACTGCTTTTCGAAGGCTAATTCGTAGTACCGAATATGGAGGGGGGAGGGCCACTGAACTTTCAATGAACCATTCGCAGCTCAAGTGATTATTCCCTTTCGCGAGACTTTTGTTCTCGTCAAATGGAACGCGCCTTGGGCGCTGGTCTCATTTTTCCACCAGTTTCCAAGTCGCGGCTCATTCGACTACACACGGCCATACATTCAAGGTCGACGAGGCTGAATAAAATTCTTGTTCTAGTGATCAAATTTCCGTTTTCTCAACGGCTTCCTGAAACTGCTATTTTCGCTTGCAATAAGTGGCATTGTTATTTCACAAATTCCTTTTCTGCTCATGGAGAAGGAATAATGAAGTTATAAAACTTAGGAACTTACAGAGATTATGTGTAGCTGACAACGACTTGTTTGGTGAAAAATTCTGCTTCTTATCTGGATGTTGCTGAGTAATTTTTAAATAATTTTTAGCCGCTTATGTTTTTCCCACGTCATAATTTTCTTGATAATTTTGACTTGTTCGGATTGATAAGATAAAATAATATGTTCAGCGTTTTGTCTGCCAGATTTCTATATTTATACGATTGCTTACGCAGATTATTCTCTTCGCTGTTCTGTTTTTGTGCTTCAACTTCGATGAGTTTATATAATTGGAAATCGTACAAAACTTCAATAGTCCTTTTTCGTGGGCTTGAGACAAAAAATTGGCAAATTTCTTTATTCTTTATCCCAGTTTCAGCCTAAATGATTGTGAAATTACAAAATTCGACACCGCAAAATCACTGTTGCTTTTTAGACTCTTGGATACTGCCCATTTCTGACCTAATCATTGTGCTGAGCCTTGACAATTAATGAACTACATCCAGTGTGCACAGATACATCAATGACTTTAATTAACGGCAATTAATATTACCCCATATATTTAAGGTGGAAGACTCAGCTAATCAAATACTGTCTCACATGCTTAAAATTTGTGCTCTACGGAAACTGGTGATGATCATGAAACCAGTCATCTTATGTTTCCCAGTCTAAGGAAATGTATAAAGCTTTTTGTTGCGTCACTGGTTTTCAGCGTGACTTAACGATAACGCAAATACAGAAGCACCCTGCCTTTCCGTTAAACCTTTACAGCAGTGAACGCTGACCACACTGGAGAAGAACAAAACCTACGAAGGACTTCACTTAAGAATTCTGGGAGGGGTGTGGGCTAAAGGACAGAGTTGATAATTTGCATGCCTTGATAACTCAGCCAATAGAAATGTAGAATATACGTCAGTGAAAGGAGATAACCTCTAATTTTAGTGTGCATTTGAATAGTCATACTGGCGCGTAGAATGATTAACGAAAGCAGCAGATCTTTTTTACTTAAGCATACTTACAAAGGCTACCCGAATGTGGGCTCGCAGTACAACACTGTGAACTACATACTCATTCGCTACCCTGTAAATTAGAGTACCAAGGAATACTATCGAAAGCTTTTGTAGGAAAATAATATACCAGCTACAAAACCTCTGCTGATCAGATGGATATTGCCTAAAACTATAGCGTGAACAGCGCATGGTTCTTAGGGTTGGGGTTAGGACGAGGTCTAGGGGAGGGCCGAGTTTAAGTTTAAAAATACTTTTAAGGTTTAGGTTTGGGGTTATGTTTATGTTTTTTTTTGTTTAGTTCGATTCAGTTTGCCTTGATTTGGATTCGAGGTTAGGGGTAGGTGTAAAATCAGAGATGGGGTGAGGGTTGGGTCTGGTTTCGGATTGGTATTGGGGTTAGGATTCGGTTCGTGTTTGGAGTTAGTTTCAGGATTGTATTTAGGTTTCGGTTTGGGGTTAGGATTAAGATTAGCGTTTAGTTTATATTTAGGGCTTATTACGTCGATTGAGAATTAACCTTGCGCAATTATTCTGTGCAATGCTTTTCTGTGCTTTTATTTTGCAAACGTCTGGACTAGGTCTCGTATGCATACTTTTAGCTCAAATTCAAATTCTTCTTACTAAATACTGTACTTTGAGTTTTGAATTCTTGCACTAAAAATCAGTGCGCTGGCGTCCACCAGGCACGATTTCGGAAGTTCTTTTTAATCAGGGCCACCAAACCCATTTATTAATTTTTTTTATGCTAGTTGTTAAGTAATGTTCCTCATAAAAACAAAGTGTCCTTCTTTGGTTGATAAAGCTTTCATGCAGAAAGTAAAGTCTCCACTGGCTGGTATATATGTCGTCTACAGTTTAAGCACCTGCACCCTAAAAGATTATCGCTCTAGTTCTATTCAACACCGCGCTCAACAGACAACAGAGAACTCCAGTCAATAGACATTTAGCACGGTGTCTTACCTTAAGAAGCCGGACCGTTTCACTCGCTGACTTTATGTAATAGGAGCTTCTGTAGCCATAAAAGCGTGTGCTGTAAGGCGGGCTTGAGAAAATATTTCATTTCCCTCATCCTTTTGTTGTACATGTTTCTACTGATCACTGGCGTATACGCATTCAGCGAGAAGCTAAAGGATACGCGACCGGTGGGTGCAGAAAGCTGCATGAATTCTTAACCTCGATCGAATTGCTGACTTGAGCAAATATGGTCTGATTTCATCATCCCCTAACTGAGGTCCCTGGCTATCTGCATCACGATAAGTTTGGAACATGGGCCACCCCAAAGGGAAAATAAATTTATTGATGGGCCAGTAAAGGCTTAAACTGATAACCCAGCCAGTGGGCCGGCAGGCACTGGTCGTATTGCATGTCAGACGGAATTGACCTGCGCCTGTCCATCCTGCCCTTGTAAGACAAAATACGGACAATTTCGATGTTCGACCAGAGTTCTTGTTCTTTACAAGAACCTACACTTTGGATTTGACGACTTTCCTGCATTTTTGCAGCCAAGGGCTACAGACCACTCAGGAGGCCGCATGGTGAACGGCCATCGGTAAGATATAAGTTTGCCGACAAAGACAGAGGGAGCAAAATTGTTATTTTGGCTGATTTTCCGTCATCAGTTCGTCATACCTTGAGCCAGATGCTCTCATAGCCGAGGTCTCAACTCTAGTATATTGATCATTGGACTGTCTTAAATTCTGAGACTCGGTGTGACCCAAGGACGTACTATTTTATTCTGAAAAACGTTCCGAAATCAATTCGGCCAATGGACGTTGCAATGCATTTCCTCTACTCCTGCGGATTTAACTATAAAATAGCAGAGGCTATTAGTCTTTCATCTCGCAGTACAAACCCACCCATTCAGTCAGGCTATTTTCACCCATTGAAATAGACACCATTTTTAACAGAAAGAGCTTGTTTCTAAATATCTGAGAAATGCAAAGTATTTCCTCTGCCATGATCTCACTCCAATTGAGCGAATTTCTTCATATAAAATTGTTAATTCACCGCAACCGGCTCGAGTTCCTGGTCTTAGCCCTAGGAAGCCATGCGAGTCATCTACTCTTTTTCCTGGCAAACCTAGATTACTGCTCCCCAGTACAGCAACTGTCTCATCCCCCTCAAGTCACCAGACATCCCCGTCTACTTCCAACTTAGATGCTTCCCCAGTTGCCATAGCTTGTAATTCTGGTAGCCCTCCTAGAAATTCCGAAAAGCCCTCTACATCAGGTAGACCAACAGCTTAGTTACTCGAGCAGAGTCCTCCCAAACCTTCTAGTAAATCACCCAATTCAGGTCGTCAAAAGGGTGGGATCCGGAACTCAACCGCTAGCATGCAGTCTTCCCAAACACAATACAAGCCTATACAACAGGAAGATAAAAAACATATAAGTTACCCTACTTATCACAAGTATCATACTGTGCCAGGCTTTCCACTGCTTAATTCTCATAGTTACCTTAGCTCGCCTACCAGCCTCTAATTTCCGTCTTGGTTTTCCAATTTCCCGGTAACTATCAGCAAGCTCACCACGGCACTCACCCCTATGGCCCATCGATCTCACGGGGCTATCTACCTGCAGCTTTTAGCTATCCCCCTCAGCTTTCTAATGTTAATTGACCTGCTCCAGTTGATGGCTTTTCTCCAAACTTCCAACCAAATTAGCCACCTCCAAATTTTTATTACTTAATAAAGATAGCACTATTTCGATTACTCAAGCTACACTAAAGATATCATCTTGCTGAATGCAAGATCTGTTTTAAATAAGATGACTCAACTTACAGCTATTGTGTTCGAGCTGAAGCCAGATGTTATATGCATTACAGAGTCATGGACCTATCCACTTATTTCTGATGCTTTACTCATAATATACGAATATGATTTCTACCGTCAAGACCGCCCTACTAAGCGTGGTGATGGTTGTCTTCTCTATATAAAAGCTATTTTTAAGCATTTCTGTTCGACCTAGATGCTGATTCATTCTCGGGAAATTACTGCTTTGCATCCATTATCCTGTTTCCCCGTCAAAAGGCGATTATCGGATGCATTATAGTCCCCCTAACTCATCGTCGGAAGATGATGAAAAGCTTTGCGAAATATTTAGGCTGATTTCGGAGTCCGCCTTTGATGCTAAATTTATTGCTGGGGATTTCAACTTTCCCAAAATTGATTGGTCATTGAATTGTTTTCCATCCAGATTTCAGCCCTTTCTAAATACCATCAATTTTTCAAACTGGTCTCAGTTGGTCTGTTCCCCAATAAGGGATCAGCATATTTTAGATTTAATTTTCAGGAATGACAGTTCCCCCCTTTTCATTGACTTCAATCAGAACCTCTTCCCAAGTGACCATACTTTGATCCATTGTTGCCTTCCGCTTGCTTCTACGAAAAAGGCTAGCACTACTCGTACCTACCGTGCGTTTGACCTAGCTGATATTAATTTAATTAACAACTTTATGGACTCACTAGACTGGCAGGAGCTTTCCTCCACGAACAGTGTAACAATTCTCGGTGACTTAATGACGGCAATTTCAAATAGCACTTTGGAATTTGTGCCGATCAAAATTGTTAAGCCTTATACTTCGGACCCCATCGTTCCTCATTTTCTTATGTCTAGACTGAAGAAATTGCAAAGACAGTTGAAAGACCAGTCTACTAGTTCATTATCTGTGTACTTTAGAATCGCAGAGATTTTCGAATTAGCGTGCAATATTCGTCTTGCACGTGACATACATAGGAAATCTTGCGCACTCAGCGAGTTAATCTCTGCAAAATCGATTGCCCAACTGTTCCGCCGTCGGTCCTCCGCTAAATGAGGTCACGAAATCCCCCCCTTACTGAATGGAAATAAAAACTTTGTGCAAGATGAGTCTGAGAAGGCTGAACTGTTCAATGCGTTCTTTGCAAAACACCTTACGACGGAATGTGAACCGGTCCCGTCGTTTCAGCCATGCTCAGTCAATACTATCAGTACCATAGATTTCTCCATAGAAGTAATTCGTAAGCACATTATCCGTCTAAAAAACTCGCACTCCTCGGGAACTGACGGCCTTCCAAATTCACTTATCAAGAGAGTATTCAGCTTCCCCGATTGCTAAGTTATCTATTCTCAGCTTATCTTTCAGTCGGTTTCTTTACTGACTCGTGGAATACATCTATTATTCTTCCAGTCTTCAAGTCAGGATCTCATTCGGACGTAAATAACTACCGAGGTGTTCATAAAACCCCGGCCCCAGCCAACCTTCTGGAAAAGATCATTTTTAATCAAATTCTCGATCTTTGTGTAGAAAATAAACTACTAAGTGCCTCACAGCATGGATTTCTACCTGGAAGATCATGCGAAACCTGCCACTTGGCATTCCTTAGCCTGGTTACTTCACTTCTTAATGAACAGCACTCAGTCATCGTGATTTACTTTGATCTTAGTAAAGCTTTTGACAAGGTGCCACAAAGGTGTCTTTTAGTGAAACTGGAAGCTCTAGGCATCAGGCCTCTTCTCCTCGATTACATCGCCTCCTACCTGTCTAACCGCAGCCAGGCAATAGCTACTCGATGCCTCAGCCGATCACGAGTGGCGTTTTACAAGGCACGGTTTCAAGTCCCCTCCTTTTCATTCTTTACATAAATGAAATTTCAACAGTGCTAAATAATTCGGAAAATTTGATTTATGCTGACGACCTTAAGTGTATTTACTCATTTTCTAAGGACACGGCCAGTAGTTGTGTTGATAAAGTTAGCGCTTACTTGCGTACCCTCTCAAGTTGTAGCGCTACATGGCAGATGGAGTTTTCTCCCTCCAAATGTAGTTTCGTGTTTTTTCGTCCCGCAAGGCTTCCTGGAACCATTATCTTCCAAAATAGTCCACTGTTAGAAAGATTTACGATCAAGCATTTGGGTCTTACTTAAACGAATAAGCTTGCACTATCACCTCATGCAGATCGAATTTCTGCCAAGGCCGCACAGATATGTGGGTTTATATCGCATGATTTTTTCCTTCCAGAAATGAAGTTACAACTATATCGCATGTTTGTTCTCCCTCTACTAGAATACTGCTGTCCCTTTTTTGGTTTCATGACTCAGAGTGACCGTAGTAAGATTGAGAAGGTTCAGCGAGTTTTAACTCGTAAAATATTTTCTGTTTCTGGTCTGGTATGTGTTATACAGATCGATGTCAGTTAGCAGGCATTAAATTTCTTTGGGTAAGAAGACTCGAAGCTGGTATATGCTTTCTGTTTCGCGTTAACAATAGTCCTAATCTCCCACAAATTAACGCTCTCCTTCCAGTAGACCGACCTTACGCCACTCGTAACTCTTCCATGATAATTTTACCAACCCAAAGCTCCACATCTAACCATTTCCGCTTTTTTACCTCCAAACATGCTTTAATTTGGACAACCTTCCACTCGATATTAGGCTGTCTTCTACACGATTTTTAAAGACAAAGTACATGAGCATTTGAATTTAGAGGAAATAAAGTCGCTACAGTCTGTTTCCTTTCCAAACACGAAAGTTGTAGATTTTGAAAATGGTCCTCCTGGCATTTGAAGCAGAGTCAAACATCACTTCCAAGGGCTGCGAACTCTTCTCCGTGTTTGCAACTTTCCTGTAGTTTTCGAGGTCGCTATTAATGGTTATCGCCAACTTTCCGAAGGGCTCTGGAGTCAGAGTCAAGCATCAGTTCCAAGGGCTGCAAACTCTTCTCCGTTTTCGCAACCTTCTCTGTGGTCTTCGTGGTCGCTATTAATGGTTCTCGCCAACTTTTCGACGGGCACTGGAGTCAGGTTGGTCGCATCTCTGTGATGGTGCCTTGACTTCTACTGGCTTCTCCTATTGTCCTGGATGACCCCTTCTTAACTCAAAGATATATTATTTTGCCCATGACCATAAACGTCCCGAACCCTCAACATCAGGTCCCAATCTAACCACATCAAACCTTGTTACCTATTGAGGCACTTTTTACTCCTGTAGTTTTTTGGAAATCGGTGGCCCGTGGAACTCATCCACCGATTTAAGAGTTTTTTTACTGCTGATTACAATTATTGTATGAGAGTTCACTGTTTATCATTATTATTTTTATTTTCATGATAGCACTAAGTTTGTAACGACAGGGTCCCTTTGGCCTTAAATATACAAATAATTTTTATTATATAAATACCTGACAATGCGGTTTTGTCGGTTGAGGATTTCTGCCCAAAACTGCCATTCTGACTCCTTTTTGGTTGTAACACTTCTAATATACTAATCGTGTGAATACCAGACGTATTTTTCGTGTAATGCGTGCTGAAATCACATATTTTTCTTCCTGGTGTCGTTTGAAATTTGTTTCGAGTTTCATGTCCTTTGTGATTCTAAAGTTTGAATATCTTAATGTAGAAGACACCTATTTGGAAGTTATTTACGAAAGCATTTTTATTTTCTAATTTGAACATCACGATTCTTTAATTTTTAAAACATTCCTTGAGTGCAGATTCTATCATGCCACTCAGGTACAAACTTTAATTTTCACTCGCTTCCAAAATTCCTGTCGATGGTGTGCTTCTTAAATCTACTCTCAGCGGTAGAAGTCGATGTCAGAACATAGCCTGGGTCGTTATATAATTCTTGTAGATCTCAGTCCTTCAAATTATTGACACTTCATCCGTTCAGTTAAGAAGATTTATCAATCAAATTTATCCTGATAGATGTTCGTGGTTTACCTGCACAAAACAAAAGATTGGTGGCGCCATTTTGACCTAAGCCCACAATCTCTGGGCAGACGACAAATGTTTCTGACTGCTGGGTCACGGACGCATAAAAACAGAAAACCTTATCGAGCTTTGGAAAATGTGTAAAATGATCGCCACAAACCGGGTGCGAACTAGTGCAGACAGAGAAGGGGTGCCCCTACGCCACTGTTTATTGGAAATAGTTCTATACAATATAATTGAGAAAGCATCAGAGGTAGCCAAAATGATGGCAAAGCTGGAAATTCTGCTATTTTTTCACTTGCTGATAAGCACGCAAAAAGCCCAGTGACCTTAACGACTCTCGCCTACGAGGAGGAAAATCGCAAAAGTTGTCGGGGATGGAGATGAAAATCTATAACTTATAGAAGGATATGGAAAGTCTAGAAACGTGTGTTCACCGTTCAATCAATAAAAGGATACTGGTCGAGCCAGGAATCCCAAAAAGTAAATAAGTCATGCAAACAAAGCTAGGTAGCATTGAAATCTAGAACCTCGTGTCTGCAGAGCTCAGAACTATGGTGGACCTTTCTTTCGTTCGGATCTTATTCTTGACATTCAGCTCAGACAGCATCAACTACGCTTTACCTATCATTGCTGGATGCTTCAACAAATAGAAGTGTTGGAAATTAAATCGAGCTTGAGGAACCGAAGAAGAAGAAGAAGAAGAAGAAGAAGAAGAAGAAGAAGAAAACGCAGAAGAAGAAGAAAAAGAAAAAGAAGAAAACCGAAAAATATTGGTACGATCACACAAAAATGAGGTCCAACTTACAGTGAACTTCGTCCTTCATGATAGACCAGTAGTGCAGAAGCCATTAAAAACACACTAGCGCAGTCAAATCGAGGTTTATCACTTATTGTAGAAAGTGAGATCAGTGCTGATTCAGATAACATAGTCGACCCGATTATAAGTTTTCCTGATTTTGAAGGTGCACCAACAAATCCGAGTACTTAATTACCCAGCAGACATCTGGGAGGAGAATACCATATCGTTATAACGAGAGCTCGTGAGTTCAATTCTTCGGTTGCAGAGGAAACGCCCTAAGGGGATTTCAATCATTTCCGAGCATATTCGAGTGCTGCCTTTCAGAACAGGTAATATGACACCATTCGCAAAGCCCTCTCCTCTGGCTAGGAAAATCCAGTGTTTTGCATGAGTTTTATCTTAATGTCATGCTTGACAGGCCTCACACCTAATATAACAAGAAATACTTCTATGTAACTCACGTTGGAACCGATGAAAAGACACGAAATGAGACGACTCAGAACAAAACAGAAGGGGAGGATAGAAGAGAGGAAAAGGATAAAAATAAGATGATCGTTCCCGTAGTAGACACCTAAAATAATCAGAGCTAGTCCCCATAGGGAAAACAACACTATACTTAGATATGCATAGTCTGTTCAATAAAATGAACATAGCTTTCTGACGCTATTGGGGAACGTAACCTACGGCTCAAATGTTATCAGCTCTTTCAAAGAGACAGAAAAAGTCAAGAAGGAGTCATCGTTGTCCCTGTTGGTCGCAATATAAGTGCAGTATCTAATCAAAATTCCACGACAGCTAAAGTTGAATTTCAGACAAGGCACCTACATCGGAGAAACCTGAAGACTCCTCAAGACTCGAGGTGCCGAACATGCGAGAGCAGTGCGGAGGAAATATGCCGCGCTTTCGAGTCGCGGCTCGTTTGACGAGACGCTGCCACACCTTCAAATTTGATGAGGCCAAATTTCTCGTAAGAAATGACAATCGTGCGAGCCGCGAGTTTCTTGAGCCATGGTTTACGGGCTCCCAAACCATAGGTAAGTGCAACGACCTGCCCAAACCACATTCGGTGTTCAAACTCACTGTTTCCAAAGCAAGTTACTACTCAGGGAGCGCAAAGGCGAGTGCGTCTTCTAACCCCAGCGCCACAGAGCCAATCGGTCAAGCAATCATCATGCCCAAGTTTGCCAAGGGAAGCAAAACTTCAGAAGGCCACGAGCAGCACACTGGCCATAAAGTAATAAGTATACAAGCGGACAACTATCCTCAATAGGGGAGCCATTAATT
Organism: Ligula intestinalis; assembly: GCA_036362985.1. NCBI lineage: Eukaryota > Metazoa > Platyhelminthes > Cestoda > Diphyllobothriidea > Diphyllobothriidae > Ligula > Ligula intestinalis. The sequence goes on from JAYGXS010000005.1 coordinate 49,001,260, forward strand.
GGCATTGGTTTGTAGCAACATAGCGACGTTATCCTATAAGAACTGTAACTCCTTGTTTATGAGTTACCCTTTTCTGCTATTGCCCTTGATGCTGGATCCACGACGTCAGCCGAATAAAGCTCTTGTTCCAGCAATCGCATCTGCTTTCTCATAATACAAATGATCACATTAAATGCTGAGTGCATATAGTGGTATTTGTAGTGTCAAATTTATATTGACAGGTTCATAAAGAGTTCTGTCTGTAACCCTCACATACTTGGATACGATTCCTCTTCCACTGTGCATTCTGTACTGCGGTGACTGGTTATTCTTTTCCTTTTTACTGGATTTGGGTCTATTTGGAACGGTTCTCTACTTCAGATTACTATAAAATGTTTTCACTTCCTACAAATAGCTCAGTGCCCCGACTAGTTGCCATTTTTACCTGCTAAAATTTAACAGTGACACTTGAGCAAAGCCTTTATTTGGTTCAGAAAGAGTTCTACATACAAACTGCAAAGCAAACTCGTATGTTGTGGATAAACAATGGTATCCTGATCACGCTTAGAGGGGGATCTCTAAGGAAAAAAATGCTTTTCATTCTCATTGATTCTCATTTGCTGATAAACTGTGGTAGATATAATGAAAAAAGTGTCAGTAGCAGCACCTTGCAACTGGCTCACACTTATCGCTGATGTTAAGCCTACATTTGTACATTTGCATTATGTAATATTGTTACGGTGGACCTATTATGCGATTTTGGTTATGAATAGGGAGCTCAAGGGCGAAAGCCTTCTTCCCCTAATAAAGTGACTTAAAGTGACTTAAAGTGACCTCTTAGTGTCTGTTCAGTTGCAATATCTCTTTTGACGCCATAGTAAAGACACTGAGACCGGTGTCTGGTGCCCGTTATATGTCGACCATAGCAGAGGAAGACATCGACTGGGTGTTCCACCGGATGGTTCGTAGAACTATGACTTGCAAATCAAGGAGTTTATCATTATAGCAGCCCTACGCTACATCTTAGACACCCTCAGTCCCTCTCTGGCCTGTCAGACAGCTGGTAGAAATGCAAGCAACGGGTTTCGATGTGTCTTTGTAGAATCAAGTTTGCTAGATGTGCTGAGGTATAGAATGTGTTGAGGCGCCGTGGGGATGGATTCCCTCATGCCGGTCTCACTCTCTCGTCTTTCTCCCCTGAACCTGTCTATTGCCCGAGCCTTTCAACCAACTGGTGATGAGCTAAGCCACAGAACCTGTGAAAGCTAGACAGCGTATGCCACACGCGTCTGTCACACAGGACCTGGTCACAACTTCATGTACCAAGCTACTGAAGTGTGCGTATTCTGAAAGTTGACATTTTATTTGTCATACTGGCGGGGGAGGAGCTGATCATATGCTTTCTTTCGGGAACAGTTGGTGCGAAACTGGGGATGTTGCTCGGTGCATAGCAGATTAATGCGTAGCTCAGGGATGTGTTGACCGAGATGTGATTATGCATTTCGGGCTGTGGTATTTAAACGCAAATTTCACCTCAGTTATATCCTGAGAATGCTGAGTATACGCTTTTAAGAAAATATCTCAGATGCAGAAGTTCTGGATCAAATCGAAACCTTAAGTGCGCATACCTTGCTGTAATGAATGTGTGACTACGTAAAAGTTGGATGAGCAGCACTCACTCAAGCGACTTATTCCACGGCAACGTCTCACGGATGTATTTGGACAAGAAGGAGAAAATGCTTTACAAAGACACCCTCAAGCATCTCTTAATCAGTCAGGTAAAGTGATTCTTCGAAGGGCCACCCAGTGGCGTCTTTCCGCTGATGTGTCTTACGAAATTATTATTTAAAGTTTTAATGCCTGATTCATGTTTAGTTAATGCGCGTTTAATGCATGATAAGTGCAGAATGGACTTCTTTTATGTATTTGGGGTGTCTTTGAGGACATTTTTCATGTAAAAGTGAGATTATTCGTGTGACTCAATCATTCAGCATAACATGGAATCCATTTCCGTTTGTTTGGGAACAACTTAACTCATACCTGTGCAACAAATAGCATTAGTCACTTTAAGTCACTTTAAGTCACTTTATTAAGGGAAGAAGGCTTTCGCCCTTGAGCTCCCTATTCATAACCAAAATCGCATAATAGGTCCACCGTAACAATAGTACATAATACAAATGTACAAATGTAGGCTCAACATCAGCGATAAGTGTGAGCCAGTTGCAAGGTGCTGCTACTGACACTTTGTTCATTATATCTGCCACAGTTTCTCAGCAAATGAGAATCAAGTTTGTGTTTAAAAATTTCAACAGTATCTGAGAGGACCACATCTTCCGGGAGTCCGTTCCACGCTCCAATGACCCTCTGAGAGAAGGCGTTTCCTCGAACGTCGATACGGGCCGGTTTCCTCTGTAGTTTAAAAGGATGACCTCGCAGATGGTCAGTCCGAGCCAATTCGAAGAAATCATCAAATTCTAGGGCACAGTCTCGGCCTCTAACAATTCGGTAGGTTTGTATGAGGTCCCCGCGGAGTTGCCTATAATTGAGAGGGAAAAGATCAAGTTCGGTCAGTCTGTCTTCATAAGGCAGATGACCAAGATTCTTGACCATCTTCGTAGCCCTCGCCTGCACTCGTTCCAGGTGCAGATAATCCTTCTTGAACCACGGATGCCAGGCCTGGACAGCATACTCCAAGTGGGACCGAACAAACGCTCCGTAGGTTTTCCTGAAGAGCTCCTTGTCAATGTTTACGAATCCCCGCCTTATCGCAAACAGCACCTGTGTCGCGCGTTTAGCTGCCTTTATAATAATAATAATAATAATAATAATATGTTTATTATGCCAGTTTACAGGCAATTGCAAAGAGTTGGTAATGCACCTCTTGGGCGCCTTCCAACACCTCGAAGACCGGAAAAAACCTAAAACAAACTCCTTATGTTGCAGCCAGTATTGGTTTTGTTTCAGGTTTTTTGTTTCGTCAATACTGGGCGAGATTAGGAGTTTGTTTCAAGTGAAAAAAACCTGCCTTCAAAGGTATGATACAAACGGAATAAATGTACAGTTGTAAGCTGAGTTGACTCATCAGCAGGAGAACTGTTTCATATCGTTTAAAAACATTAGTTCCAGACGGAGAGGGTTGGCACAAGAACACAGTGTTCTCAGTCTTTCTTCAATGGTTGTCGGCAAAAGTTGCGAGCTATCGGCTGAAGGGTTAGCAGACTGCGGGTTGCTGCTTCAGCCGCATTATCTTCAGCAGTGAAGCCTGGCGGGGTTCAAAGTCCACGAACGCCATCAGAGTGAAAGAGAGATTCCACCGAGTCAGCACCCAAAATTCGTGAAAGTTGTCCTGAATGTAGAAAACTAGTTACAGCTCTCTTAAACATAGGGTAGTTTTGCTGGGTTTTAATACTTTTGGGCAGCTAATACACTATCAGTATTTGAAGGCAATCGAGGGAATTGGAATTGAGATACATTATTTTAAGTCAACTTATTTAGATTGTAGATCAAAATGCGTGTGTTAAAGAATCTTTATTTTAGTCAGTAAACTTTAAGTCTGTCTGTATTAAGAATAAGCCCCTTTAAAAGAATCATATACCGTCGTCAACATTCACAAGTGTGCCCTAGTCTTGACTAATATGTGAGTTTATGATGACATCAGCTGAGGCCGTCTACCTATATTTTCCTCCTATATTTTCCTCCTTCACCTAAATAACAATTGCTTCTAACCATACGCATGTAGCTGCGCAGGCCAGGTTATGATCTACGCAAGACAATTGTCAGCCTACACTGACTAATCAAAGTTGTATTTGACCTCGAACTTCTTGTTTTTGTATGCAGACGACTTTGGGGGAACACTTAAACCATGTTGCCGTTCTTGCGGTGCTCGGTTTTTCGCCGTTTTCCACGGGTTTTCGCCGCAAATGTAAGCTACTCGTTTATTTTCGTTCATTAATTATATTCATTTTGTATCTATCCACCTTTTTATGCAATGTCTTGCTTGTCAGTCCGATTTCTAGATAAATATAGGGTACCTCAATTGGCGTTCTACATAGGACCTATATATGTAGGTTCGATTTCCTTGAGAAAACACAGCCTCGAATTTCATCACCTTACCATTAGCTATTGCAGCAAACAAGCTACCATTGGAAAGCAGTATTTGTGAAAAACGGTTGTGGTGAACCCCGTTCCCTTTTAAGTTTTAAGATTCGACTTGCAGTCACAGCTAGCCTTGTGGTCACAGTATGGATTGCGTAAAGGGCTAGGGTTGAATATTTTGTATGTGGCAGGAGTTAGGTGATCTTAAGATTTTATTTTGAAACCAGTGTACGATTCCTAGGAATGCGCATGCGACAGGTCAAGGCCAATCCCCCCACAGCCTTTAAGGGCCTTTCGAGAAGCATTTATCCATTACAAACGCCCTTTTCATGCATCCTGAAAAACATCATTGCTTACTCACTATTGTTCGGCTCACGAAAACCACTAAACTAGTCGTGACCGTTAATCTGCCGTTTACACAGCGTCACATACTGACGATCAACTGAAAACTCCTGACGCACATGATGCACATTATTGAAGTAAATATGGCGTTTGCTTAAGGTTCGTTTCTGTTTCCCACGATATAGGGAATGGGTTACAGAATATTTTCATATGCTAGTCCTCTGAATGTGTTTTCCTCTCCTGTTTTAGTAATTTATTCTTATTCTAAACTTAACCATCCTTGGCACTCGAGCACGCTACAGATGTTAAATTTTATCGTGTGTACATCGATGGATCGAAGCTCCCACACACCAACTTAATCCTTTTAGGGTGGGCGCTGTTTTTCGATTCAAGTCCCCTCAAAACTCCAACGATACCTTTCACGTCGACCCTCTCTGTTCCTGAAGTTTGCAGAGGGTAAACAGGAAGCAAAACCGGAACCAAGTAAACAGTCACCCAGCCCATCTCCCAAGAAGCCCGGTTCTCGTATGTTTTCTTTTCTTGTCTATTGAAACTCATCGAAACTTTCAGCAAGAATCGAATTTCAATTTACCTTTGGAGGTGGTGGAGGAAATCAATCTGGCAAGGGATCTCAGGGAGGCTGGAATCTCGGCCCATGGCTAATCGTCGCAGCCATCGGTGTGGGTGCACTCACAGCGTATAATGCTTCGCGTTACCAAAAAATCTCTTGGAAGGAATTTTCCGAAAACTTCTTGCAAAAGTAGGTTTGAACTCACCGTCTGTCAGTTCTTCGTTGCATTTTAAAGCATGAGTTAGACTTAGACTAACTTAGCTAATCAAAAAGGTGGCCTTTGATAGTTCTGTTGCCGTATGCGCATAAGCTGGAGTATGCTGATTGCGTATTTTCGAACACGGCTGCTGTTATCTTTTCTTATAAGGGTATCAAACGAGTTTGTTTGTTCTTATTTCAATTGAACCACTTCAGTGGTGTAAACTTGCACAAGTAAATTACCAATTGGTTTGGCAGCTGAAGCCTCTATCATGTCTATTGTAAGGCACTTCCTGTCATGACTCATACGGACAATGTCGTGTTGCAGCGTTACGCTGTTTAGTGCCTCATAGGCCTTACTTATTGATATTAGTTTTCCATGCTACATAGCGAGGTTGCCACTTTTTTATCATGTAGATTCTTTTGAAAGCAAATATTTTTAGCTCTCGAGAATTCATTTTTGGCATTTTGTGTTCTGGTTCTCTTTCTCATAATTTTCAGTTTCAATTAAAATTAAACACTCCATTGTGGGCTGAAAATCAATGTAGACGCAATTCGCCCTTTTACCGGACACAGGAGAGGTTGGAGTCTGAATACCTCAGACTAATCCTGCGCTTTATATGTGCATGACATGTGGATTTAAATCCTCACGACTGCCAAAGACAGTAGTATTTCACCAACTTCCCCTGTTTTTTCCTGAAGTTACATCGCCGTCTCATCAATGCTGTATATATTTTTACCGCACCTCAATGCTCTGTTTATTTATCGAATTCCAGGGGTTTAATCCACCACCTGGAGGTGATAAATAAGGAGTGGGTTCGTGTCTACCTACAGCCAAGTGGAACAGCCACCTCGCTAGACTCCATGCAGAACTTTGATAGTTCCAGCAGCACCATTAGTGGCCTGCCCATGAGCGGCGGTCCCTCCGAAGTAATCTACTGGTTTGAGATCGGCGCGGTGGACACCTTTGAACGCAGCTTGCGTGAACTGGAGACTAGTCTGGGTGTGGAGCCAATTAACCGTGTCTCCATCAACTACAAATCTAAAATGAGGACGTACGTCTCGCTTTGGCTTTCGACTTTTGCTTTTTTTACTTGGTAATCGGATTAACTCTAGCTAGAAAATGTATATCAACGTGCTTTTTTGAGTAAGTGAAATAGAAGGCTGCCTCTGAGTTTGTTATAATTTGTGTCAAATTGTTCGCTTGCATTGTAGACCTAAAGCTTAATCAGGTTATGAAAGACAAGTTGCTGCTACTGTTACGAAATACCAGCAGATAAAAGAAGATAAGTGACTAGTTTAATATGTTCTGCGGTAGCTGTGCAGTTTTGCGATGGCGTCCCTGATTGATTACTCGCTGAACGCCGATGTAAGTCCTGGCTCTCACAGCTAGACTGAAACGCTTAAATTGCTTGATTTTGTAAGCCTCGTAGTTGCCAATTTTTCTAGCTCACAAATACCGATTTGGACTCTATTCTTCTGTGCATTTGAATATACTTAACTCTCTTAGCAAGTCTTCTTTGGGTCACTAACTGTCCTGCTACCTCACTTTCACATGATTGAGTAGATCACCAAATGTAGTGCATTTTTGTTCGCGCAACACTCGCCCAGCATGTGTTGCAACTAAATTTGATAACGTTCGTACTGCCCATTCAAACCATGTCATTTCACACAGGTTGTTTTATTCTTCTAGGTCCGATTTCTTATACATGGGCTTCTACTTGGCCCTTATTGGCGCTGCCTTCTACTCCTTCCGCTCATCGGCCGGTGGTATGGTGCGCAAGGTAACGATACCTCCTCCTCCTTTTGAAATTAAAACAGTTTCTCGCCTCGTTGCACCAGCCCTCCTCTCCTTACATCAGATTTCCTCTGGTCATGTAGTTATTTTACTATCCTTTTTAGCTCCCCGGGTTGTCATCATGAACTCAAACTGACTTGCAATCAACTGCATGGGCCGCGTATCCTACTGTCTGAGAAATTCGCATCAATGCACAACTTTTTACCAGTTCTCATAAACCATATTTCGTAGGCGTCTGTGTATCAGGGAATTCCATTTAATCTACCCTCACAGTCATTCACAGCCATTATTGAAGTGTCAATTTCTAAGCTGACTGCTTTTTCGACCCTTTGCTTGTTGCTCCGCCTCGTTACTGGTCCAGTGAAGTACCCAGTGTATGTTCTTTGTTCTTTCAAGCAAGGGATACTTATTACCTATCAACGCTGGTCGTGTTGTAGGCAACTACTATCTCTAGGTTTTTAGCATAGCTACCCAGAAAAACCATGTCAATCCGTATCAGCTAGTTAAGCCCCCTGAGGGGACGCATTATCCTTTGCCTTGATTTTCTTGGAGGACATTATCTAACTGAGTGCCTTAAAAACTAATGAAACTATGTTGCCAAAAAATAGTGGCTCTAAGCTTGAACAATCAACACCTTAGTCCGCTATATCTTTTTGGCCTAACGGCTACTGCATAGTGACGTGCGGCAGCATTTTGGTAGTTTGCATAAAAAACATTGCAGACGAACATGATATGCGCCCTCATTGAGTTTTTTATACTCTCCTAACCCATTTGCAAAGTAACTATAGTGGAGCCTCGGGCGAAGAGCAGCCTCTATCTGCGAGCATTTCAGGTAACCAGCTGTTAGTGCGTGTGTGTGTATGTGTGCTTGTGTTCTTCGTTGAGTCTTACTCCCAGGGCGTGAGAACTCGGTCGGTTGCAGCCAATTAATGAACTGACGCAGTTTGATTGACTACGTTTCGCAAGGTAATTGTTAACGAGTTCGGTACCGGGACGGATTAACCCCGCTAACAGAGGTTCCACTGTAGTTGCTTTCTGTGTCCTCCCCCCTCCCTAGCCCTCTGCCCTTTTCCTTATATTCGCTTCTTTTTTTTCAACTAAACCATGTTTCTTGTTCTCCTCTCTCTCTCTCCTCTTCTGAAAGCCTGGAATGGGCTCCAGTCTCTTCAATTTTGGCCAATCACCAGTCCGCCTGATCGAACGCGACAAGATTGGCGTAAGCTTCGCTGATGTGGCTGGTTGTGAGGAGGCCAAGATGGAGATTATTGAATTCGTCAACTTCCTGAAGAACCCCGCTCGTTACGAGGCCTTGGGAGCCAAAATTCCTCGTGGCGCCATCCTCAAGGTAGGGTTTAACTACCCCCAGCCCTGAATGCGTTTCTGTATCTTCTCATGATGTTGTGTGTGTATGCGAAGCAGGGACGTACTAGCGTGGCAATGTTGACGGTCCTGGCGGAAGAGGGGGACCCAAGCGGTCCTCCGCCCCCACCACTGTGATGCCCTCCTAATCTTCCCTCTGATTGGTCGTCCTCTCGCCCACTCGCACTCAGCAGACTCTCTCCATACTAAACGCTTGTCTATTTTTTAAAGCACGTTTGAAATGTTCTTTTTTTGAACACTTAATCAAGCATGACGATGACCTGGGGAACCAGCATCGAAATTTTTCTTACCTAAGTTTATTTCTTTTCCCAGGGAACTGATTTGGCTTCGTATATGTTGTACGTGCTTTCACTGATCGAGCTACAAGACACGCTCGTCTTGTTGTGCATTGAGGCTCGATCTAGAACTCCGCAGGCTGTCGCGTAGGGACCAGGCGTATGTGCTGAGCTGAATCCCGCACTCCACTATAGTAAAGATTTCTGGTCTAAAACGATAGTACAACCAGTCTATGGCAAATTTATTAGTGTTGTACTTACTGATGCTTAGTAACCCAAAAAACCTGGTTTCAACCCTCAGATGCTCCCAAACCCTAGCTGATGATCGTTAAAAAGCCAAAGCTGGTCACCCGTCTCCCTCCTCTTTTTCGAAACTCCTCTCAGTGTATATTCCTGATCGCCGGCTCTAGCTCGAGTATGTCTCGAAAGCTAATCGGTGAGCACACTTGCACCGCAGTTCATATTCCCAGTCGCAGTACACGGTGCAGCGGGATTGTGACTCAATGGTAATATGCTATACTTAATTACGCTCAGTAGCCAGAGACTTCGCCATCTCGTTACCCAATATCCATTCATCTAATCCTATTTAGCCTATGTACTTTTTCTCACATGACCCATACTATCATGTGACATTCGTACTTCTTCGTCACAGCCTTGTCTGTCATAAACCTCAAAGTTTTTATGTGGCAACTGGAGTCTCCACAGTATCTAGAACTCCCGGCTCTTCCTACGTTAACGTTTACCAACCACAGCGGTGCTGATGGCGGAGTCCGCGGCTCCTGTCCTCCGAAAGTAATTATTTGCATGCCTATTGGAAATAAAGCACAGCATAGTTGCCCATTTGCCATAACATGTCATCCTAGACTCGCCCCCGCCGACCCCACCGACAACTTCCATGATTGCTCGTAGCCAAAGCAATTTTAACTCTCGTTGTTTGCACTCTAACCAACTGCAGACTTACTGTTTACTTGTACATACCTGAGGATAACTTACAAGGTCATGTTACCTATCCACGATCTTAATCTGTCCGTTTTTCTCAAATACCGTTTCACCGACATCTTGGAGCAATCTTGGTGATTGTTGTCATCCAATGAGACTGTTATAGCCCAGTTAGTTCTGCCTCTTCAGTTGTTATAGCCCAGTTTATTCTGACCCGACTAGCAGGCAGAAGAAGGCAAGAGAGCTGTTTTGATCGGCAATGGCTTTATTCAACAGTGCACAAAGACTTTGTGGCGTGCGGGGTCTGCTGAGTCGTCGGAGTCGTCCTTTAGCTTGTCCACTCTGGCATATTTATATGGCTTCGGTCTTTCCAGAATATTCCTAGCGTATAGGATGCGAGCAGACATTCTATACTCATCTCGAGTACAACCACTGCTCCCGCTATGTGGGTCGTCGTCTGGTTTGCTCGACGCACGGCGCGGGCGGCATGCATGTGGGCGTGACGCACCGGGGGAGCCTGGACTGCGGGCATGACGCAGTTAGTCTGTCCATCTCGGTGACTGCCGTGAGTGCATGGAGGATCCCGCCTCCGTAACAGTGCACACTAGCAGAATGCTAGTTGCCATCCAATGAGACTAAATAAGTTACACGCTGCGGTGTGTTTTTATCGATCTTCCTGTTGCCTTCCCTTCCCTCAGCGCAGTCGTGGTTGGCACCGATTAGAAGGACTGTAATCATCTTTCTTCCTTATTTGCCACAGTTTCCACTTGCTCTACTCCCTTTCTAAAAAAAGAGCTTTTATCTGCCTTCTGTTCACAAAGGGTCCACCCGGCACTGGAAAGACTTTACTAGCCAAAGCCACCGCCGGCGAGGCCAACGTGCCCTTCCTCTCTGTCTCAGGCTCTGAGTTCCTGGAAATGTTCGTCGGTGTAGGTCCGAAGCGCGTGCGCGACATGTTCTCTCAGGCCCGCTCAAAGGCGCCCTGCATCCTCTTCATCGACGAAATCGATGCCATCGGTGGCAAGCGTTCGGGCTCCTCGTTCGGTCACCAGGAACGCGAGAACACCCTCAATCAGTTGCTCGTAGAAATGGACGGTAATTTCACTTCGTGTGTCGTCTATGTATCTGTTCGTAGTATCAGTACTTTGCCTGAAAGTGTTATGTGTGGAATAGGGACGTACTAGCGTGATGAGACCTGAGTGGCTATGTTGACGGTCCTGGTGGTAGAGGGAAACCCAAGTGGTCCTCCACTATCACCACCCGGTCGACTGTGATGCCCTCCTAATCTTCTCTCTGATTGGTCGTCCTCTTCCTCATACACTATAAATTCTTCAGATACCTTTACCAATCCTTCCAGTCTGGACTGAATTAATTGCTCCTTTTCTTATGCGGGACAATTTCAGCTATATAGATTTTCCTTAAACTGCAAAGGGCTTAGACAACACTACACCCTCCGGATCTCTCAGGAAGGACGGTCACATGAGGAACTTCCTAGCGCAATTTTCTGTCGCAGATGTCTGGTGCCTAAAGCTCTACAATGCCATTATGAGTAAACAGCACCACAATTTGTTTTCAAGTCTGGAGAGTTTGGTTATTCTAATTTAGTGAGCGATAGGCATCTTGAACCTGTTTACTCTGATGTAGTCGTAAGATTGCATGAATCTCAAATGGAAGTCTTCCAGCATCTATGTCGATGGAAATAACTCTTCTTCTTCATGCTCCTAGTTCCAAAATTATGGTGTTTTGTGTCTCTATGCTGTATACGTTAATTGTAACGATTGAGATTTTGACTGAGGTGTTTCTCCCATGTACAATTCCGTCTTGGAAGTCTCATGTGTAATAGCACTACAACTCAGCATCCATAGTGTAATCTATGGGCAAATTGAGTAGTGAGTTTGTGTTATTCGTTAAGCTCTGAGTTGAAGAGGTGGGCAGTCGTGATCTGGGGAACTAAGGAGCTGTTTAAATGCATCGCCATTGACATTTGTGTGCCGGCATTTCCAGCAAAAACCCCATCCTACAACCATTAATTCTGTCGTCTTTAACCGCCTGATAGTCAGGTTTTAAAGGAAAAACAAGGGCCCTGGGTAGTGCATTTCTTCCTTCCTAAATATTTTACGATTTTCCGAAACCGAAGTCTAAAAGGACAAAGTTAACTCCCTTCCGTTAGACCGTCCTTTCATGATACACTGTTTTCAGTTGTGCCATCTTTTTCTGTACCTTTATCTCTCCCTTTTCTTTTCGTCTTCCCGCTCAAACATTATCATTGCTGCTGTTTCTGCCCTCACCAAAAGGGTTTACAACTCAGGAAAACGTGGTAGTCCTGTCTGCCACTAATCGCATCGACATCCTTGATCCAGCACTCCTGCGTCCGGGCCGCTTTGATCGGCAAATCTACGTCTCCCTGCCCGACATCAAGGGTCGAGCCTCCATATTTAAGGTGAGCCTCCCCCCCCACGATCCTCTGATTACGACGTGGAAAGAATTTAATCCATCACCAGGGCTCTTCAACATCCTCCTCCTCTTCAGTCCCAAAATCCTCGACCTTTTACCATGTAATGCCCTCCTAATCTTCTCTGATTGGTCGTTCTCTCCCACTCGCACACAATAGACTCTTCCCACACTCTGTGTTGTAACCTAGTGTGTTCCTGTGTCAACACCGGTTATGTTCCCCCAGTGCGTGTTAGGAAGAGAAGACAGGATAGGATAACTGATGCTACTTTACTTTCACTTGTACAAGTAAATCAACACTGTTCCGTGTGTCCAGTAGTCTCGTCTGATTGTCGCGTATCCAGCAGCAGTCTTCTCTGGCAGCGTGTCAACAACAGAGTCCCCATTCTGCTAGGGCCTCGCTATTTAAGGGGCAGTCGTCCTTGCTCCTCATTGGTTGTCCATTGTCATCGTGCGCACGCTTGCTTTCGAACGTCTGGCATCTGTCCTCGTGTGATCCCACTGTAGGCAGCAGTCCGGCTGCAGGGTCGTCTGACTCAGCAAGCCTTCTTTGTCCTAGCCTGTATGCGCCGGACGCCCTCACGTGACCTCGCGCGGTCTGACGTCTGGGTGACGAGATCGGCTCCTGTAACACTCTGTCTTGGCTGTCATAAGCCTCGAAGGGTTTATGTGGCAATTAGACGACCAATCAGAGATAAGGTTAGGCGGGCATTGCGTGGTAAATGGTCAAAGACTTTGGGGCTGAAGGGAAGGATGTTGCACAATCCTGCCGGGCGTGGTGAGGGATTAAATTCTTTCCCCGTCGAAGAGGCGACGGTAAGGGGTGATATGCGTTCCCACTTTCACCTTTTCGTTGCTGCCTTCAAGGCAATTATCTCATGGGCGTGCCCATCGACGTCGAAGGAGTTAAGATTTTAATCACAGGTGTGTCACACAAAGTGAGCATTCACTTAGGTGGAAATTTCCTCACTAAGACTTACTTACTGGCTGGTCATTTTATCACATCTCCTTTTGAATCGACAAGCATGTCCGCAAATACACCACCACCATAAACAATGTTCATTCTGTCTGGAGCAAGTGGGAGTCTTGCCAAATCTCAAATGTAAAGCGGGCGTCGTCTTCCCTAGAGTCATCTGTGATCCCGACCAGCTCTTGAAATTTATACGATGCCTGTGGCTGGTCATTTGAGTCCTCTGGTCTAATTGTTTTTCGCTTTTTATTACGTTTCTCTAGGTACACTTAAAACCTCTGAAATGCTCCCTGGACAAAGTTCAGCTGGCCCGCCGCATGGCAACTCGTACTCCAGGCTTCTCCGGCGCCGATATCGCCAGCGTTTGCAATGAGGCGGCCCTTATTGCTGCACGTCATGACGCCAAGTCGGTTGAGCTTACTCACTTCGACAGTGCCATCGACCGTGTGATTGCTGGTCTCGAGAAGAAGAGTCAAGTATGAGCTTTTTCTGTACATATCTTATAGCAGAATTACTTGATAAGGAGAGGACTCGATCGCTGGGACAATACTCTCATTCACCTGACGTTTCGAGATCTGTCGCGGATTCATAAGCAGAGAGCAGTGGCAGATACGGGTAGCGTATGCACAGGAGTTTGCAGTATTTATAGGGTACAGTCATTACTGCAAACATACAATGACAATTAATGGTAATTGTCTTCGTGCGTGTCGATGGTTTGTTGAACGGCATGAGGGCTCTCACCTGCTAAACTTTCTTCACGGGCGGTGGGCTCGGGCATGATGATTGCTCGGCCATATGGCCCTGTGGTGTTGGCGTAGGTTGACGTGGTGGGCTGTCTGTCCCCCAAGTAGCGACTTGCTTTGACCAAATTAAGTCACGGCACGTAATATGAATTGGGCAAATTGTTGAACTTGTTTATGGATTGGGGGCCCGTAAACCATGAATCAAGTAATTCTCGACTCACCCGATTGTCACCTCTTGTGAGAATTTCGGCCTCATCAAATTTGAAAGTGTGGCCTGGTCTCGTCGAATGAGCCGCAACTTGAGAATTGGCATCATTTCGCCACACTGCTGCCGCGTGTTCGGCAGTTCACATTTTGCGAAGTCTGTCAGTTTCTCCGACAAAATTGCTTTGCCCTCAACTTCACCAGATCCTGTAGACGACTCCAGATGTTTCTTGCCGTGGCAGTGGGTCTTTCGGTCTCATTATCTGACGCCAGATTGTTGCCTCCCGCCTGTGTGCAACTCCGAGCCCAAGTAGTGCGAGAAGGCGGCCGATAGCCTCCGTGACGTTTTTGATGCTCGTGATCGCTCGCCAAATTTTGAGGTCGGTGCGACTTTTGTTGGCCATCTCGTTCGCGCAAGCACCGGTTGACGAAGTTTCACAGGCAGCCATTTTCTCTGAACACTCGTCGAAGGTATTCTACCTCGGCAACTTTATCTTCTGGTTCGCTACGGTGCTTCTGCGTATTTTCCCAACGATCGAGTCCTCTTCTTCTCGATTACTTCCTGCGACTCGCATGTTCGCTTGTATTGGCAGAATTACTTGACCTCCATAAGATCCAGGGTGCAGCTAAATCGATCAAGTTTAATGGTTCGATTACTTCAGTAGCAATAAAGCTAATATTCAGTTCAGTTTTGTTGAGGGGAAGCTAGGCGGCCGCGCTTGAGCTCTATTAGAAACAACGGATCGAGGAAATGTGTCGATCTGGAAGAACATTTCAAAGAAGACGCGTTTGCATAATTGCCGGTGAATAGCGAGCAGCCATCGGTTAGTCGAACACAGCAGGCATACGACTACTCATATATTGCGAGCTGGTAAATGATACTTTCAGGTTGTTTTAAGAGTTGACGAGTATTTTGCGCCTACAATAGAAAGTGCCTTTCAGGAACCAAAGTTCACCATCCCAGGCTGTAGTCTCCCCAAATCCTTTTTCCTGACCAAGTGAGAGTTGAACGCATGTCGCCATAGGAAGGGAGTAGATAGTGATGGGAACCACAGCAGACGCGTCTTCGACCGCGTTCCCACCCGCCCTCACGGCGGCCAAGGTCTGCTACATCAAACCTCCCTACGGTGGATCCATCTCCCCTCCTCTCCATTTGCGTTTTTGATGATGGAACAGCCCCTTCAGACTACGCTGTTCCGACTTCCCCTCCTCCACACCGCCGGGATTGAGGCCCACCTGGCGAGGCTCCTGATCCAACAAGATTTATTATAAGCCTGACGTTTCGGGTAGTGGTCTCGTCTACCCATCTTCAGAGAATGGGTAATATGGCTCAAAGCCATCGTCTTTATGTCGTCCTTTCTTTCGTTTGCCTGTTCGACCAATCACGTTTGAGCCACTCTGTGTGTCTCTGGCTGTGTCCTCAGTTTTCTCGTCACCTGGTCTCCTGTCTGTCACCGTGTCGCCCACTTGTGTGTTCGTCCCGTGGTGCTCGGAACAAGCACGTTGGCCGCGGCTGCGGCGGCTGACCACTTGGTAATGCCACATACGCTGGTGTCAGGCCCCCGTGTGTTCATTCCGTCGCCTCCCGTGGTGTCTCGAGTGGTTTCCGGCATGCTTACGCTGACCGTGATGTTGTCTACCCGCGTGTTAATATCACGTGTGTCGGTGTTGGCCTCGTGAACACTTGGTCCATCGTCCTCCGTCACGCTGGGACTTGTTCCCTGCCCGCGTTGTCCGATATTGCGTCCATCCCCGGATAAGAAGGTCCTTAAAACAACTTAAAGGGCCTCCCGTGGTCTCTCGATTGGTTTCCGGCATGCCCACGCTGACCGTGATGTTGTCTACCCACGTGCGTCGGTGTTGGCCTCGTGAGCGCTTGGTCCATCGTTCTCCGTCACGCTCGGACTTGTTCCCTGCCCGCGTTGTCCGATATTGCGTCTATCCTCCGATAAGAAGGTCCTTAAAACAACATAATGGGCCGGTAAATTTATGTGACGGTTGACTGAACAGTCGGTCGATATCCAGGCCTCTTTAATCTGCCTTGACGTGTGATCATCACCTCGACCCACAATTTCAACCGCGTCAAAGTCGGAGGTAGCCACCCATCGCTGCCGCATGGGTGGCTACCTCCGACTTTGGGTCCAACATCCTCACGGCCCGCTTATGCTCCTGTATTCGCATTTGAAGTTGTCGGCCGGTTTCTCCAACATAAGTGAACGTCCCATAGCTGCACTGAAGTCGGTATACAACGCCTGACTTCTCCTGTTTGGGTATAGGGTCTTTCGGTCGCATTACCTGTTGTCGGATGGTGCACGTAAACTTGTGGGCAACCCCTATTCCAAGAGGCACGAGAGATCTAGCCACAACTTCGGAAACGCCTTTCGTGTACGGGATGCTCCGCCACGACTTTGATAAGCAGGGTCCCTCGGTTTGCGGTTTGGGTGGCATTCAAGCCCGTTCAACAAAAGCTCGTGGATAGCCATTTTCTCTGAACAGTTCTCGGAGGAGCTTTGTCTCGTCACGTTTGGCAGCTGGCGTGCTGCAGTGGGTTTCTACCCGCCGGTAAAGCGTGCGTATACAACTGCGCTTGTGTTGTAGCGGATAACCGCTATTGTAACTCGATATTTGTGACTTGTTTGTTGGTTTACGATAGACAGATGTCGCTAGTTTGCCGTCCGCTTGGCGGCATACGAGGACGTCAATGAACGGAAGTCGGCCCTCCATCTCTTCTTCCATCGTGAACTGTAGGTCGGGTAAAATTGAGTTCAGTCGTTCCTTGCAGTGGTTGATTTGACTCTGGTTGATGACAACAAAAGTATCGTCAACGTAGCGTGCCCAAAACTTCGGCTCGTACTCTTCAAACAACCGTCTCTTGAGTTTTTGTAGTACGATCTCAGCAATTAACCCGGAAATTGGGGACCCAATTGGAGTGCCCTTGATTTGTTCGTACGTGGTCCCTTCGAAGGTAAAGAAGGTTCTAAGGCAATGCTCCACGAGTTCTATTGTATCCTGGACTGTGGGTTGACCATCACTCTCATCGTACTCCTGAAGTAGGAGGTCGCAGATGGTTTCAACAGCAAGCGCCTGTGGTATAGAGGTGAAGAGCGAGATGACATCAAAAGACACCATCCTTTCATCTGGCTCCACCCTGACCGTCTTTATTTTTTCAAGGAACTGTACCGCCGAATGGACTGTCGTTCGTGAGCCCGCCGTGAGAAACTTGATTCTTTGGAATAACCAGTTTGCCAGCCCGTATGTAGGCGTGCCTCGGCCACCGTTAATATTCAGACGCGGTCGGCCACAAGGTCGGCCGCCGCCGCTGCAGCCGCGGCCAACGTGCTTGTTCCGAGCACCAGTCATGGTGTCACAAAAGGCCACGGGACGAACACACAAGAGGGCGACATGGTGACAGGCAGGAGACCAGGTGACGAGAAGACTGAGGACACAGCCAGAGACGCACAGAGTGGCTCAAACGTGATTGGTCGAACAGGCAAACGAAAGAAAGGACGGCATGAAGATGATGGCTTTGAGCCAGAGTACCCATTCTCTGAAGATGGGTAGACAAGACCACTACCCGAAACGTCAGGCTTATAATAAACCTCTCCCGGTGAACGCTGCTCGTTCTTCGGTTTCGAAAAGTATTAGGGATCTGACAAAATATTTTACCCTAAATTGTGTGCCACAAACTGTTACAGGGTCTTAGAGATTCCATAATAACTCAGAGGTAGAAATCCCCACCATACCTACGCATTACCTATTTGAGCAGAAGTCGGAAAGCACACCGGAAGACTATTTGCAGATAAGCTCAGCATCGAACGCTCGCGCCATACAGCTGCGCATTATCAGTGAATCCTGTTTGCCCTTATAACCAGTGCCTGTGCTGAGGCCTGTAGATTTATCACGTGTACAAGTGTTTCGGTCAACTTCACCCTCTTTGGTCTCTAGATTTAGGTGGATAAAGGAGAACCTAGCAGATGCTGTAAGGTAAATTCGGGCGCGAGCCACCGGCCGGCGCCTAGATTACTGCAATCATCAGGTCGAATCTCAGGTGGAAAGTAAAAAGTAGAAGTGGTTCGATCTATCCTGCTCTATGGCGGAGAGACATGGCCTATGCGTGTTGAGGACATGAGGCGCCTTGAGGTGTTTGAAAATGACTGCCTACGCCGCATCCTTCGTCACCGACGTGTCGACCGAATTCGCTGCTCCGATCTCCGCCGACGCTGTCACCTGGACGCTCTCCCTCCACTCCTGCTTCAGAGACGACTTCGGTGGTTCGGGCATGCGTCCCGGCCTGATGATGGTGAGCTGATTCGTGACCTGCTTGTGGCGACGCCTCCCCCCACCTGGCGCAAACGTCGCGGCGGGCAGCTGAAAACTTGGACAGCAGCGGTCAAGCAGGATCTGTCGTCAGTTTCCGGCCCATGCGTCTACGGCCTACGCCAGTGGAACCATGAATGGATGGTGCTCTCGTGTGAACAGGCGCAAGATCGACGCGCCTGGACAGCTGTGATTCATGATGCAGTCAACGTCAAAACTGATGCCGGCTCAACCCGCCCGAGGTGAATGCCGTTACAAGTACAAGTACAAGTAAGGAAATTAAAAAGACAAAAGTCACCAGAGGGAGTGGTTTATTGCGCACAGAAACCAATTTACTGCCTCAGGCGGCAGGGGCCACTGGCGAAGCCAGGGTTATTGTTGACTGCGCCCAGCCAGACCTGAGAGTGAATGGGACAGGGGGGGCAGCTGCTTAAGTAGGATTGCGGAGCAACTTTAAGTGGTTTTTTATTGGTGTGCTGCAATTGCCTGAGGGGATGTCACCTGCAAAGGCCCCCTGCTGCGTCGGCTAAAGAAGTGGCCCCTAGGAAGGCGCGCTTATTTGCACGCGCGGATGTGTGCATGACTGAATAAGCTAAGGTCAACTGTGGGGGCCGCCGGAAAGCAGAAGGACATTGGACGCTGGCGCAGCTGTTATCAGTTAATCAGAAGCAGTTGTGAGGTCAAGCCTCGGGGGGAGGGGCGGGGACACCAATGAAAGAAAGCATTGGAACAGTTGTTTGTGACGACGCATGACTTTGGGGAAGCGCGCATTAAGAGAACGAAGGGAGGACAGGCATTGTGGCCGTCCGCCACAACTCTGCCAACTGCAATCAGCGCCCTGTACATTGGTTACTTCTCTCTCTCTCTCTTCACGCTCATGACTGTTTATTGGGGCCCATCCGTGATCGTTAAGATGCAGTTGGAGCTAACATACTCCTGATGCTATTCAAATAAATTCTGAATTCCCGTTTTACATTCCACACAGGTCCTCCAACCGGAAGAAAAGAAGACTGTGGCTTACCACGAAGCGGGTCACGCGGTGGTGGGTTGGTTCCTCGAGCACTGCAACCCCCTCCTCAAGGTCTCCATTATACCACGAGGCAAGGCTCTGGGCTACGCGCAGTACCAGCCACGGGACGCCTATCTACACACGCAGGAGCAGATGTTGGACGAGATGTGTCTAGCGCTGGGTGGTCGTGCCAGTGAGCAGGTCTTTTTCAGTAAAGTCGGTAGTGGCGCCATGGATGACCTCCAGCGTGTCACTCGCAGCGCCTACGCTCAGATTGTGCAGTTGGGTTTCAGTCCGCGAATCGGCAACGTCAGTTTTGACCTTCCTCAGCAGGGCGACATGGCCCTCACCAAGCCCTACTCAGAGCAGACGGCACAGATGATTGACGAGGATGTCCGCGAGATGATTGCTAAGGCCTACAAACGGACACTGGATATGGTGGAGAAGCACAAGCCTCAAGTGGAAGCGGTAAGTCTATGCAGCGAACTTCAACTATTAGTTGTTTTCGTTTGTGTGAGTCTTTATAAATCTTCGGTTAATCATACAGTCGAGAAATGTGTGTGTATGCAGACTGGTCGGAACTCTCCAGGGTCATGGTGGTCTATGAAAAAATCTTCGTGAGACCTTAGCCAGTCTCTTCTTCATCTTTGCAATATTTTTATTTGCGTACTTTTGGTCTGACAATGTGGACTGCGTCTTCGTAACCTAGTCCAATCTGTTCATTATAACCGAGATTTATTTGCTCTCGAAATTGTATACTATTCTCTGCGTGATCTTTTTTCAGCAACCCCTGACTTTTTGACCCCTTGTTCAGGTACTGATCATTTTGTGTTAAAGTGGAGCGCACCTTTTTTATTTTCACACTGTTCTTTCATAAGTCCGTATAGAATACTGACCTTGAGGAAGCGACGCTCTTGCACCGTCTTATATCTTTGATTTTCTCACCTAGTTCCCCCATCACAGAAGCGTTGTAACCCACTCTAGTCCAAGTACCGATCCAACGCGGAAGCCTATGACCAGAACAGTTCGGTATACCTTAAAAGTTGGTAACCGTAATACGCGTGATTCTGCTGTGCAGTAGTTTGGCCGTCGAACACTACGATCACTCTTATTCGGTGCAGACGAACGACCACTAAATTAGCGGATTACTTGGTAGACTTTTAAAGTGTCACCAGCGTTTGAGCCCTGCGACATAGAGTTCGTTATTTAAGCCCAATATTTGCTTCTTATTGCCGCATATATTGGCGGTTGTATTTATATCCTGATTGTCCTTATGTCTGGATCTAGCAGATGACCACGACCTGGGTTTTGGGTGTCACCGATTGGTAGTGTCGATTAAATCAAAAATCGCTCTTCAGATCTACATTTTGAGTTTATTTTGTTACTGATATTATATAAGTAACTTTTGTGTTTGACTCTTTTGTCTATCGGGCAGATAACGAATATGGTCCTGTATTCAAAAATTTGCTTATTGCCAGTATTCTCGCCTCCCACAAAATAATCTGCGTTGTGGAGCTTTTTTAAAGTAGAGATCAACTACCTCTTTTTATCAGTTATCTCGGCGTATCGTCCAACCTCGGTCCTCAATCTTTTTAAAACCAACTTCATTTATTCCACCAGATTGACCTAAAATTAATGGCTAATAGTAAAAGCTGCTGACATAGGTTTGTATATCCTATTACTTTTCGTGTTCTAGGCATTCTTGAAAACGGTCTCTACCACTGGCCGAGAGAAAGAACACCGTTCGTTAGAACTAATTAGGATATGCGAGTTTCGCTCTGTGACATTATTTGGAAAACTTATCCTTCCACTCCTAGTTCCTTTGTTACCTTGTTGAAAAGTATAATTGTGCGCACAGTTGCTTTTTCGTTGAGCAATCTTGTGCGGCATCTATACCATTGTTTCTTCAATTTTTCACCACGTTTCACTGCAAAACGCTAGAAGGACGGGCCTGTCTCTCATCCAGCCCGTAGCAGCAGATGCTGGCCTCAAAATAAACTAGTTCTCGGAACTGCCGAAGAAGTGACATTAGGCCGTGTGGTGATACTACCTTGAGACTTAATTGGGAGCCCATATTGCACATCCGTTATCTATAGAAGGCCTCACAAGCTATAACCGTATTGTGATACGATGACAGTCTGGGAACTACGGGGTATCATCCCTTCATCAGGCCACGGCCTAACGGGGTTTTTGACGAACAAGGGATAGTAGTAGTCCTAGTACTGTAATTTAACTTGCCGAGAGCCAATGGCGTTGGGTGGAGATTTCCTGACATGACTGTTGTGACGGAGGCCCAGGCCGAGATAGCACCACGCAATGCGTCGCCAAATTGTTGTAACGGAGCCCAGACCAAAATATTCGCCTAGAGGTTTGGGGAGATTGACTGACAACTGGAACTGTAATTTCTTGCCTTGGTTTTGCGGGTCGAATGTATCCAGTAATAGTTCCAGTGATAAGGTTGGGTCTAGTCTTGACACGTCAGCACATTTTGTGTGTTTCAACTGGTTGGCGTGCTGCACCCAAATGTCGGAGCCGACCCGAATCTCGTGAACCACGTCACCACACTTTCGGTAAACACGTCCAATCGTCCACTTTTCCTGATTATTCCTGTAGTCCTTTGCAAGCACCGTCTGGCCTGGGTGGAACAATCGTTGTTTTCCACCGGGGCGTCGGTTGAATTGCTTTTCCATTGACGTCGAATGGGCTGATTCATCAACAACAACAACAACAACAGATGACAACGGACGAATAACGTCAAATCGTGTGCGAAGTTTTCTCTGCATCAATGCTTCTGCAGGAGAGACACCGTTTGGAGTGTGAGGGTTCAAGGTGGCTCGATAGTTCAGCAGGAATAGTTCAAGAATTTATTCCATCGCCCCCTTATCTTTTGAATTCTGGAGAGCCCGCTTGAATGTGTCGACAAATCGCTCAACCTGTCCGTTAGACTACGGATAATATGGTGGCGAATGTACGTGGTTAATGCCCGACTGCTTGCAGAATTGGGCGAAGGCGGCTGATGTGAACTGCCCTCCATTATCGCTCACCAAAGTTTCGGGACAACCGAACCTGCTCAACAGTAGCCGAAGAGTGTTGATTGTGGTTCCGGCTGTCGTGCGTTCCATGAGGATGACTTCCGGCCATTTGCTGTAAGCGTCAACGGCGATAAGGAAGTTTTGATCATTGAGCGGTCCAGCATAATCGATGTGGACCATGGGGCTTATGGAACATACCATGCCTTGAGTGTGGTCTTCACTGGTGTCTTTGATGCGAGCGCGCATTTTGTGCATGAACGTCCCAGCTGTTCCAGTTGTTGGTCCATGTGAGGCCAGTACACATAACTGCGAGGGTTTCAGCATATGCCAAAATTAGCCAGGCCTTCATTGCGTTTACTTGCATCACTGACGAACCAGACCGTCTGCTGAAGCACGCGTTTGGACATCGTCGAAACTGACGGTGGAACTGTCGTCTATTTGTATAAATCGGCTTCGTCCTCCACCGTTTTCACCTCCGTCCTGGTTCGTCTGGACCTTATATTTCCACTGTAATAAGGGGATTTGTGTGTGACAGTCGTGTCTCCACCAAATAGAACGCACCCACTGTCATCCCTTGCCGAATACTTGCGTTAATTTCTGTTTCGATGAGTTTTTATCGTCCATCTTGATATGGCCTTTTCCGTTCTTGTTCGTCAAACTTATGGTTCATCGTAGGTAGTCAGTGTTTTTGATTGGGGCTACCTTAAAAGGAATGATTTCCAAATTTATGGGGTCCATCAATCTTTATGCAAACGCCTTGCCCTATCACGATTCTGGTCGGTTATTTCTCCGAACAACTTTATAGTTGTGCACTGTATGGAGTCAATATTATTCGACCATATTGTCTGATCCGTAGCCTTCGTCTGTCAGCTCTTTTAAGGATTTTTTTCAATGTCAGGTAGGCGTTTCATTCCAAGGACGCATCGATAAATGTTGGTGTATTGCATATTTAAAGACTCATTTTGTATTTCTGGGCAATTTGCGGTTGACGAACGAGCAAGCGCCTACGGTACTTCTGGGCGGTCATATCGTTAGTACACTATGTCAATAGAGGAAGTCCTGCTGTTGCTATACGAATAAAGCTGAATCTATAGACTATAGGAAGAGGGGGTCGTTGGCTGTGTCTCATTGCAGATCCTCCTGAAAATTCACAACTTATGCCGTAGACTCAGAAGCCAGCGAACTCTGTATACGCCGATTTATCTGTTTGCATTCGAAATATGCATGTTCCAGCCTTTTCCCACAGCGTGTTGATTAACTGCGGAGAAACAGATGCCCTTAGAACATTATGGCATGGTAACCCTGGATAGCACGCTAAAGAAACAACCTTAGGGGCAGGCTGCGATAAATGATACTCAGGCATAAATCGCGTCGAAGTTCTTCTTGTTTTCGTCTCTACAAGTCATACCGCGATCAATCGCAGGTGGAGTCTAGCTGTCAATGGTCAACAGTACTACCTAACCTGAATCCTGCCAAGTCTTACTCTCATATTTTGAACTCTTTCTCACCCTTAGTCTATATTTTTATTCTCCCCCACCAGTTAGCTCTTCGTCTACTAGAAAAGGAACAGCTTTCAAAGGAGGACCTGATCGAGGTGCTCGGGCCGCGACCATTCAAAGAGAAGAGCACGTACGAGGAACTCGTCGGCCCAGGTATGTTGTCCGAACTACGTGAAGATAAGCGTGTTTTGGCCCAATTTTGCACTTAAGGAGTCATTTGTGTACATTTACGAGGTGTTTTTCTTTTTCGGAAATTGAACTCCTTTATCCGGCTCTATCTGTTATACAAAAATCGGCCTCTGCCGCCATTAAGTAGACATAGCAAATTCCAAAACCGTTCTTTGTTTTTGCCATGAAACTCGTTGTTGGTTTACATGCCCACGGTTTTACGACCATTGTACCTCAGAAATATTCGAGTACCGTCTTCGGCATTTGCATGCTCCTGAGATGGCAGAGTCGTTACTGCTGTTCGTAAATTCACAAAAATCCTCTCATAAAGGAATTCGGGCCAAATTCACCTTGCAAACTTCACCCAGTCTAAGTAAATCATGTATAATTTATATAGATTTCAACGCCAGTGTCTTCCTAACCGTTCCTCCTTTTTTCAGAAGGCCCTATTGTTCAGATTATAAGCCTTTACCATTATCGGCTTTATAGTCACCTTCCTCAATCACGCCTTTCCCTTCCGACTGTAGGTGCTCTGGACGAGGACACATCACTGCCACCCGGTCTGAAGGACTGGAACAAGGAGCAAGAACCAGCGACTCAGCCTCCGCCAGCGAGCTAAATGTGGAACCGGTTCTCACGCTCGCTCTCTTTATCATCCCCACCTCTGTTGTCATCATGTGGCCCAAGCCTCTTCTCGTCGCCTTGTGGACACGTAGCCGCGACGGTCTTTTGCTCCTCATTCTTGCTTCTTTCCGTGGTATAATCGCCCTGGTGGTTCAAAACTGTGACCATCTTGTTTTTTTCAATATTCTTTGCTACAAAAGAGTAGAAAATGCTTCAAGCTTTGTTGTTCTGAATGCGTTTTCGGAGGTCTGATAGATATCAGTGTTGGACCGCAAGTCACCGACACTCGATTTTTCAAACATTAGTTTTGAAAGATTTTACGATATATGTGGTCGTACAAAGTGGGGACTGTGGCTCTGAGTCTTATAGCTATCTTAACGGTATTTAATGCTCACATCTACGCTTGTTTTCCACGATCTTACCGCGTTTGGGAGAAGTAAAAAGTCCAAGTATTAGCGTTACCGAGCTTATGTAATTTCGGTCTCAACACCAGTGTGACGCAGAGTCCGATCTAATTTCCGCCCTCTGGCCGGTGGGTTATCTAGATCCTAAATTCCTCCTGAGAGAATATCTAACCATCGCATAAGACGTCCTACATGCCAAGGAGTAGAATGAAAGAAACGATTTTGGCAAATAATGCAAGTTTATTGGATGAATTGCATATTACCTCTGTCGCCTCAGTCGGGGTGGGGATTTAGGAGGATGCACTAAGTCCGATCCCCTCGCAAGATAGAATGACTGTTCCATCTGTCTGTTCCTCGACGACGAACTTTACCTGAATAGATTCGGTAAAAGCATCTTCAGCAGCATATTTAGTAAATATAGTCATGCTGATCAAATTAATTTTGGCTAACAGCTTAGGATCTTTGTTTAAAGATGGCATGAGCTGTTGTTATCATTTAGACCGGCCCTCTGGATGACTAGGCGCCTAACCAGTCAATAGCAGTAGGGAGTTTTGGCGAACTTCCATTCACTCGTCAAGGGTATTATGCCATGAAATGGGTTTCATCTTCCCTCCTGGTAAGCTGCAAAAGATTATGGATTAGAAAGAAGTTTCGCATAGGGTATGCACTGCACTCGGGGAAAACTCGTAGGCAATTGCAAATGTGACAAATTATACACAAGACGCCCTGGTTAATACATTTGTATTGTGCTTTAGGTTGCCCCATTGCATCCGCAAGAAATACTTTAGAGAACTAGATAGTTCATTTAAGGAGGCTATCTGGTGTCAAAATTAGATGCTTCTATCCGAATATTTGAAACTCATGAAAACCTTTGGGAAATTCACGAATCAAAGCAACTTTTGCGAAGTCAGATTGCCGAAGGCTAGTAGTCCTCGATATTTTGCAGAAACTGCCTTCGGCCATACTGCCAGAAGTTTACGCATTTTATTATCTGTGAAAGTCTTTCAGACATTCAAAATGGGGAAGTTTGGGCCTGAATATGTAAGTTATAAAACTTTGAAGAGATCGTTAAGGTAGAAAACTAACCGGCAGAAGTTTTTCTGCCACGTAGATAGCCGACTGGGTGTGCAAGGTGAGGGTAGTAGTGCGGATGCTGGATTTTCCATCAGCCAGGGCCATAGGCAAAACGAGCATATCTTGCATGTTTTTGTCGCAACAAGATCCAGCTCGGACAATAGTCATGAGCTCTTCAATCGCATCGGTGACCAGGTTCTCCGGTGGAGGACCGCGTGGATTACTGAGTCCAGATGCAGCTAGACGACAACCTGTTGAGGTCTCGAGTACGAACCTGAAGGCCAATTAAGAAATGGTTGACCGGATAAACTGAGAAAATTAGAACGGCTAACAATCACTCTTAACAGTTTGTTCCCGTTTTGTTGGTGAATTGGGTATATTAAGGAGGAGGGTAGATTCAGTTTTATAGCTTTCGAACAGAACTGGGGTGGTTTGCTTCAGAAAAGCAATGCTCACAGGAAAGTTGCCACGTTACCACGAAAGCGGTTGTCTGGGGCGCGAAATGCGCTTATATTAACCGGGCAGTCGGGAAAGTAGCTTCGAAATAGCCGCTTGGCAACTGCATACATCTGTTCCGCAACCTAATCAAGAAAAAAGGATACAAATGAAAACGAGACGGAGATTAGCATCGAGGAAATCTACTGAAGTCGTTTACTCACTTTAATTGGGACTCTCCCAGCAACGAAGGCAGAACCAAATATTCTAGATATGCTTCCAAGTTCCTGCAATGTGATTGGGTTCAGTTTTGATGCCACGGGCTGTACAAAAACTTTAACTTTACCACCACCCTGAGGATAGTAGCCACTAACACGTGAATAAATGAGAGATAGCGTACCGTTCAAGGACCTCAATATCAAAATGTAGACCCATTTTCCTATAGTAGTATGCAGTTACCTTCCCTATGAGTAAGGAAAAAGTAACATACTTCACTTAGATAATCAATGGGAGGAGCAAAGCTGGCGTCAGTACCACCCTTCAGGAGAAGAGTGCTAGCGCGCAGTCCAAAGGCGAGTATCGGTACAGTAATCTGGGCCAGTAAAGCGACAGAGCTAATCGAATAAATGGCAGAATAAAAGTTACCCAGCAGTCTTTGCGTCACCCTCAAATTCTCCAGTTTTTATACATTTAGGCGTAAATGTAATTTGTTGTGAGTTGGCAACACAGCCTTGGAGCTGGGCGTCTGAGACAAGAGCTGCTAGCTCTAAACCCGTCAGGTGTTGCGCGCTGACAATATTTTAGGTGGACAGTGTTACCTTAACCCAGGTTTTGGCCTGCCGGCTCTTATCTTTTCGATGGTTATGGCCCTCTTGGCAAGAACGGAAATGCTTACGGCATTTCTCAAAATTTGACCACCCTTAGTGAAATTTAATTAAAAAATTATACACCCAGTACCCCCTCAAGAACAGAACCGTCAATGATAACGTTCTCAAAGTTTGAGTCAGCCATCAACGAATAAGCACGGGTTGCGTGTGACGACGACTGTATCAGAAAAAGTCGACTTTATTTTCATATTATTCGCTCAAAAAGTAATCCAGCAAAAGTATGTAACCTTCGTGTGTTCTTAATTTTTAATAATTGCTGTGTTGTTCTTCATTCTAAGCTGTATGTTGTTAATGCAGTTATACCGTAGCGGAGACCTGGGTCTGCTCTGGTGGTCTTCAGAAATCGAATGTAACGGCTGTACTAATTTTTGGGGCCGAGCGCTCTGACTCTTATGATGCGATGCCAAAAATATTAAAACTTTTTGATCAAATTATGCATTTATTACCTATTTTGACTCGAAAAATGGGGAATTGGTGTAATACCTCACGGATTCAACATAGTTGTTTGAGCTGATTGAAGATAATTTGGTTCATATTATCCGCTTCCGGACTTGATAGCGTGTCCCCCACTCTCGTCTATCTTGTACGCCCTTCCTTTTGTTAATCCGATCTTCGGCCACCTACTATCGTTTCTCGGCGTGTCACGTTTCTTATCAGCAAACTAACAAATAGTAGGTAACCATTGTGGGATACGATGTGTTCTGGCCAGTTAAAAGACGACGGGACGTATCCCCACATGTATAAGCTAGTGGATAGGATACGTCGTGAAAGGCCATATTGTTATAGATGATTTAATGTAGTGTTGAATGAGGAGAATATCAGAAATGAGCAAGTGACTCCCAGACAAGTGAAGTCCAGCCATGAATGGGCCGGAGTCCAGAGGCGCAGTCCGGCAAATAGATCACCGGGTCCAGAGCTCTGCAACCGAACAGTAAGTCGTCCGCTCGGGGCGTAACTGGGCGTAAACAACTCCCCCACAGTTTGTGAACTGGGTGTCGCCTTGAGAAGTAATTGGCTAGTGAGACCAGCCAAGTCCCGACCTTGCCACGGCTGGCGCGCACGCGCTGGCGCACACGAAAGCCAGATATGTGGGCCATGCAGTTGTAAGAGTAAAGGTGGCTACACCGTCATGCCACTGCTGAGCATAAACTTTTAGGTGCCTAAGCCGTGAGTGTGCTCAGAACACTACAATTATCACGCCCAGTTCCGCACAGGAAGAAGAGGGGTAAAACCAGTAGGAGTTATTTATTGTGTACAGAAACTCAATGGTGATCTTAATCCCAGACGCGCGACAGACGTGCTGGGCTCTGCTCGCGCGCACGTCTGTGTGCTGTGGGTGCAAGTGAATAAACATCATGCGAGAGTGAGTCACTGGCGGTTGAGCAGCTACTTGGCAAACGGAAGTCTATGGCACCTGTGATTGGCTGGCCGAAAACGAGGTAGAGTAGCGACGCAATGTGCGCTTTGCAGGCTTGGCGCCAGCGCTAGAACCTGTACACGTAACACTGTGGCGCCTTAATTGTTATCTGCTTATTTATTCGGTCTGTTTATTTACTGAAAAAATTGTTGTATGCTTTTTTTGCTTTCAGTCTTTACATTCCTGTTTGATATGGTGCTTAAAAAAGACTGTATAGTGTTTCCAAAGCCCAAAAAGGTATCCCGAGCGCTTCATTTAATGTTGTGTGACTTGTTCCGCGACGCCTTTGATCGCAACAATATAAAGGGCAGTCTAGTTTGGCGTGTAAATGTGTATTTTGGACAAATTCTCGTTAGGCCTTACATTTATATGGAAACTGGGTGCAAGTTTAAACGTGTTCGTCTTTTCGGACAAGTGACTCGTGGGAATTGGACGTGAGGTCGATAGGCGAAGGCTGGTTGTGAGGGAAGGGTTTGATGTAGTAGGGTAGTACATACATCTTGCGTTGCTTGACTTTTCGATATGATGGAAAAAGTTAGAGGAATGATGAAACCCACATAGGTCAGGAAGGTTAAAATACGATAAAAAGTTTCGCGGAACCACGGAAAATGCAGCTTTTCAAGCATATGTAGTTCGAAGTAAAAACGTTTAAATACCTGATTTTCAAAATCATAACAAAGGTTGACAATTGCATGTTCTAACGAACAGTTCAGAATCCTTTATTGCTCTATAACTACTTAAGGAAGCAGATGCCTTGTACGGACGATATCAGACCGTAGAAACGAGAGATCCCTATTTAAGAAATCACTAATCCAAAACTTCCTTTCCAAACGGCTAAAAAACTTAAAAAACGACGCCATAACCCGTGTATTAGTTATCTATCTACGCTCAGACGCATTACAGAGATTCACGGGTTAGCCCAGAACATTGAAACAAATAAGACAATAGCAGCAGAACATCGGGCAATCGAGTCCACAGAAGGGACAGCCCAAATCTTCCGGAAACAAATAAATAATCATCAAAAACAAGGCCCCCCAATCATGCTTGATGACCAGGAAATAGTAATATCAAATGGCAACCAAATAGCAAATCTTTTTTAACGAGTATTTCTCAACCAGCTATTCAGTCGAGGAAGAACCAATCCTCCAACCACCAGAAATGATGGAACAAGTATTCAAAGAGATATTGTTTAACGAAGAAACTGTAGAGAAAGCTATAAGCCAACTGTCCAATTCCACATCACATGGAACTGATAGAATCCCTTCTTGCATACTGAGGCATATGACATATGCCCCAATACTTCTGTCTAACCTTTTCTCGTTACTGCAGTCAAATGGTACTTATCCAGAAATATGGAAAAAATCATGTATCACCCCAATTTACAAAAACGGAAATCGGTCCAATGCCCAAAATTATCGTGGTGTTCACCGAACATCGGATTTAGCAAAAATCTTAGAAAAAATAATTTATAACCAAATGTTAGACCATCTGACGAATGTAAATCTCAATCATCCCTCTCAACATGCCTTTTTACCCAAAAAGTCATGTCAGTCCTGCCATCTCACTTTCTTGGAATTCGTCTCCGGAAATCGAGATGATGGGAACACGGTAGTGTCAATTTACTTTGATCTAAAAAAAGCCTTTGACAAAGTTCCCCATAAAAGACTGATCATGAAGCTAGTGAGTCACGCTATTCGCCCCCCCCCTCCTTGATTTCCTTAAATCCTATCTTCAAAACCGATCCCAAGTAGTACAACTTCGAAATGTAGTATCAGAACCAGCTCGTATAAGAAATGGTGTTTTTCAAGGCACTATCCTATGTCTCCTCTTATTTCTCATTTACATTCATGAGTTATCCACGATATCAACCTCTGCTTAAACACTTTTATATGCAGATGACTTAAAACGCGCATATGCCTATAACAAACATTCGATAAGTAGTGTGCATAGAGCAATGGAAATAGACCTTCAAAAACTAAACGACTCGAGTGTGCAGTGGCAAATGCCGTTTTCACCAACAAAATGTCATCTCATGATTTTTGGACCACTAAAACTTCCCCCCATAATGTTTAGTGGTCAAGAAATAAAAGAGCTCACACCTTTAAAAGATTTAGGTCTTAGCTATTCTAATACTCTTGACTTATCCCCACATGTTAAACAAATCGCACCAAAAGCCAATCGACTATGTGGCTTCATAAGTAAAAATTTCACATCAATTAAACTTAAGACTAAACTTTACAAAATGTACATTTTACCTATTCTAGATTACTGCTCAATATTTTTTCGGTACCATGTCATCAGATGACAGACAGAAACTAGAAAGAATCCACAAAAGTTTTACCAGATTTCTGCGTAAACGCGATGACGCCCGAGACTCCTATACAATAATGTACAATAGATATGGTCTTAAAACACTCTGGCAAAGTCACTTTAAGTCACTTTAAGTCACTTTATTAAGGGAAGAAGGCTTTCGCCCTTGAGCTCCCTATTCATAACCAAAATCGCATAATAGGTCCACCGTAACAATAGTACATAATACAAATGTACAAATGTAGGCTTAACATCAGCGATAAGTGTGAGCCAGTTGCAAGGTGCTGCTACTGACACTTTGTTCATTATATCTGCCGCAGTTTCTCAGCAAATGAGAATCAAGTTTGTGTTTAAAAATGTCAACAGTATCTGAGAGGACCACATCTTCCGGGAGTCCGTTCCACGCTCCAATGACCCTCTGAGAGAAGGCGTTTCGTCGAACGTCGATACGGGCCGGTTTCCTCTGTAGTTTAAAAGGATGACCTCGCAGATGGTCAGTCCGAGCCAATTCGAAGAAATCATCAAATTCTAGGGCGCAGTCTTGGCCTCTAACAATTCGGTAGGTTTGTATGAGGTCCCCGCGGAGTTGCCTTTAATTGAGAGGGAAAAGATCAAGTTCGGTCAGTCTGTCTTCATAAGGCAGATGACCAAGATTCTTGACCATCTTCGTAGCCCTCGCCTGCATTCGTTCCAGGTGCAGGTAATCCTTCTTGAACCACGGACGCCAGGCCTGGACAGCATACTCCAAGTGGGACCGAACAAACGCTCCGTAGGTTTTCCTGAAGAGCTCCTTGTCAATGTTGACGAATCCCCGCCTAATCGCAAACAGCACCTGTGTCGCGCGTTTAGCTGCCTTTACACACTGCGTAGATGGTTTAAGTGAGGAATTTATTAGAACACCGAGATCCTTTTGTTCGTTCACATTTGAAAGCGGGTGCCCATCGCGGAGGTATTGGAAGGAATCGTTCTCCTCATCAGTCCTTATAGTACGGAGTCTTAAAACCACACACTTACTAATGTTGAAGTTTAAAAGCCAACGAGCAGACCAGCAGCTAAGTCGATTGAGGCTCTCTCGAAGCGCTTTCCTATCGGCGTCAGACCTGATGGCTCTCCAGAGTTTGACGTCGTCGGCAAACATGATAGCGCTGCAACCCAGGTCGTTGACACAGTCGTTGACACAGTCGTTGATATAGATAAGAAAGAGCAGTGGCCCTAAGACAGAGCCTTGGGGGACGCCACTTAGAACAGATGTAGGGTTTGACTTTGAGTCACCGATGCACACAATTTGCGATCGCCCTGTGAGAAAATCTGTGATCCATGCCAACAGGTTTCCTCTTATGCCAATGTCTGACAATTTATACATAAGACGCTTATGTGGGACGCTGTCGAATGCCTTCTTGAAGTCCGTATAGATCACGTCAACCTTACCATCTTCATCTAGTGCGCAAGTCCACTGCTCAGTGGAGAGTAGAAGGCTGGAAAGGCAAGAATGGTTCTTTATGAAGCCGTGTTGGAGCCCTGACAGTAGGTTGTTCTCCTCCAAGAACTCCATTGTCGTCTTCTTAATTATCGTTTCCATCACCTTACAGCAAATGCAAGTTAGGCTGACGGGCCGGTAATTGTTAACCTTCGTTCGGGCTCCGCCCTTGTATATCGGGTAAATATTTGCCATTTTCCCTTCGGAGGGCAGTTTTCCTAGTTCAAATGAAGAACGAAAGATATGTGCTAGGGGCTCTGAGAGTTCGCTTGCCAATTCTTTCAAGAACTTGGCTGGTATATCGTCTGGACCGGATGACTTTGCTTCTTTGAGGCTCGACAGGTCCCTCTGAACTACAGATGTTGGAAATAGTAGAGAATGAAGTGCCGGACCGGCGTTTGCAACAGCACTGTTGGCATTATCAAAATGAAGCTCGGTTTCCCTAGTGAATACCGAGGCAAAGAACCGGCTACAGTACTCGGCTTTCTCGTCATTCTCAACGACTTCTCCGCCATCATCATTCTTAAGTACTGCGACAGGATCCTTGTTTTTTAATCTACTGTTAATATACCGGAATAGAATTTTGGGCTTTTCTTCGGCCTGTTGGAGGATTCTTGATTCATAGTTTTTCCTGGCCTGGCGAATTGATTTTTTTACTGCATTTCTTTGGCGTCGGAATTCCTCGAGGTGTACTGGCGACCCAGTTTTTCTGAATAACTTCCATTTCCTATTCTTCTTCTTCAGTTGCCTGTTAAGGTCTCTCGTCAACCAGGCAGGACGACTAGTCGTCTTTTGTACCTTGACCGGACAAAAGTGTTTCAGCAGATCTAATGCAACCCTCTTGAGTGATTTCCAATCCTCCTCCGGATCCCCCTTGAGTAGGCAGTCCCAATTCACGGTCGATAGTGCATTCTTCATTAAATTGAAATCTGCCTTCCATATGTTTGGCTGGTCCTCCGTTTTCCTCAGCCGTTGAGTATGGAGAGAGTAATCCCACATTAGCGTCGTATGATCACTCTTACCGAGCGGAGCACTTGAATGAACTTCATCTATGTAGGACGAATCCTTCGTGAAAATGAGATCCAAACAAGTAGCCCGCTGGTTTTCTTGAAATCTGGTTATGCCCTTAACGTTCTGAACTAGAGACAGGTTAAGCGTGAGATCCATTAACTTGGAACTAAAGGAAGTTTACGCCGCCTCAACTGTCAGGTTGTTCCATTCAATTGCAGGGGCGTTGAAGTCACCAATGATGAGAACCTCCTGGTGGCTAGCAGCTTCTTTCACCAGACCAAGGAGTGAGTCGTCGGCTCCACTCAGAATGTTTGGTGGCCGGTAAACGGCCAGGAATTCAAGGTTCTGTGAATTCGCCTTCTTGATCTTTAACCAGACGGACTCATACTCCAGGGCTAGAGTGTGTTCTCTTTATACAACAGAGATTTCAGTTCTGACATACACGACAACCCCACCTCCTTGTCGGTTTTGGCGATCTTTGCGGAAAAGCTGGTATGCTGGAATCGAAATCTCCGAATCTGCAATTTCTGCTTTTAGCCATGTTTCCGTTATGGCAACTACATCAGGTTTCCGCTCCGAAAGTACTGCCTTGAGTTCATCAATTTTTGAGGGAAGACTTTGGGCATTAGTGTAAAGAAAGCTCAATTAAGACTTATTCACCACTTTATGCAGGCGGTTGCCTCTTGCGTGAGATTGCATGCAGGGAGCTGTCGGTGCTGATGGAGACGGACTGTTGTCCATGCCGACTAGGCTGTTAGTGTTATCGGCTTTCTCCAGAGGAGTGACCTCGGGACACGGACGATCTCCCCGTTCAGAATTAAAGATCGCTCTCGCCGAGTTCGCATCTCCTGTGGAGTTCTTTTTTAGCAATCTCCATTTCTCCCGCTTCGCGGGGGAAAAATCCCGCTGAAAAAAAATCGTCGGGTTTGAGTATCTAAGTATTGGTTTCCTGCTTAACAATAGCTGACCTCAGCCTCACTCTTCAGAACAACCTTCAACGGTCTTGGTTGGCGTTGTTCATCTTTTGAGTCTGTTATTCGGAATGCCTTTAGAACTTCGACTTTCTCCTTACCCTTTAGGAGAAATTTCAGATATTCTTTAAATAACTTTCTGTCCTCTTCTAATCTTGATTTCGGGGTATCGGAAGTACATTCTGTCATGCCTTTTATGACTATGCAGTTTATACGAGTGGTACTCACCTTCCGACACTCGTCCCCTTCTGCTTCTCTAGGGTTTTTTAGGACATATTCGCTTCGAGGTTCAGCGCTCCTGTCCGTTTTGGCCTGCGAAGGTGCCGTTTTTGTTTGGCTCGTGCTCAATCTCGGCCTACTTATATTAGCACTTGGGCTTGGTCGGCCTTTTTTGGGAGCCCGAGAGCGCTTCTTCTTTCTCTTGGAAGTCAGTGGGTTGACCGTTTCCCCTGTCCATGGCAGACTACCAACTCCGTCAAGCACCCTGGCTGCCGGATCATTTTTGTGCTTAGACACTTCGGCGAGGGATTTTGTTTCTCCGTACGTTAGGTTTCCTCGCTCAAGTTCACGCATCGCCGGTTTCTCCTCACAAGGGAGAAATAGAGAAAAAAATTTCAGCTCCTCCATCTCCACTCTAAGACTATTAACTACCTTCTCAAGGTTTGTTAATTTGTTCAAAAGGGTAAAATATGATACGGAGGCTTCATCTTCATGAGTTACATCCCTTAAACTTTTACGACTTTTAGTTCGCTTGGCAGGAGCAGATTTCAAAGAACTTCTAGATCGAGTTTTCGTAGTTAGAAAAATTTGGAAACCGTCGGAGCATCCAGTGATGGCGAAGTGAGGTAGGCGTTCGACTTCTACGCGGGGATTCAGGGTTCGAATCCGGGCGGTGGCGCGACTTTTTTTCCTTGTTGCGATGGTGTCGGGATTTCGAATGCAGGCACTGGCGAACATTCCTTCCCGCCTTCCAAAGCTGTATCGCACATAGTTTCAATTTTTTCTGTCACAATCTTTTCACAACAGACCGGTAATGAATCAAATAATAAAGTGGATTGCTTTTTGACTGTTAATAACCGATTTTGATTGCTGTCATCCTGTGTCTTCGTGGAGGAGTTGATTAGAAGCTCAACTTGGTGTTCGTAAATGGAGTCTACTGAACTCGAGAGAATTTTAGCCCTTTTGGGGGGGGGGGGTGATTTCATCGCATCAATCTTCCGACTTCTGCCCTCTAAATTGCGACTAGGGGTTTTAAACCAAATTAAATTAGGGTCTGCAGTCGACGCTGGTGGTGTAGTGGTAACGACTGACACCGACGAACGACAGTTTCTGGGTTCGAGTCCCTCTCGCGACGCAACTTTTACAAGCTGATCTACACGTTTATTTTTGTCTCTATTATAATAGATCAGACTGACGATAAACGATATTAAAGCTCTATGCAATATGTATAAATCGTTCAACTGTATGAAAAAGGTTATTGAAACGACTCAGCCGTTTGTAGAGAGCTGGAATCCGGGAGAATTGTTGACAGAAGGCAGTGACGGAGATGATGCTCGTTTTGACTAATGTCCTGTCGTCTCTTCTGAGGCCGGAGTTATTGCGAAAGTGAATCCAATAGCTAACAACGAAAGTCCGCCAGAGGGCTAGGTGAACCGAAATCCCGAAAATAATATTTCCCACGAAGGACGAGAAATTTAAACCGCAATTTGAAGCGCGCGCCTCCAAAATGGTTTAACTTTCCTATTTAAAGTGACACATAATAATAACATCCTTAGCAATAATATGTTAACAAAGCAAAGCGGTTCCCGTCCCACTAGAAACAAACGGCATACAATTCATAACGCTAAAGCTAGGATGGCCCAGCGATCAAAATTCTACACCATAAGATATGTGATCATATGGAATGCCCTACCCAACGATATTCGCAAAAGCCACAGTTCAGCCGAATTTAGAAGAAAGACCAAGCAGTTCTTCTCAAATGACATGACGCATATATTTCTGAACAAAATAGGACACTTTGCAAAGCAGTACTTTGACATCCAATTCGAACCAAAAGGGATAGTCACTTTAAGTCACTTTATTAAGAGAAGAAGGCTTTCGCCCTTGAGCTCCCTATTCATAACCAAAATCGCGTAATAGGTCAACCGTAACAATAGTACATAATACAAATGTAAAAATGTAGGCTAAACATCAGCGATAATTGTGAGCCAGTTGCAAGGTGCTGCTACTGACACTTTGTTCATTATATCTGCCACAGTTTCTCAGCAAATGAGAATCAAGTTTGTGTTTAAAAATGTCAGCAGTATCTGAGAGGACCACATCTTCCGGGATCTAACGGTCCAGGAGAGTTCCCGCACATTTAGGGGAAACCTGGCCACTTCTGGAGGCTTTACAGACGACGGTATCCAACGCTGATCAAATCAAAGCTTGAGCAAAATTGTGCCTTGCCTCCTTTTCCAGTCCTTAAAAATAAAAAAAACAAAAAACTAAGAACAATTTATTTATTCTAATATTCTTCGACTAACATCTCAATGTTTATAATGTATCAGAAGTATAAATGTTTATCATGTAAATCTCAATCTCACTTGAATGACGATGGCGCTTCACAATCAGCTTCCAGCTGCCTCGACCCACCTCAGACATCTGCAACGTCCCATTTAATTATCAAACTCCTGCCAATGGACAACGATTGTAATCTCCGTATCGAGCAGACCCATACATACGGAAGATGTGATGTCCTCAGCTGATTATGTTTGTAATGCTCCTGTGGGGTCGATGTTGTTGGATAGCTAGTATACACTGCGTAACGTCGAATGCCGGTGGTAAGAACGGTTTAAGGCAGGCCTGAACGGAACTGTCAAGGTCGTCACAACGCATACATACTATAGAAGATGGTAAGTCCGTAAAGAAGGTTAAGCATGTACTCAGAGCAATAAGGGGAGAATATCTAAGGGAAAAGGGGTGTACATAAGGACAAGTTACGGCGTCTGGATAGAGAGCTTTACTGTCAAACAAGCTATATAACCGGTGGGGAGCACAGAGCACGTTGCAACTGCAGGTAGAGGATTGGAAGCCGGAGTCGTTGGATGGGCATAGTTTCAGCCAGTTGTGGGGAGGCACGATGAGAGTCAGTTGGAAACAGGAGAGCCTGTATAGAATGCCTTATAGAGCTAATTCTGGGACTGTGGGAAGGGTCGGCAGTTGAAAGGAAGGGGCACCGGTCATTTTCACTCACTCACGAGCTTCACATCTTCATCCCAGGTTCGCGCGTCAACAAGTCCCACCTCAGTCGAACAAACCCATTTAGTTTCCTGGGATCGTTACATTTTTTGCCTTCAAACTGATTGCGGCTAACTCCACCTCAGTTAAAGGACATGACAGTTTTTCCAGACCCCAAGTATTTTTACTATAAAACCATAACACGTAAAATGTATCGTTATTTTATTTCATGTTTTTCTAGTATTATACCTTAGAAGTCAGTTTTTTTTACTTTTAACAAACTCCTTATTTTGCACACTATTGACCTAGCAAAAGACCAAAACAAATACAATAGTCACTGCGAACGAAGGTGTTTGGGTTAGGTTTTTCCTGCCTTCCGGGGTTTTTGACGACGACAAAGATGTGCTTTTCAAATAAACTTTATGATTCTTAGTTTTATCAATTCTTTCCGTTGGGTTTCCTACGAGAATCTGTTTTCATTACAGCTAGTGACAAGCCCGTGGGACCGCCAATTATTCAGAATATTCTGTTTCGAGAGGTGCATTTTGAAACTTCAAAGGATGCATGACATTCTAACAAAGCTGCTTATTGAACTTTAACGAGAGCTGGTGCTACCAATATCCGTTTTATGTAACAAATCGTGGGATAAGCGAGTTGTTCTTACGGACTGGGCAACAGCCCATAGCATTCCGCTTCACAAAAGCAGTATTCGTGCACGTGCAATCCGTTTCATGCCCATCAGTCTGACTTCTATCTGTTTCACAGTTATCCAGGAGATCCTGGATGCCCCATCTGATCACGGCTGGAATTTTTCAAGGCACAGGCTTGAGTCCTCTACTTTTTATTCTTCACATCAAGAATAAATTAACAGTACTCATAAACTCGTAAAACTGCATTTATGCTAACGATCTTAACTGCATTTCTGCATTTTCTGGGGACATGGCCAATATTTGCGCGGATCAAATTAATGCAGACCTGCTTATGCTCTCGCGATGGAGTTCAACTTACCAGATTGTGCTTTCTCCATCCATGTAATTTCATGTGGTTCCACCCTGTCGAGCTTTCTGGACCCCTACGCCTTCAAAATAATTCACTTTTGTAACAATCCGCCATAGGGGCTTGGGTTCAAATTGCAAGAACTAACTAACAGTACCACTTCTTTCAGATAGACTTTCTGTAGAGGCCAAACATACATATGTTTTTACATCACATAATTTCTTCCTTCCAGAAATAAATTTAAGACTGTAGTGCAATGTGAACGTGAATGGCATGCAAAGATTTATGATCGGGTGGTATGGGGTAACTATGGTAGGAAAGTGGAGCAGGGTGTTAGAGAGGTGAAGGAACACGTGGTAGGGGAGTAGTACAGTTCCGTCAACGATGTAGGTCCAACGGCTGCGTGATGACAGCAGCCTTGACCTGATCGACACTGAACAACTCCTCCTTGGCACCACGAAGTATCTGACATGTATTTGCATTTCATGGGAGAACGACACTTGGCCTTTGTATGGTGGTTCCAGTGGTTTGCGCTCTCAGTCATATAAAAAAACACGTGGTTGCAGTTGTCCAAGCATTATTGAAAAGAAAATCATTCGCTGGAGTTCGACGTGAAACCAGGGAAATCGGCTGCATGAATTGTCACAAGCAGTGCAAAAAACTGTTGGGACTCTTGTGCTGAGCCACCAGACTAAATTACCTTTAGCAATCTCGTAAAATATTTTGTGTCTGAACTGCTTGTTTTTATGGGGTGAAGACACGCCTACTTTATAATCGCGGTACACTCGCTACCCCGACATTCAGGGTGTGCAACATATTTTTAATATTAATCATTTTGACGCATTGGATTGGCTCACTGATCTTTCAGCGTAGGATTCGTGAGATATTGCTCGCTGGTTCGTGAGGACGCTATCATTTTTCGCCTATAATTCTCTACAGTTCTTTTTCGGCAACTCCCTTTGTAGAGCCGCCTAAATATTTATTCCCTCACCCAACTTTCTTAAGGAATTGGTGGTTACGCACTTAATTCTTGATTAAAGAGTGTAAATGAATACGTAATTTTGCGAAAAGTCCAGATCATATTTAATTAAAGCAAATTATAGTTGTTTTAATAGCCTAACTAGAATCAACTTCATTACCAGAAACACTTGTTGCTCGGGGAACTGATGCCGGCCTATTGGCGGAAATTTGACCTAACAATGCCGGAATTTAACGAAAAATGGAAAAGTCGGGCTACTGAAAAATATAAAAGTAGATTATGATTACCAGTCAAATGCAAGTAGGACCTCTAAAGACAGTCCTAACTTTTTTAAGTAAACATCTGCGCTAATTAGTATTCGAATCCCCAACTTGTCTCGATTGGCTCATGTGCCTGCTTGTCCCTCACATCATCATTCCCAACGGTCACAACCGACTATCATCATAATTAGGTACTTGCTGCCGCCGGCCATTTGGCTGCTTGTAAACTCCCTGTCGGAGTAAATGGTATCCTCCTAAATTTCTTTTCCTGGACTTAATATAGTGATACTCACCAGTTCTGAACAACTTAAGTGACATGGGCACCCATTTAAGAGTGCGCAAAAGTAGACTAGTTGCTGCGTACAAACACGCTGATAGTAATCCTGACGTTGTTCCCTTATAACAACAAAATGACTGTGAGGAAAATGGAACCACTACTCACCAAATGTATTTATTGCCCCTGAGGCAGATGGCGAGCAAACAAAGTTTGGCAGGCGAAGGCACAATGAGTCAAGGACTACCACAGGCCCACAAAGACCGCTGTCTATGCGCTTGAGACGAGTCCAGCGCTCACACACTTCGGATGCCACTCTGCTAGGGAGCGGATGCATGTTTATCTGACAGTAGTCTTGATGAAGACTCTGGAATTGACACGAATAAGTTTCCGCAAATAAAAATTCAGGGGAGAGAGATTAGGTGAGAACAGCTTTTATGGCGAGAAAATGATTTTTACAACAGGTTCTGTCATGCGCTGGCTAGCAGCTGCATCCTCAAGCAAGCTGTTTGGGTGTGTGTCCACTGCTGGGAAGCCTTAACCGCGGACTGTGTCCGTTGTCATCTGTAAAGCCAATCAGGTGAAATAACACACATTGATTGGCCTCGAGCTTATGTGCGCCTCAAGCGGCGAATCGACGGGCAACCATAAGACGGACGGGACATCCCGGGCGTCTAGCAGCGAGTAACAGCGTGCAGGAAGTTGTCAGATCAAACACGAGGACCAAAGGCTTAGCAAGCGACGATATGATGAGTCGACGCAGCGGCCATGTGTGCAGGCTACCACAATATCCCCGGCAAGACCAAAGGCGGCGTAAAGCGATGCCGAAGGCATGGTTGATGTCCAAAACGGCCGGGAACATGAACATGACGTGCAATGCAAACGGTATATAGAGGGGTCCTGGAAGTGGAGTTTGTGTGCTCTGTGGCAGAAATGTTAGAGTTGGGTGCAGTGACAGGGTGTGTTTGCAGACAGGTGGAAGGAAGCAATATTCGGGAAGTTGGGCTAGCGGGTTTGGAAGGAGAGGAAGCAGGGGAAGCAGGGGGTGTGATGACTCACTCCACATAGGCGAGCATGTCCGAAGGCTTGCTGCCACTTACGAGTACTTCTGCACTTAAAGGCGCCCTCTGCAACAGCCAATCAGGTCCCGCAAAGGCCAGCCTCTCTCGGTTGCGAATAGGACGCATGCATGCCTTGGTCGATGCAGTCTTTCCGGCCAATAACCTTTAAGGCAAACAGACAATGCCTGTTCTCGCTGCTGCTGCTGCTGCTGCTGCTGCTGCTGCTGCTGCTGCTGCTGC
>JAYGXS010000005.1:49042878-49073670 GCA_036362985.1 Ligula intestinalis
GCTGCTGCTGCTGCTGCTGCTGCTGCTGCTGCTGCTGCTGCTGCTGCTGCTGAAAACAATACATGGACTACGGCTGGCTCTCCTGCCGGTTGTAGGCTCACCAAGTCAGACTTCTTCCATCTATTCTCCTCTTCTTTGTGTACACAATATACTTTTCCATCTACTTCGTGGAGCTACAACTGGCCTTCATTGACTTAGCTCTTCTGCACTTAGTAACCATGGTCTGAAGATTGCAGTTGCACGGTTTAACTGTGATAGGGCCAGGATACTAAGTGGTTCCTTCAACGGTGCTCAGAAGAGCAGCCTGAGCCAGTCAACGCTCACGACCTCCTCGCAATTGCCACGCTGGATACCGTAGGCTTTCGCCCCCACCCCCGGGAGACAGTATGGAGGGGTCCATCTTAGCCGACGAACTCAATCACATTACAGTAAGACGTTCGGCATGTTGCCAAGGGGTTGATTGGCCGACATGGACTGCATTGGATCCTTCAGACAACTTCAATCACAAACTACTACAATGGGCCACAGACAAGCTGCTCTGCCAGATCGTCAAGTTTAGAACGCGGAATAGGGAAGGACAACAGTCGAATTGTCTTGACCTTATCTTTACCCGAGAGGAGGAAACTGTGATTGGCCTGCAGGATCGACTCCCATTAGGGTTAAGCGAACACATTATGCTGTATTTCGAGTGCTCGCTGTTCTCCAAACCTTATTTCTCTGATACATGAGAAAATAACATTTGGAAGGGTGATTACCCACTTATGAGAAGAGGAATGTCGGAAGTATCATGGGAAACAGACCTCCAAGGTGGAGCAAACGAACAGTGAATGACCCTTAGCTCAACGCTGAAAAGAGCCGTTTGTCTCAACTGTCCCCTCAGAAGAAAGACAAGTACAAATCACCCGAAGTGAATGAACTCAAATTTACAGGCTGCGTTCAAAAAAAACACCGCTTCTGGAAGCGCTACAGATTAACCGGCTCCAATAAACACTTACGGGAGTATAAGTAACAACGTAAAATTTGTAAAAGCGAATTTACTAAACTGCGCAAGAAATACGAGTTGAAAATACTACACAAGTCGTTGTAACACCCCAAGATACTGTATGGCTATATACGAAGCACAAAGAGATCTCAGAAACTGATCCCTGCCCTAAAATCAGCAGATGGACAGCTGGCAAACGAAGACCAGATGAAAGCCTCCCTCCTCTCCGATTTCTTTGAATCCGTCTACACCCGAGAACCTACAACTTTTGCTGACGGTCCGTCCGCTCATCGACCGATAACTGCACCCTTACCCTCCTCCTTATTGCCCAAAATAGAGGACTTAGAGTTTTCGCACAACACTGTCAGGGCCGAATTACTCCAACTTAAGCCTGCCAAATCACCTGGGCTGGACAAAATTCCTGCACAAGCACTAAGAGAATTAGCTAACGAACTGAGCAAGCCTCTGGCTGCCATCTTCCAGATATCTTTTGAAGAAGGCGAACTTCCAGAAGAAGGGAAGTGGGCAAACGTCACCCTGATCTATAAGGGAGGTTCACGACTTGACTGCGCAAATAACCGTCCTGTCAGTCTAACTTGCATCGCGTGCAAACTAATGGAACGCATTATCAAGAAGCATGTAATGGAATTCCTGGAAAGCAAAAAAATACTATGTGATGGACAGCACGGCTTTCGCCCAGGAGGCTCTTGCCTCACGAGTGCTCTTTACTCACAGGAGAAGTGGATAAAGGCCGCGTATAAGGGCTATCCAATTGATGTCATATTCTTCGACTTTAAAAAGGCCTTCGATAGTTTACCATACAGGCTTCTTCTGCAGAAGATTTGGGACGTGGGAATCCAAGGAAAAATGTATAAATGGATCAGTAGTTTCTTGTCCCTCAAAGAACAGAGGGTCGTTGTCGGAAACTCAACCTCTGAATGGACAATGGTCGAGAGTGGTGTACCACAAGGCTCAGATTTGGGTCCGCTGCTGTTCCTGATTTACGTAAACGACTGCCTCAATGAGCTTGATTGCGCAGTTGTCATGTTTGTGGATGACTAAAAATATGGCTGAACATCGAAAAAACTGGTTATCTGGCCGTCCACGTGGCTTCTTAACTTTAATGTATCCAAGTGTCTGGTTCTACACATAAGCCCGAGGCGAAAAGTGTCGCTGAAACAGAGTTATTTTATCAATGGAACCACATAAAAAGAGGTTGATACGCACAAAGATCTGGGTATATGGACAACCGTGAACTTAATGCCAACCGAGCACTGTAAAAGGACCGCCCAGAAGGCAACTAGTACATTGCACTAGATCAGACGAGCTTTCAAAATATTTTCCACCTAAACTCTTCGGAAAAATATTTGGTGCCTTTGTGAGACCAC
Organism: Ligula intestinalis; assembly: GCA_036362985.1. Taxonomy (NCBI): domain Eukaryota; kingdom Metazoa; phylum Platyhelminthes; class Cestoda; order Diphyllobothriidea; family Diphyllobothriidae; genus Ligula; species Ligula intestinalis. Next base: position 49,045,249 of record JAYGXS010000005.1, read on the forward strand.
ATCTTGAATACGGAATGCCACTTTGGACAACGTGGTTGAAGAAAGATATGGACCTTCTTGAGCAAGTGCAACGCAGGGCAACAAAGATGGTCGATGGTCTCAGGGATTAACCATATCAGGAGAGAATGATCAAACTTGACCTTTTTCCTTTGTCTAGCAGGAACGTTCAGTGCAGCCTGCTCTGGACATTCCGAATAATCCGGGGCCAGAGTTCCTCCATGAAGCTGGAGGATTTTTTCCAATTAGCCACCACTACTCACCTGCGTGGCCATCCTTACAAGGTCACAAACGAACGCAATCGGCTAGATCTCCGAAATAATTTATTCAGTCAACGCGTGGTCTGACCTTGGAACTTGCTACCAAGCGAGATGGTTTCCGCCGACACAGCTGCGGAGTTTAAAAGAAGACTCGATGTCATTCTATTTGACAACAGGTGACTATTACAACACGATTTTCTACTGCCAGCACTGTGAACAAATTTTCTGGCTCTAGACGGTTTTCATTCTGTTCTGTGAAAATTAATTCAAAATTTTGTCATGGTATCATATGTCCTCCACCAACTGCAAATTAACTGCAAGAATAACCTTGTTTGCTTAACATTAATAGGGTCCTCAATGGCATTTCTTGCCTGTAACCCTTAAATATACGTAAACATACATATAAATAGATAAGACTCGCAGATGGTGGGCCTAGACGGAACCGGAGATAGCGTTCACAAAATCTGCCGGAGGCAATACAGGAAGTTTGCAGGATCCCCGACTGCACCTTTAGGGGATAGCGAGATAATTTCACCGGGAAGTTGGATGGTGGCTCTGAATATCAGTTCAGTGGCGGGGCAATCAAGGTCCAACTTGAGAGAGGAACGGATGCCCGAGGGGGGCCTTTAGCTGGCGATGAAACCGACCGACCATCCCGTGTTCCGCAGGGCGGTAGGCTGTAGTGTGGATGCGAGTAGGAGAGACAGGTTAGTTTCAGATTGGGTACCGCAATCAGTCGTGATTGTGGAGGTAGCGCCAAAAACGGCAACCCAATGACTGAAGAATATCTTAACCTCAATGGAAGCCTCGACATTACGCAGAACGATAGCCTCCGGCCACCGGGTGAATCGATCCACGCAAGTGAGCAGATAAAGACAGCAGGTAGACAGAGGCAGGGGTCTTAAAATGTCCAGATGGACGTGGCTGAACTTTGAATCAGGGCTGGGAACGGTGCAAGTGGGTGCCTTGGTGTGCGGATGGACCTTGCTTCGTTGACACATGAGGCAGGCCAGTGTCCAAGCTTTGGGGTCGTTGTGCTATCACAGGGTGGTTATTAAGTTAAGCCCTAGCAACTGCGATTTTAAGGCCTGGTTGCTTAGGAGAATAGGTGTCATGGGAGGTCAGAGTGGAAGGAACAGTTTATTCTGCACAGAAATAAGTGGAGACTAGACAGGAGGAATTTGACTGTCAGATGAGCGAGCAACCGCCGGCCACAGCACCGCGTCTGAAATGAGATGACCGCGGGAATCGCCACCTCTGGAGCGGCCTTTGTGTGATTCGACCTTGACAGGTGATTGGTCAGGTGGACTGTCTAGACAGACAGGCGTAGGTGGCCAGTGCATGTGTACTCGTTGTTGGCGGTGAACCTTGGCACTTGCTTGCCTGCGCGGAATGAAATTCAACTCCGTTGCCAGCAGTCAGTGGCAGCTCTTGGGGTTTCAGTCCGGAAACATCCTCGTCACAGAGTTAACCAACACGGCATTGTTCTGCAGCCATCTCAGTCAGCTCGATCCAATAATTAGTTGTGAATAGGCAATTGGACAGTGAATTAGCCACCTAATTGCGTGACTCCTCGATGCGACAAATGTCCGAGGTGAACTGAGAGGTATAGGCCAATTGTCGGAGCTCCCGGGGGTCCAGAGTGTGACTCTAGGGCGTAGGAGAGGGGTTTGTGGTCGGAGAACACAACGAAGTCTCTGCCCTCGAGGAAATACCGGAAGTATTTCACAACAAGGTAGACAGTTAGAAGCTTCTGTCAAATTTGCTGTAACGCGATTCGGCAGGTGTCAGCTTCCTGGAAAAGAAAGCTATGGATTGGGACTGACCTGCGACGTGTTGTTGAAGGTCTGCGCCGACTGCAATATTGGAGGCGTCAACCATGCGGAAGATGGGAGCATTAAGGACATAGTATGTCAGGAGTGTGGCATCAGTCAGGGCAGCCTTTACCTTGTCAAAAGCAGCAAGGGCATCTGCAGGTGGCTCAAACGAACGTTTGGAAGTAGAAAGAATATTCGTGAGTGGCAGAATGGTGTCAGCACAGTTCGGGAGGAACCGGCGATAGAAGTTTACCATGCCCAGAAAACGCTGAAGTCGACGCTTGGAAGAAGGAGGTGGGAAGTCGCGGATGGCTGTCCACCTGGCTGAGTGCAAGGCCCAGCCATCTCGGCTCCACAGAACCAAACACACAATTTGGCGTACTGAATCGGCGTGCATAACTCCACCTGTGTACCCTTCATTTTCCGGCAGTACACTTCTGTCCTCCTACACCGTCCTGCTTGACTTGTGATTTTGGGGAACCTTCTGTTTGTTAACATCACAACTTGCAACAATTGGTGACTCCCTCCGAACACACCTTTCTTCCAAATCCAAGATATAGTCAGTTTTTGACAATGGACAGCTTTCCGCCAGCAATTCAGCACATCTTGGCGCCTGCTTCCGGCTCGCTCTTGGCTGCACAACTCATTCAAATGGGCCAACGGTTGGTGGAGATTCACAGCTTTACCAAACCACCCATTGTCGCACTCCGAACTCCGGAAGTTTCTCCTATGTCTCCTCTCTCACACTTGAAAACTGAGATTGCGGAAATTTCTGATTAGGTGGTTTCTCTTCAACGGCGATCAACCTCTTAATCCCGCCGTACACCGAGCTCATCTGCCCGGCATTTCCAGCCTGTTTCTTTAACTCGTCCCAACACAGCTACCACCTGCAGGTATCCCACAAAATTTGGTGCGAGAGCCCGTCACTGCATCGCTCCCTGCTCCTTCATCTCCAAGCAGAGCTAATGGGTTAGGCCGGTCCACCCAAAGGTAAATGCCACCAATCTTCCTGGCGTCTCAAGTCCCGGTCGTACCTTTTACATCTGCGATACCCTGAGTGGCAGGCGTTTCTTGATTGATACTGGCGCTCATCTGAGCATCATTCCTGCTTCACTCACCGACCGTCGATATCCCAACCTTGGCCTTTTCCTCCAGGCCGTCAACATCTCACCAACTGACCCCTTTGGCACCCGTTCAGTTTCACTGGATATTGGCCTCCGACGACTCTTTTCTTGGGTGTTTGGCGTCGCTGATTTTCCCTCCACCATTCTTGGTGCAGACTTCGTCGCTGCCTTCAATCTCATGGTGGACTGCCGCAACTCCAGTTTACATGACCAGACAACTGAACTCTCTGTCCAAGGCATCCCTTCATCTGCGGTGTCCCGCCTACTCGCCGTTCTGGATCCAGATCATGAGAATCCATTTCGGCCACTCCTTGCCAAATATCCTGCTCTCATCCGCCCAAATTTCAGCACATCTATAGGTGTTAAGGCTAAGAAGACTGTTAACCCTAACAGCTAAAATATTCCAGGCCTGGTTCCTAGGAGATGGGAGAAGTCTTGGGAAGGCAGAGTAGGCGGAACAGTGTATTGTTTACAGAAGGGATAAGCGGAAAGTTGCCAATTGGTCTTGCAAGGCGTCCGACCGTGGGGCCAGTGGGAGAGGGCGGCGCATGAGGCGCAATTCCAAGTGTCCTCTGACTGCAATCATCCCGGGCGGCCGGCGAATACTCGCTTTGTCTCGGTAGACTGGTGGTAATTGGTTGCATAGCGCAAGGTTGGCAAGGCGAGACTGGGTGTGTTCGGAAGTGGCTCAGGCCATTGAACGAGAACGGACAGGGAGTGCTGGCAAGTAGCTCCTGACGCAGGCGGCATTAGGCGCGCAGGCCAAAGGCGCCATCCGTCAGATCTCGGGTTCCAAGTGGCTGCTAGGGCCACTACACATCTACCCCGCCACACGACGCTGTCCATCACATCCGGACCACAGAAGATTGCGTGTTCAGATCACGTCGGGGTCACTAATTATCGCAAGTTGTGAGGTCGACAAGCAGAAGGTTCCCCAGATCACAAGTCAAGCAAGACGTTGTAGGAGGACAGAAGTTTTACTGCCGGAAAATGAAGAGTACACAGGCAGAGTTATGTACGCCGAGTCAGTACGCCAAATTGTGTGTTCGGTGCTGTGAGACCGAGACGGCTGGGCCGTGCACTCATCCGGGTGGACATGCGCGCATCTATTGGCTGGAGCTAACGTGCGCACTGAACCGCGACGTGCGGGGGAGCATAGGACAAAAAGGACATCGCGGGGCCTCTTGTAGCAGTTGGCAGACGCAGTGCGTGGGAGTGTAGCTGATGCGCGTAGACACTGAACCTGCGCAGTTTTGGCAACAAAGCCAGCGTGAGTCAGCGAGGCAGGCTCCCACAAATGCACGCACCGTGTCTCCTCGTTTTGGCCTCAACCAACTTTGGTGTGACCTCAATCCGTCTGGACAGACCTCAAGGTCGTGGCGGCCGCCAAACAGCACTTAGGACCCGGCAAGCCTCTTGGCTGGTCGTGCACTCCGAAGTCAAACTTATTTTTGCTTCTTCTCCGTTCCTCTGTATGCAGAATGAAATATTCCTATTATTCTGGCCCCCACCAACTTCTCTTCTCTGAAGATCGCAGTTACTAGGGTTTAGCTTACTTAACCCTCTGCGATAAGGACATCGCTGTCGTCTAGCCTCTCAGTATCCCCCTTCCGCGTTCCCCACGTTTCCTTGTGTAAACAAGATAACATAACTTGATATGCTCGCAATGTTGTGCCCGCATTGCAAAGCTAGCCTCACTAGTAGGTTGGCTTCAACTTGTCTGGACAGACCTCAATGCGGTGGCTGCCGCTAGACATCACTTAGGGCCACGTCAATCTAGCGGGAGGGTGTGTGTATCGCAGGGGGTTAATCGAGTCTCACCATGCAACTGTGATCTTCAAACCATGGCTACTGAAGAGAATTCGGTGAAGGCCTGAGTAGTATGAAGAATGTATTATGTACACAAAGGAGAGGAGAATAGATGGAAAAAGTCTGACTTGAGAGTAAACGTCCACTCAAAAGATTGACCGGATCCCAGGTGACTATTGAGAGCAGTCAGGACAGCGCACAGAGAAATCGAGCCTTTATTGGCTAGATCGGCCTGGATATTTTGGGCAAAGAGGTAGCTTGCGTCGGGAACGCGTGCAAGCTCGCTATTCGTCACTGGCTCAAACCGCGTAGATGCGGGATCCGTGATTGACTGATCAAAACGTCAAAAACCGCATCGGTTAGCCTTTGGGACAGTGCACTTCGATGCGAGCTAGTCGGCCAGGCATGACCCACTACATGTACTCCGACAGTCAAATTTCGTCCAATCTGTATTCTTCAGAACTTCTGCAGTATAAACTTTTCCTGTCATTCTGGCTTTCTCTCATCTCCTCGGAACCGGGCCTGGAAGATCGCAGCCGTTAGGGTTAAACCTTCTTAGCCTTAACCGGTGAGAATGGTCACATGGACCATCGGACTGACCCGTTTACCCACTTGCTCTGCTTGGAGACGAAGGAGCAGCAACGGGCTCTGACACCAAAGTTGGAGTGATACCAGCAGGTGGTAGCTGAGTTGAAATGAGCTGAAGGAGCAGGCTGAACATGCCGGGTAGATGGGCTCTTTGGACTCTGGGATGAAGAGATTGATTGCTGTTGAAGAGAAGCTACCTTTTCAGCAAGTTTCGAAATCTAAGTTTTCAGATATGATAGACGAGACACAGGAGGAACTTCGGGAGTTGGAAGTGCGGTTTGACAAAGCCGTAAATTCCCATCAACCGTTCGGCCATTTTGATGAGTTGCGCGGCAGTGAGAGAGACAGAAGCAGGCACCAGGGTGCGCTGAATTTCTGGTGCATGGTCAAAACCTGACTTAACCTTAGATTTGGAAGACTAATGTGTTCATTCGGGGTTACCAATTTTATAAGACTGTGAAGTCGTCAACACGAAGGATTCCCAACTCAAAAGTCAGGGAACACAGATTATGTTGGAGCAGCTCTAGCGGCCCCTTATTCTCAGCCATGCTTTCCTCGGACACCACGGGGACAAGCCTTTCAAGGTCACTTACACTCTGGCTCATGGACTCCGGCCCACTCAAGGTCGGGACTTGTCTGGTCTCACTAGCCAATCCCTTCTCAAGGTGAGACCAGTGCACAAGATGCGGGGGAGTTGTTTATGCCCAGTCACTCCCGGAGCCGACGACTTTCGTTTCGGTTGTAGTGTCCGGACCCAGTGATCTACTTGCCGGACTGCGCCTCTGGACTCCGGGCCATTCATGGCTGGACTACACTTGTCTGGGAGTCACTTGCATGTTACTTACATTCTACGCTTGTTTCACCTTAGTAAATTCTCCCTGACACTATGGCCTTCCATGCCTTATCATAATCACTAGCTCATAACAGGTGGGATACGTTCGATCATCTATTATCTCAGTGGACCACATCGTATCCCACATTGTTGACCCCGACATTCAATTACCTCCACATTCCACACAGCTTTAATGGTAATAAAATGACCTTTACAGTAGGGTCTGTCATGCACTGATTAACAGCTGTGTACTCAGGCAAGTTGCTTGAGTATGTGTCCGCTGCTGGGACGTCTTGACTGCGGCATGTGTCCTCTGCCCTTTGTCAACCCATCGGATGAAGCGACACGCATTGATTGACCTCGAGTTTATGTGCACCTCAAGCAGCGAGTCGATGGAGGACCGTGGGCCAGACAGGATGTGGTTACTCACTCCACATAGGCTATCATGCGCCAAGGCCCACCACTGCTAACGAGTGCGCCTGCGTTGAAGGCGACCTCTTGAACAGCCAATCACAAATGCCGCAAGGCTGGTCTCGCCCGGCGGCGAATAAGAAGCATGCGCGCCTGGGTCGATGCAGGCTGTCCAGCCAATAACCTCCAAGGCCGACCAGACAATGACTGTTCACGCTGGCCGCTGGGATGCCTGTTGCTGCTAAGCCCGCACTTAGGACCCGGCGGGCCTCCTGGCTGGTCATGCGCTCTGAAGTTAAACTTCTTCCTGCCTAGTCGCCGTTCCTCTGTATACAGAAGAAACTATTCCTATTATTCTGGCCTCCACCGACTTCCCTCTTAGGGAACCCTGGGCTGAAGATCGGAGTTCCTAGGGTTTAACTTGCTTAACCCCCTGCAATAAGGACATCGCGGGCATCTAGAACTGCCTTTCAGTATCCCCCTCTGCGTTCCCCACGTCTGTCTTGTGTAAAAAGCTAACATAACCTGATTGTCGTAATTTCCCGTATGTTTTTACTTAACTCCATAACCATATCAATGCACTGACATGGCGAGAAGTTAAGTAAAGCAAATACGTGCTCGTAGTGGCCCAACTGCCAGTGCAACGCTCAACCCTTCGCGACTGCCTCCACTTACACACAAAGCTCCCCTCTAATCCGGTCTGGCCAATCATCTTCAACGCTGACACCCACGTGACCACGATGTAGTGACTCCCGCTCTCTGTCACTTCGGACTCCGGTCCTCGTGGCTGCGGACGTATGCCAGCTGCACGACTGCTGACTTTCTTTTACCTTTTGTCCACTAGCTCTGCATCGACTTTACTTTACCTCACACCTGACGTCCTGCTTCTTCACTTCTCATGCAGAACCGGGCCTTGGACTCGCAGTGGCTAGGGTCTCCTGTATTAAATAAAGCTACTGCAAAATGCTCGCCAGCCAGTTTTCTGAAATCTCTGTCTTTGATACAAATCAAAATTATCGATTGTGAATTAAATATTATTTTAGGTAGCGTATACTTAGGGTGGGAGGTAGTTTCAAGAGCTAGTGAAGAAAGACACGACTGCTAAAATGCTTAACTGGAGTATAATCTGTCATTTTTTTAATTTTTTTAGTTGATCGCACGTGTGTAGTGGCCTTTTTGCAGCCACTTGGAACCCTAGACCAACCGCTGACGCATGGCGCCTTTAGCTTGCTTGCGCGCCCACTACCTCCTGAGGCTAGGCGCTAACTGTCCTTGACCGACGCGCACATACTCCTCAGCGCAAATGCGCGCTCAGGCTAGCCAGCGTTAGCCAACCGCAAGGTCGTGCGCCCTCGCTAGTCTAGACATCAGCAGCCCCATTGGCCCCCGGGACAAAGCATTCGCCGGCGGTTCCTGATGCTCTAGTCACTCCGGAATTGACGCCCTAGCAGCCGAACTGCGGAATGCCTTAACGTACTCGATTTTTACGTTGGGTCCCAGCATTTTGTTCATAAGCGCACCGAAGAGCTGGATGTCTGCGGAATGCCGGTCCGTGGGAGTGGTTGCGGCGGATTCTGCCAATCCCTGCATTATGACGTTGGATTCTCTTTTAGCGATATTTTTTGCGCCTACAACATTGTCGCTTACTTTCTGACTAACAGCTTTTGTGCTGCTAGTTTGACGGTTATGTGTAAACAGTAAACTCTTCCTTCTACTCTGGCCTTCCCAAGACTTCTCATATCTCCTAAGGAACCAGGGTCTGGAAGATTGTAGGTGTTAGGGCTAATAGCCTTAGCCTTAACTCCTATAACTGCTGACCACAATCGTGAGATGAACACGCAACTAAACTTCTGATGTGGCCGAGCTCAATCATCGTCAGACCTCCCTCGCCTACAACTGAATTTCTCCTGTGTCATCTCATTTGGCCAAGAAATGGAAAATTTAATTACCGACACCCTGTCGTGAAGCAAAAGGGAGATGCTCAATCGCTCACAGCCCACCGACCTAGGCTCTGGTTCCTTTCCCATCCCACGGAGCATTTTCCCGCTATGATTGGCAATATCCAGACCTCCTTCCAAACACTGATCCTACTTCTACTGCCAACGGTGCCCCTTCCTCCTGTTGGCGAACACTACCACGGCATACTGATTTGCCGTCGAGGTTCAACGCAGTCAACCGACCTCCTCCTGCGTAGTTTAGATGACCAATATACTACAAGATGCCGATGCACGCGTAGTCGAGAACTTTCCTCCTACCGCAGACCCAGTTGCCCACGCTGACGCGAGAAGACCTTTCCTCCTCCCAAGCGGCACTGGCGGCACTACCCAGCCTCTCGCATGCCAGCCACAACTGTCCCGTCAACCTTGCTCTCGCAAGCCAACCACACGAACACCAAGTGTTTGAACCCTGCCGTTGGTACGTACCTCCGTCCCTATCCTTTACTAACCTTCCTTCGTTTCATTTCTTTCATCAATGTAATTCGGTCTTTGAGGGGAGCACTTGTAGTGGCCTTTTTGCAGCCACTTGGAACCCTAGACCAACCGCTGACGCATGACGCCTTTAGCTTGCTTGCGCGCCCACTACCTCCTGGGGCTAGGCGCTAACTGTCCTTGACCGACGCGCACATACTCCTCAGCGCGAATGCACGCTCAGGCTAGCCAGCGTTAGCCAACCGCAAGGTCGTGCGCCCTCGCTAGTCTAGACATCAGCAGCCCCATTGGCCCCCGGGACAAAGCATTCGCCGACGGTTCCTGATGCTCTAGTCACTCCGGAATTGACGCCCTAGCAGCCGAAATGCGGTCATTCGTGAGTCAACCCTCTTTACGTCTATGCTCCATTCCATTGTGTACACAATAAACTCTTCCTTCTACGCTGGCCTTGCCAAGACTTCTCCTATCTCCTAAGGTACCAGGGTCTGGTAGATTGTAGCTGTTAGGGCTAATCGTCTTAGCCTTAACACCTATACGTGCAATAAAAGAGGTCCTGTTTGCGGATTAGTTTCAACGACGTTCCTTAATTGCTCATTTGGTAAAGCAGATTCGGGTTTTCTTGAAGTCCATTTTTAAGTGTTATATTTCCGGAAATTGCTTGTTTGATCAGCAATGGGATATGCTGCCCCATTCAGGAAACGGAAGGCGAGGAGTCCTACAAATCGGAAATGATGGCACTCGAAGTTCTATAGGCGGGGTAAACGAAACTGGCATATAACTGCCTCGGAAGTTGACATGTCGACAAACAGAAGGTTCTCCCAAATGACAAGTCAAGCAAGACTATGTAGGAGGACAGAAGTTTCACTGCCGGATAATAGAAAGTACACAGGCGAAGTTATGCACGCCCAGTCTGTACGTTAAATTGTGTGTTCGGTGCTGTGGGAGCGAGACTGCTGGGCCATGCACTTAGCCAGGTGGACATGCGCGCATCTATTGGCTGGAACTAACGTGCGCATTGAGCCGCGACACACGGGGAACATAGGACAAGCAGGGCATCGCGGGGCCTCTCGTAGCAGTTGGCAGACATAGTGCGTGGGCGTTGAGCTGGCGCGCGTAAACACTGAACATGCGTGGATTTTGGCAACAAAGCTAGCGTGATTAGGCGAGGCAGGCTCCCACGACTCTTTTATGGGAACGAAGATTTTAAACAGTACATTTATGCCAGTAGCTTGTTTGAATATGTAATAAAGCGGAAAATGCAGAGTACAGAAAATTGGAAGATGTAAACGGGCGGGAAGATGAAAATCTATGGTATGTAGATACTCCAGGCGAACCGACTAATCAATGCGAATGAGAAGGTAAGAATAATCTATCGGAAAATCTGAATTTTGCGCTGGTCGCGACTAGAGATAACTAAAGTTGACAATAGTTATAGTCTAATCCTAAATAAATCTTTAAAGCCTGACCTTAACCCTAAACTGCCAATTTCTAACCCAATATCAGCCCTAGCCTTGACGCTACACCCTAACCCCAAGCCGAACGCTACCCCTAATTATAATATCGCAGTGGGTTAACTTAATAGACAAAACCCTTGCCGCTGTCATCTTCAGTCGTAGTTCCTTTTGGGAAGAGAAGTGAGACTCAAGATGGCCGGTGAATAGGTAAGAAAAATTTGACTGTCAGACGAATGCACGACCACCCACGAGGCGGAGGATGGGTCCAAAGCGTGTGAGCGTGGCAATCATCACAACTTCCAAGAACGTTTCTTGTGTGCTTCAGCCTTGAAAGGGATTGTCCAGACAGATTTGATACAGCGTACAAGTGTGCACGCGCTAGCAGCCGTGATGGGCACGACATTTATCGTTGGTGCAGTTTACAGCACCTGTGATTGGCTGTCCCACAGGTGGGTCGAGACTTGCAATCACGTGACCTCATGCGTGAGGTGGCACCGAGGTGGAAAGCGCCACAGGGCCCCTACCGTACCACTGAAGATAGGCATGACGGGGAATGAGCGACAGGGGGTGACTTGAGCCTGCCTAAATGAGCTAAGTAAGTATTTCCTTGAACCAAGGTTTATGTGGGGCTACATATCCGAGTGATAACATTTTAAACCATCGACCATTAGATAATTCCTCTGCAGTTTGTGCCCCGATAGTCCATTCCCGAATGCCATATTCATATTTGTTGTGACGTTGACACCGCATTTTCCTAAATTGAGCCCCTATGAGACACTCGACTTCAGTGTTTTCAAACCCGCTGTGTATGTTTTCAGAAAAAAGTAATCTATCAAAGCGGCTGTACCAGTAGACAGCCAGGTAGTAAAAACAGTTTTCAAACAACTTCTTGCACGCAGCCCTGATCGACCAGAAATCAAACATTTCACGCTGAACTACCGAAAAACGCATGGTCACCAGAAATCGAACATTAAGTCACTGCACGTAGGGGGGAGAACTCTTACGACTACTGGTATTCACGATGTAGTCATTGATGCCAACGTTTGGCTAATGCCTACACAGCTGCGCTCTTCTCTTGCTGGTGCAAGTATCGATCCGCGCAGCCAGTACCTCATCGACGGCCCACGTTCTATCGGCGTCAGCCAACGCAGCTCGTATGAGAAAAGGTGGCACAGGAGCTAACAGATCCTGTTAAGGATAAGTGATCTAAGTTGCCTGGATTTAAAATACAGAACCTGGTCTGGTTATACTTACTACTTCACTGCTGTAGGAAGTAACCCGCCGTGTGTTAACTACGACATTCATATAACAACATACAAAATTATTCTGTTATAATTTTTTTAAATCAAATTCCTCTTCTTTATTGAGACTTCCGCTTTTAATTTTTTTAAATCACTCAATTTTGTTGCCAAGAAAAATAAATTTAGCGGAAATTTATTTATTCGTTATGTTTTCTTGCACATATTTCGCTTTGTTCGCGGTGAGACCTCACCCTTGAAACCTTCCATTCACGTTCTGCACGATTCCGCAGTTAGTTGTGCCTAGATCACGGCCACCTTTTTCAGGCTTCGGCCCTCTGAATGGTATTCTAAGCCAAACGACCTGAAACTAGAGACGGGTAATAGACGTAGTCCAACGATCTCCTCTGATTTGACCATTTTTGTCATAGGAGTATTCCGGCTCAGACTAGGCACCGTGATATAGCTATTTCGGGCTATTGGCCCTCATCAGCCACGGGTAGCCAACTCTAGTGTAGCAGCTGAAATTGCCGCCGCACCATTTTTGTACGACGTGAGAATTCAGCGATTATGTTTTCGGTGAGGAAATGCTTCAGACCGTGTTGGACCGTAGTGGTCGCTGCTGCCCAACGCCCACCTAACTCTTGACGTTACAGACAAGGACACTCAGAGCAGGCCCTGGCGTGAATGTACTTTTCGGCCTGCCTCCGACCAGACGCAAACTGGCGCATGAGACAATCACCCCCACGCCAGTGTCTATCTTTGTGCGGGCTAACCAATCACCATCAAGGCCGCGAGACTGAGCGAGGATTCGGCAGCCGCCCCGATGACTGACGCTATACTCACTTAGCATTCTGCCCCCTCGCGGGTGGACGCGCCGTCGCTGCTCTCTCAAATGGCTCTCACGGTCGAACTCCACGCCAGACCGAGTCAACCCTCCTGCTAATTATTCTCATATTTATTCTGTACAGGATACAATCTTCCTACTCCTCTGGCTTTCCAAGACTCCTCTTATCTCCAGAGGAATCGGGCCTGGAAGATCGCAGTCGTTAGGGTTAAATCGTAGTAGCTTCAACACATTGCAATAGCCCTCCTAAATCCTGACGCCACAGATGAGGTCACTCCGAGCATAGGACCTCGCGCGAAGGCAGTTTTCCGCGTGCCTCGGATCATGCACAAACAGACGCGCGCCTCTCACTGCCAGCGAACGCACGCACGTTGGCTTCCCGTCGTGATCTCAATCCGTCCAATGGGATTCCTGCGTTACTAGACTAGCTTCATTAGTAGATTGGCTTCAACCTGTCTGGACAGACCTCAATGCGGTGACTGCCGTTAGACGTCACTTCGGGCTTAGCCCACCTAGCGGCTGGACGTGCGCTCCGATAGTCAAAACTTCTGTACAGAATACAGTCTTCCTACAATTCTGGCCTTCCCGTGACTTCTCGCATCGCCCATGGATCTAGGCCTAGAAGAGCGCAGCCGTTAGGGTTAAACCTTAGTAGCCTTAACACCACGTGATAAGGCTTCCCGACATGTTTGAGCAGTTTTTTGCTCAAGTCAAAATCTTGTTCACTGAAAGGAGTTATAATGATGGTTAAGACCCTTTGTGTGTCGTTTGCTTTTCACTCGCTCAAGCTTATCGATTTTCAGTTACCTGTTGCTACGACCCACTCACTGCTTTATCTTTCACCGAGGCTCAGTGTATTTTTAAGTTGATGAGATACGACTTTATATTTTCACATGCCCACTGATAATATTGAGATTCCTATCGAATTAAGTGTTGGTTCGACCATCGCAAGCGAAGATGTCCACCATTTGCTCAAGAGCAGGGACGGTGACTGAAGTCAGGTATATTGAATTAGACGCGCCGCCATCTACCCCACTCTAACCCTCTCAACTGTGTTTAAACGGCGACAAGAAAAGTCGAGATAGCCGCACAGGGAAAGGGTGTAGGCTGCAGCCGTAAACACCGCCTAAACTTAGTATATAGTGACAGTAGACTTTGCGCCGGTACTACTGCACTGTCTACTCTCACTCACCTAAAGTAGGCGTCTAGCCTGATTCTAAGAAGCCAGGCCTAGTTCTGCTAAACAAACACTACTGCTATTTCTAATGTTACTGTTAGGGTGCAGCTGATTAATATTTTCGCTGGTACCATTTCAGTCTGTATTGTAACTCAGAATTAACGCTGGTTAAATTCAGTGCAGGGTTCATATCCCCTCAAACCTAACAAGAAGTGTAGTAGTACTGGTGCTGGCACTGGTGCCTCCATTTGTCAGCGTTGACGCTGACTGAGCCTTCAAAAGGGTTCCTATACCCTTGATCTGAATGAGGAAGGTGAATCTGGGTTTGACTGTTTCGGGAAAGTACATGCTTTGGGGCCTGAGCAAAGGTATGCTTGCCTTGGCTTCCACACTCTCAGCTCGATCCCTCGAGCCGTACGGATTAAGACGCTGTTGCCATAGGTGCTTGCTTATGATATAAGTTCTAATTCTAGAAAGTATGCTTACTGAGGCTAGTAGATAGTATACAGTAAGTACTGCCTGTGTATCTTCTGTTTAAGGAGACGCATCTAGTATGCACTCCCTCGAATTAAGTAACAAGAGCCGGAATGCATGGGTTGTTTCGGACGGAGTTTTTTTTAAAATTTGCATGAAGGGAGTTTAAGCCGTGGGTGTGCACAGGCCACTACAATTATCACCTTCCGTTCCGTATAGGCAGAGAATGGGAAAGGCCGGTAGGGGTAGCTTTTTGTGTACAAAAACTCTGTGTTAGACAGTGGCCGCCGACGCACGGAAGCTTTGAGCCTGAGCGCGCTTCTGTTTGCTAGCATGAATGTGGAAACGTCATGTGAGAGTGAATCACGGACATTTTGCTCAGTTGTTAGGCTCCTGTGATGGGCTGCCCAGGGGGAAGGCCGAGAACCGCAACCACGTGACCTCTTGTATGGCGTAGCGCCGGAGGTGGAAGACGCTACATGAAGCTTATCAGGTACCTGCAAGAGCAGGTGAGGCAACTGATAACGCTCCCTCCTCGACACTGTGTGAAAGCGACCCGCAACTGCACGAACCATTCTCCTAGACCGAGGTTTACGCGCGGCAGGGGACAACCACACTCTAGAGCAGGTTCCCTTCACCAAGCACGTGCCTGAGTCAGTAAGTGCACATAATCTGACCAATCCAATCCTCGACTTCCTCGTGGTGGGATGCAGACAACGTGGGTATAGTCACGGCTAACAGAGGTCAATGGCACTGGGAACGGTACCCGTAACGAAATTCCAAAGAAACTTCCTGGACAATACAAATATCATGGAGCTCAATACTGCTACGGCGTCCCGGAGAGCGACTCTCTCCGTGATAGCCTGGTGCCCGGAATGTCAAATGTGCGAGCCAGTACCCTAAATTCGTAACACAACTTGAACATCGGTTGCTGGGATGTGTGGACATTGCTTGCTGCCGGAAGGCAAACACTTGTAGCACACCCATTGTGGAACTATAAGGTAGACGTTGCCTGTTTTTCAGAAGTTAGACTGTTAGAGTCTGGATCGACAGAAATCAAGATCCCACAAGGGAAGGTTGAGTACGTGCTCATCCAGTGGCCCAAAAACGAACATAGGACAGCATAGGGCGGGGAGGGACAATAGCCAGGTTATAGCACTCATATAGCGTTTGATTCTATCTCAGATCGGATTGCAACAGCCCGCTTCAAAGGCACTTTAGTAAATATGTCTGTGGTTGCTGTATATACCCCAACATTGCAAGCAGACGAAGGGAACATAGCTGAGTTCTATGAGCACCTTCAAACTACGGTTTCCAGTATATCCCCTAGAGCTTTGTTCTCCGTAGCCAATGACGGGAATTTCAGAACTGGTCCATGCGATGAAACCAGGAGGCACATCCTCGGAAAATATGGACTGGGCCAAAGTTGTGACAACGGAGAACTATTGGTAATATTTGCTAAGTATAACCGTCTGGTCGTTAAAAACACTCGTCTTCAACACCTTAATCGGCAGTTGCTAACATGGTATTCAAACGATAGTTAAACGGCAAACCAGATAGGCTACATCTTGGAACGCTCAAGGAGGGTTTCGTCTCGGTACAGGATATAGTGACCGATTTTCATTCTTCGCCGTATGCTAGAAAACCTACACCAACATCAATAGATAGCTAGCGCTTGTTTTATTGACTTTAAGACCACTTTTGATTCTATCGAAAGAGATTTGTCGCTAATCTTTCTTGCTGACAGTCTCCCAACAAATTTGCCTCATCTACTCAAAACCTACTATAGCACAACATCAGTCTTAGTAAAAGCCCTTAGCGACAAGGATGCCCTCGTTCCCCAGTGCTTAACTTCTTGATCGACTGGGTAATGCATCAACCAATTCTACCTGATAGTGGATGTGAAATGACCCCTGAATTCAGAGTAGCTGACCTGGACTATGCCGATAACATTGTCATAATTGGTAATACCCCTTAGTCACTACTGCCAATGCTAGACCGAATCATCAACTTCGCTGTAACTGTTGGTCAGGAGGCAAATATGCGCAAGACAAAGTTCCTGACTACGCATCTTGGCAGAGAACAGCCACTGTTTATCAGTGGTCAACCCATTGGAGAAGTTAGCTGCTTCCGCTATTTGGGCTCTAATATACTAGCCAACAGACACACCAAAAAGAAATCAGAGACCGAATCGCACAGGCTCGAAATGAATTTAGGCTGCTAGCCAGATTACTTTGGCCTCGCTCAGACATCCGCTTACGTACTAACCTTCTAATATACAGAGCACCCATCAGATCGGTGTAAGTATACACCGGCGAAACAGGGTCAGTGAGAAAGGCGGACATTCAATCACTCGAAGTCCTCGGCCGTTGGTCTTTAACGCCTCCCAAGAGTCTCCTGCCACCGCTATCAGTGACATTCGTGAAGGGGAACCACAGCAGACGCGTCTACGACCGCGTTCCCACCCACACCCGGCGGCCAAGGTCTGCTACACCCATCTCCCTGCGTTGAATCAACCGCCCTCAGCCCAACCAGTGTTTTTGATGACGGAGCAGCCCCTCCCGGCCACGCTGCTCCGACTCCTCCTCCTCGCCGCCGGAATTGAGGCCAACCCCGGACCTCTCTGGTACTGCTCGTTCTGCCGAGTCCGCCTGGGCCGCCGCGACTGGTCTGTACGTTGCGGCTCCTGCAATGGTTGGTGCCATCTCCGCTGCAGTGGCCTTGCCAAAGCTGCCGATTGGTCGCCCGCCTTCGCGTGGCCCAGCTGTCCCGTGCCCCCCACCGGTCTCCACGCCTCCAGCCCGCCCTGTCCTGAACCCAAATCCTCTGGTCTCCGACCTTGCCTCACCACCTGGTCTAAAGATGCTACAGTTCAACGCCAACGGCCTACTCGGCAAGCTTGACCAACTCCTAGCCTTCATGCGTTCGTACAGCATAGCTGTGGCGGCTATCCAAGAGACAAAGTGGTTTAACTCCACTAAGGTCCCTTCCTGTGCTGATAACACGATCGTCCATCGCGACCGCGGCTGCAACAAAGGTGGCGGTTTGGCCTTTATGGTGGACAAATCCATTGCTCATCACCAGCTACCCCTGCTTGGTGCCAATCCCACGGAAGTACTGGCAATTCCCCTTAACATTGGCCCGTTGCCGCTAACTGTCGTGAACGTGTACATCCCTCCAACTTCCAGTTGTCCTCCTGGTTTCACCGCTTCTATCGCTCCCTACTTACCTTCTGGAGACAGTTTGGTGCTAGGTGAATTCAACGCCCACCCCGACCTATGGTGCTCCAACTTGGCGGCCGATTCCCGGGGAGAAGTCCTGGCCGATGAACTAGAACAAGCTCCCTTCGCAGTCCTCAACGAGGACAGCCCAACGCGGCTCCCACCCAATGGTGCCCCCAGCTCTCCCGATGTCTCCCTTACCAGTCTCAGCCTGGTAGCCTCCACCACCTGGAGCACGGAAATCAGCCGAGAGAACGATCACCTCTCTATAATGCTCGAATTGGTCACCTCTGCCGACCGTATCAAGGCTCCAAACAGGCACTTCATCAACTTCAAGAGAGCTGACTGGGCAGCGTTCACCGCCGAAGGCGAAGTTGGAACCGATCAGCTACCACCCCCACCTGTTTCCACACGGTGGAGCGGGCCGTTCATCACCTGCTTCTGGCAGCAGCAGGCCACCATATACCGAACGGTCGGATTCCCATACTCCGCCCTAACATCCCGCGCGAAGCCTCCCGACTAGAACGAGAGAGAGACGAGATCCGAGCGCGAGATGCAACTGACCCGCGTGTCAGCGAACTCAACGGCTTGATTACCAAGACCGTCAATGACGACAAACGGGAACCTTGGCGTGAAAGAGTTGATGACTGTAATTTCCGCGGCAACTCAGCTGCTACCTGGAAAGTTATACGCAATCTGACCAAGCCCCGGGCTGACACACCTAACCAGTATATTAGCTTCGGGGATGGCATGTTCATTTCCAACAACGAAAACCTTAGGACCGGATGGCCTGGCACCTATCCGTTTGCGCCATATCGGCCCTTAGGTGGCTGCCTACCTGGCAGCCGTTTTCAATCTTTCGCTGGCCAGTTCAATCATCCCCGATTGCTTGCGCCAGTCCACCATCATTCCACTGGTCAAAGTTGGCAAGGACCCCAGTCAAGCGACCTCCTATCACCCAATCACCCTCCTCAGTCCACTGGCAAAAGTTTTGGAACGACTTCTCCTACCAACTCTGACGTCTGCTGCGGATCTGTCCAGCCACCAACATGGTTTAAGGTCGGGTCGTGGCGCAACAACGGCTCTTTTCGAGCTCAGCGACGCCATTCTCGAGGGTTTCAATCAGCAGAAGCCCGCTTCGCGGACTGTGGCTGTCTCAATTGACCTGTCATGAGCCTTTGACTTTGTCCGCCACGATCAGCTCCTGCAGGACTTGGTCTCCCTGGACGTCCCGACTGGCCTGGTCCGACGATTGGCCGCTTACATCCGTGGCCGCCACGATCGTGTCCTGTTCTGCGGCACTCTCTCCAAGCCCCGTAAGCAGACCTGCAGTTTTCCTCAAGGCTCTGTGCTCAGCCCGACGCTGTTCAACATTTACATGCGGGAACTCCCACTCCCTCTGGCACCCGCCAAAGTGGTATCATACGCGGATGATGTCACTTTCTTCTGCCAGCACCATAACATTTATCAGGCTGCACAGGTCCTCTCGGAATTCATGCCTAATATTGTGGACTACCTCACTCAGCGCGGGATGTAGATCTCGGGAGCCAAGTCGCCCGTCACTATTTTCACGCTGGATTCGAAGGATTTCAATCGTCAGCCGGCTATCATCGTCAACGGTAAGGTTTTACCGCTGGTCGTAAGGCCAAGCTCCTCGGCATCCGTTTAGATCCGCTCTTCACGTTCGCGGACCATGCGAGGGAGGTCGCAAGTAAAGTGAGCCGGTGCACTAAGGTCCTCCAGGCTCTCGTGGGCACATCCTGGAGCTGCTGGGATGAGATGCTGGCGACCACATTCTAGGCGATGGCCAAGCCGCATCTCACCTATGCGGCACCAATCTTTTCTCCCACAATCAGCTCCTCCAACCTTCGCCGCCTTCAGTCCGCACAGAATGGTGCTCTCCGCACGATCACGGGCTGCTATAAAACGTCGCCCATCGATCACCTTCATGCGGAGGCTTCTGTCCTGCCGGTCGCCGCACACAACAAACTCCTGGGCCAGCAGTTCTGGTGGATTTGTTCACAACCTGGCCACCGAACCACCATCGTTGCAACGCTCCCGAGCCTAGCCGTAACGTTCGGACGTCTATCCGAGGTCTCCACAAGGCAGCTGTCGCCTCATCTCTCTCCGCCATCAGGACAGGCTACCAGCGCCTTCACCAGAGCCGTTGTGGACGCAAAATCCAGCTACCATCCCCCGGTCCTTCTGGGTAGCTATCCACCTCCGAACGTCATCTCCCACGGGTGACTCGCTGTACCCTGGCGCAGCTACGCAGTGGCTACTGCATGCTCCTTCGCCAGTATCAACACCGGCTGGACCCGTCTACACCCGACTGCGGCGTCTCACCGCATGACTGCCGCCATCTGTTCGCCTGCAGTTCCCGGCCAGGCACCCAACTCACCCCGAAGACGTTTGGCTCAAGCCGGCTGAGGTCGTGGCTTTTCTGTCTCACAACTGCACCCAGTTTGGACTCCGGCGGGAACCCCTGATCCAACATGGGCTACTAACCAACCAACCAACATTCGTGAAGATGCTGCGGAAAACGCAGTGTAACCATACCTGTTTTACGTTCGGATACTCGTAAAGATCGTATTCATCGCGGCTACCATATGAAAACGTATAACGCAAAGGCAGCGACACGCGTTGAAATAATCTGCAATGTACTTCACAGCATGGCGTGCTATAGCTCAGGACATATTTAATAGCTTTTGAAGCCTTCATAGTACAAATAGAACCCAATCTCACCTTTGCTCAATTCCATTGCCCTCCCTTAACAACCGCGAGCGAATGTAAAGCAATGCTAAAAACCTACAGCCCGGGTAACTTACATATCCTGACGTTGACGCACTTACTTTCTAAGACTGTCATTAAGCAGGAAGCTACCCTAGGTGTCAATCTCAATTAGTAATTGAAAAATCGACACCGTTCAATAGCGTTCACAAAGTGGGACATCTGAATCACCTGCCCAAATGCAAAGCTTAATTGAGTTTCACAAGTCGCCGCTAAATCTCGAGAGACACGGCTTTTTGCCCTGTGTAAAACTAATAAGCGAAGGTTTGCAAAAAAGCCGCAGAACGATTCATAAAAAAACAACATAAACATGATTTGAAGACTGTATTCTCAAATTTTAACAAGACTTTCTTCCCTTATTCAGCCGGAACCAATCACGATGCGCCGGAATTTCCACTATTCTACAAAAAGGAAATTTCAGTAAGACGTACGTTTGCATCGTAACACACATAATAAAGTCTTTTTAGAACGCTAATACTAAATCTCCTGCATTTCAGGAGTTATTTTCTTCGCTTTAATCAAAAGCAGCAGAAATGACCAGGATTCACATACCTGCCTGATGCTGAGTTCAACACCACTTATTAACTTGCCTAAATATGGGCAATTTTAGAGGCTCACGAGAAAATGTCACTCGAACTTCCAAGCATGCGTCATACGCACACAAACGATGTCGAGAATTAATTTTGCGTTTGTACGAGACACAAGCAAAGCCACTGGTGACAGATACCAAACGCTGATTTTTGAATAACAAATATGGAGACATTAACGGAAGTTTTACCCATTTATCTCTCCATCTCGATCAGCTTCTTCCACCGCAACTTTATGTGCCTCGGATTAAGAGATCTAGAATACAAAACGGATTCATTAGGTTTATAACAATGCGTCAGTCCTGTTGAGCTTGAAAATCATGGATCAAGTGAAGAAGGTATCATCATGAAAACGTTACATTCTGTCACGAAGGAATGAGACGTGTTGTGAGATTACCGTGCTCCTCCAACTGTAATCGAAATACAAGAACAAGTTAACATAAAGCAAATAAGACTCAGGCCTATCATTGAGGAATCACGTATTCAACGGTTTGCTCTAAATTTCATCAGAAAGTTTACCTGTCAGGTGGGAATCACGTACGCTGACACCCGGAGAGGTGACGAACATCCTGTAAGTTAAATAAACAAATTAAAATGCAATTCAGATACTATGTAGCAAAATTTTGTCTGCACTACTACACATTCAGAGCTCTCATCAGGTGTGCTATTAACCCGAACAACACACTAAATGTAACCCACGGCGGCGAAGCCACGCGCAGTACGATTGGTATCCCCTTGATGACTGCTGGCTTTTAAAATTATACATAATCGTTCATTGCATACAAGCCGAAGTGGGAAGCTGTGCCATGCCTAGTATAGCCTGCAATTAGAAAAATTGGCTTACAATATCTCGTAAGAAGACAACTAATAATGACTACACGCAAAAAATGATTGTTTCGGGCGCCAAAGGCGGACGAGATTCTGTTTAGCAAAGCTTTACGCTCCCGCTATTTCGGGAGTGATTTACTTTGCACTCTAAAAAGTATACCGGGTGTAGTTTAAAAGCCTCATTCATGTCAAGCTTCATATTTATGTCCATATATTGCCATCATTGTTAGTGTGTTGGTGTAATAACGGTTACGTTTTATCGACAAAGCTATTCGAAGACCGAAGACGTTTCACGCACGCCTGGACTGTTGTTGGTTGACATTATATGAAGAATTCGCTAACCTCTTACAACGAACCGAAAGGGAGACCCGGCATAACGTAAGTAATTAAAACCTAAACGACTGAAAGGTATTCCGGTGATATAATTTGATAATAAAACTACTAGTAATGAAAATGTCACTCAAACTTCCAAGCATGCGTCATACGCACACAAACGATGTAGAGAATTGATTTTGCGTTTGTACGAAACACAAGAAGTTACTTGTGACAGATACCAAACGCTAAGTTGATAAACACCGGGGCTTACCCTTCTGTGCCTCCATCTCGATCGGTTTCATCCGCCGAAATTAATGGGCCTTGGATCAAGAGATCTAGAATGCAAAACAGATTTATTAGTTTTTGAACAATGCGTCAGTCCTGTTGAGCTTGAAAATCATGAATCAAGTGAAAACTTTTCATCATGAAAACGTTACCATTCTGTCACGAAGGAAGGAGACGTGTTGAGATTGCCGTGCTCTTCCAACTGTAATCGAAATACTAGAAAGTTATTTTTGAAGCAAATAAGACTCAGGCCTATCATTGAGGAATCACGTATTCAACGGTTTGCTCTAAATTTCATCAGAAAGTTTACCTGTCAGATGGGAATCAGGTACGCGGACACCCGAAAAGGATACGACCATCCTGTAAAGGAAATAAACACATTTTGAAATACAATTCAGATACTATCTAGCAAAATGTTGTCTGCACTGCTACAGATAAAGAACTCTCATCACGTGCGCCACCTACCTTAATGAAGAACGGAGTGCCGACGACCACGTGCGGTGCAACAACCAGGATCCACGCAGTCAAACAAACAGTACGTGACACCGTCTGTTACGTTGTACGCCCTTAATTTTCTTCCTTCGTTTATGTCTTCTCTGTATACATTTTACAAGTTTAACCTGAACTAAGCCAATTAGCTTGTTCAATGGAGATTTATGGACACGGATTAGAATGCCGAAAAGGGTATTAACGAACTGGCTGAAACAAGGGGAGGCTGGTCGAAAAAAATGGGGATGTCTTCTGTCCTTCATCTACGCTGTGGACGTTCCCTCTTGATCTCATTAAGAATCAAGTTGGGTTCTAATTATAATTGTTTAAAAAATGCAAATTATGCTTTGTAATTTTCTCATATTCTCATATTCGTAGCGCTGCAGATGCCAGTTCAAGGAAAATGCGCAGTTCGGTCAGGGATTTTGGAGCGGACCATTATTGCACCAAAATTCTTTTTTCTCAGGAGAAGCATGGATGCCTTCAATACGTATTTCATGCCCTATATACGTAACCTTATCCTTTAAGAATGTACGTAAACCGTAGTCTGGCATCGCGTAACGCTGTTAATACGGCTGAAAAATTAGGGTTATGGTGTGTTATTGTGTGGCCAACACACAATTACATCGTCTTGATATACTTGGCACTAGATTGGTAGAAGATGAGCAATTGCTACCTTCATCAAACGTTGGAAGTTGGCCAGTCCATTGCGTAACACAAATTTCATTGTCTCGAATTCAACTAGGCTTTGGGGAACCATAAACAAAATCTTGTGATGGTCTGCTATTATTCCAACCTTAAGTCTACTGTTGAAAATCAGCATACGCCGCTAATGCGTCAAGGGTCATGGAAATGCTGGTAAGTGGACAAGAATTGCGTGTAGTCAGTGCGATTTGTCGCATGTAATTGACACAAAAACTTAACGTTCCCCTTTTTCTTCGATACGAGTGTCGCCGGGAAGGCCCGTGGTGACTTTGACGGACTTATAACCTGATTTATGAGCGTAAGACCAAAAGGTTGGTGGAATTCTTGGTGGTATTGGGCAGGTTTTCGCCATGGTGGTTGTCAAATTGGTTTGGCGGTGCCCGTTTCAATCGAGGGCTGTAAGTAAGCGGTGCGACCTAAAGAGTCCTTGTCCAAGCGAAAACGTCAGCAAACTCTTCCAGTAGTGATCGTAGTGTATCTCGGGCGTTTACGGAAATATCTCAATGATCAGCCGGCAGTAAAACAATGGTTTGGATGGACGCGCAGACTAGATCTTCATCGACCCCAGTAATTCACTTTGTTAAGGGAAGAAGGCTTTAGCGCTTGAGCTCCCTATTCATATCCAAAAATTGTAAAAGAGTTTAACCTTAACGATAGTATATACTAGTGCAATAGCCCGGCTTCGCCTTAAGGCTTCCTTGCCCATTATTGTCCTTTATGTAGGCTAACGGTTTGTGTGCTGTATATAAGAACCTCTTAAAATTATTAAGTATAAGGTGAATAGTTCGGCATTTCTGAAGTCATTTTGACTTCATGTAAAGTATGTATATGCTCAAAAGAAGCCTTTGTGGAGAAAGTTGCGATAAAAATTTTTAAACAACTAAAAAGATTGTTTAAATATGTAAGCCCGAAGGCTGCGCCATCAACTAAAGTTAAATATCGGTTATTCATGAAACGTATGATACTTGCAATGACTAAGTCATGCTTGATGAAGAAGTGATGATCCATTGAACGAATCTTGAGTTTTCTCATGCATATAGCGAGGTGACCCAGTGTGGCTTGACGGTAGCATTAAAAATTGGCCGTGATCAGCATTATTACCACCATCATTAAGTATATTGTCTCTTAGGTGGATGTAGTTGTCCACGCGAACTTCTTTCTGGTGTGTGCGAAAATAAAAAATATCGCTCTGTTTCCATTTTGGCAAACATATCAACAGCAAATTGGGAAAAAACGTTTGAATCCACTTAGAAGGCTGTAAGTTCGTTCTCGAATCATAAGAAGATATGAGTAGAAAGCTTTACAACTGAGTGTTGTATTGGTGCCGATTTGAGGTATACCGAAGTGGTAACCATCTTCACCATTAACATGCAAGAGAAGGTATTGTAAGGCGTCGAATGAACGGTGTGTCTCGTATATCCTGTGCATTCTCTTATCTTTCCTTCTCAAGACAATTTATTTGTTCCCATGCTGTGTTTCTGACATGATGACGGCCCCACTTTAAATCCCTCTTTGTTAACATTGCTCTTCACTTAAACTGTGCCTTCGTTCACAGTACACGTCCTGCCTACAGACAGCCCTCTCTTTTGCATACATGACATTCTGCCTGCAGACAGCCTTCTATTTTATACACATTACATTCTTCCTATCTACAAACTGCCTTCCGTTTCAATAAATATCATTGGCGACTCAGCTTAACGAACATGGCTTCATTATTGCCTACACCGTTACCTTACTGGCCGAAGGGCGCTCCAAAACCTTCAAATACTTCCTGTTTACAATGGAGGATTACATTGAATTAATCCCGACTTTGTTGCCTGCTGTTAAACTAGACGTTACGCCTAATTTAAAACTCTTCCGGGCTCATCTCGGAGAGCTGGGACAGCGTTACTTCGACGCCCTTAAGTTGCAGGAGTCTGCTGATCACCAAACAGCATTTACGAAGCTCGAAGGAATGTGAAGTGGAAAAGAAAACATTTTCTTGAGGCGCTATCGTTATTGCCAGATGCATTAAGAAGCCAGTCAATATATTTGGTGATTTTCTTAGCAATCTTACTCTCGCCGTTCAGGACTGCCGATACACAGCGATCATGGCAAACGAATTCCAAAAGGCGATGCTGCTAGAGCAGCTGGTTGTGAGTTTATGGAATAAAAAGGCTCGAGAGAAGGTCTTATCAGAGAAGGATGCTTTATCTTGGGAAAAAGTCTGTGATCTTGTCATTCATCAAGAGTGTGCACAGCAAAACCTTCAGCATCTGCATTAGTCAAGCACTGGATTTACATCATCTTTGGAACCCGATTTGGCGCTCTCCCTACTCAACACTGCAGGGTTTTCACCTCAACGGAACCCACAGGCTCCTTCCACACAACAATCATCCTGCTACCGTTGTGGTCAGCACCATATCCGTGGCTAAGAATGTAAGCACCAAAACGCGATTAGTCAATTTTGTACGAAAATAGGCCACAATGAACAAGTTTTTTTTACAAAAAACTGACGGGCTTGCATGCCATGCACCCTAATCCAGCTGACAGTGACGAGGCGATACTAAAAGTGTCTTCGAGAGAAAAGCCGCTGCAATCACCCTTCACCATCATACTTCAAGTTGATCTCCATCCCATAAAGTTTGAAATCGACATTGGTTCAGCTGCTTCTCTCATCAATGGGGGCTCTCTTCAAAAAATTCATCACCTCCTTCCGGCTCGTTCAACCTTTCGTATTTACACTGGACAGGACGTAGACTTTCGAGGACTCATTACAGCCGAAGTCGAGCACGATGGTGAACTTTATTACTAACTGGTTCACGTGGTCAGAAGAAGCCAAAAGCTAAATCTCCTCGAACGGGACTGGTCTGGATAAAATGTGTTCCGTCGGTGCTATCCCACATACATCGAATTGGAGTTAAGCCCGCTCTAGATTCCCAGTTAGTGAAGGACAAAGAAAATATATTGGGACGATTTGAATACGCACTACCACAGTCCACATTTTAAATTTTACTTGAAATCAGAATGTCAGCCCAAATCCTTCAAAGCTCGTTCAGTCCCCTATGCAGTTACACCGGGGGTGAACGGAGAGTTAGATCACCTACACGAAGCGGACGTTTTTTAGCCTGTACAATATTCGGAAAGGGCAGCTCCGATAATTCATGTTCTTCGAGCCGATATTTCCGTGACTATTTCTGGTGACTGCAAGCTGACTATCAACTCAGCAACCAAACGAAATCCTCATCCTCTCCCGCGCATCCAGGACCTGTATGCATCCATTTCAGGTGGTCAGTGATTTACAACTTTGGACTTGAATCATGCTTTCAGCCATATCGTCCTCAATACGAAATCCCAAGACGCTACGACCATCAATACACACCGCGGTTTTCAGCCCTTCACTGCCCTATGCATTTAAAATCATCAGGGCACTTTAATGCTGGAACTGATTGGACACAGAACAACGTGCCTTCCAACAGACAAGGGCGGCCATTACCTCATCCTCTTACCGGATTCATCACGACCCAGACACACCTATCCGACAGAAATGCAATGCGTCCCCGTACGGCCTGGGTTTAGTTCTCAAGGACCGAATGTCTTCTGGTCATTGGTGAAAACAAAATGTTTTAAATAGCTGAGGAGTACTTTCCCCATCTTTCTACTTCCCATAGCAGCACTAGCGTACGGACTGATGAACCACCGCATTCTCCCCCTTCACGATGCTGCCCACTTGATGATGGAGGGATGCTGTGTATTTCCACTCGTAGTGTCAGGACATCATGACACGATGGGCGCGTCAAGTGCCGTGTAATGCCACAGACGAGCGTCACCCATTTCCTTGTTCTGACTGGCCAGCCTTCACCCCTGGCTAGCGGACTCACCCTGCTATGTATGCCCGCACATGATCTCGGGACATCCTGCAGAAGTTCACGCAAGGTGTTTATGATCTTTGACGCGCATTATTGCCTTCTTTATTCTGACTGGCTACCTTTCAACCAATGAATTTAAGCCCCACCATAAAGCCCCTTGGTTAACATGACTCAGACACACACCTGTTTATGGACAAACTTCTGTTTTGCCTACATAACCTTCCGCATACAAACTGCCTTCCGTTTTGAATATATAACATTAACGACGCAGTGAAACGAACATGGTTTCATTATTATCTGCACTGTCTCCCTTCTGACCAAAAGGCGCTCCGAAATGCTCCGATAATTCGTGATTATAATAGAAAAAGACGTTTGATGATCATATTCAACTTATTCGGATGTTGTCTCCTATAATTAAACTAGACGTTACCTCGACGTTGAAACTCCTCCGAGCTCATCTCGGAGAACTGGAAATGCGTTACTTTGACGCCCTTATGTAACAAGAGTCTGCTGATCTCCAAACAGCATTCAAAAAGCTCGAAAGAATGTGGGGTGGAAAAGACAACATCTTCCTGAGCCGCCTTCAGTTTTGTCAGATGCGTCAGGAATCCAGCCAGTACACTGGTGATTTTATCACAAACTTAAGTCTTGCCGTACAGGACTGGCGATAAACCGATGCTGTGGCAACTATGTTTAAGCAGACGATTCTGGTTCAGCAGTTGCGTGTGGGCTTGAGGGATGAAAAGGCTCAAGGTTTATTCCTTGAAGGATGATTTATCATAGGAGAAAGCCTGCGATATCAGTTCTTCATCAAGAGGCCGTATAAAAAAACCTCCAGCAGTTGCATCACTCAAATATTGGAGTCATAACCTCTTTGGAAACTGAACTAGCGATCTC
>JAYGXS010000005.1:49085066-49106265 GCA_036362985.1 Ligula intestinalis
GAGCTCCCTATTCATATCCAAAAATTGTAAAAGAGTTTAACCTTAACAATAATATATACTAGTGCAATAGCCCGGCTTCGCCTTAAGGCTTCCTTGCCCATTGAGCATGGCTGAAACGACGGGACCGGTTCAGATTCCGTCGTAAGGTGTTTTGCAAAGAACGCATTGAACAGTTCAGCCTTCTCAGACTCATCTTGCACAAAGTTTTTATTTTCATTCAGTAAGGGGGGGATTTCGTGACCTCGTTTAGCGGAGGACCGACGGCGGAACAGTTGGGCAATCGATTTTGCAGAGTTTAACTCGCTGAGTGCGCAAGATTCCCTATGTTTGTCACGTGTAAGACGAATCTTAGACGCTAATTCGAAAATCTCTGCGGAGAGTAGGGAGGCTTTCATCTGGTCTTCGGTCATTAGTTGTCCATCGGCTGATATTAGGGCAGGGATCAGTTCCTGAGATCTCTTCGTGCTTTGTATGTAACCGTACAATATCTTGGGGTGTTCCAACGACTTGTGTAATATGTTAAACCCGTATTTCTTGCGCAGTTTAGTAGCTTCTCTTTTACAAATGGTACTTTGTTGCTTATACTCCCTTAAGTGTTTATTGGAGCTGGTTAATCTGTAGCGCCTCCAGAAGCGGTTTCTTTGAAAGCGGCCTGCAAGTTTGAGTTCATCCACTTCAGGTGATTCGTACTTGTCTTTCTTCTGAAGGGACAGTTGAGCCAAACAGTCCTTTTCAACGTTGAGCTAAAGATCATCCACTGTTTATTTGCCCCACCTTGGAAATCTGTTTCCCATGATATCTCTGACATTTCTCTTCTCATAAGTGGGAAGTCGCCCTCCCAGATGTTAATTTCCCATGTGTCGGAGGAGTAGGGTTTGGAGAACAGCGAATACGCAAAATACAGCATAATATGGTCACTTTACTCTAGTGGGGGTCGATCCTGCAGGTCAATCACAGTTTCTTCCTCTCGGGTAAAGGTAAGGTCGAGACAGTTGGACTGTTGTCCTTCCCTAGCCCGCGTTCCAAACACGACGGTTTGGCAGAGCAGTTTGTCTGTGGCCGATTGTAGTAATTGGTGATTGAAGTTGTCTTGAAGACCCTGTGCAGTCCATGTCTGACAGTCAACACCAGGAGCGTTAAAGTCCCCAACGATGAGGATTTCTTTTTTCTCACTAACCCTTTACAATTCTGCTATGAGGATAGTGTCTTGGTCAGGAGTATGGTTTGGCGGACGGTATGTCACCAAAAGCGTCAGTGGCCTGGTGTACTTAGCAGATATAGTAATATTTAGCACTTCCAAATCTCGTGCTGGGACCGGTACTTCAGCCATGGCTGTCAAATTGCAAGTGACAGACTATAAGCCCTCCTCCGCTTGTTGTTCTGTCTTTCCTGAAAAGCTGATATCCTTTAAGCGATAATCAAGAATCAGCGATATCTTTTGAAATCCAGGTTTCAGTTAAAGCCATGATGTCTGGTTTCACCTCATCGACCAAGTTCTTTAGTTCGTCCAGCTTGTTAAACAGCTTTGTACATTTGCGGTTAGGATCTTTAGTGATAGTTTACTCCGTGAGGCCCAACCCTAATCGTGACAGGTTTTGGCCAGGGGAAGGGCTCCTTAACTTGTATCATTTGCCCATCCTTTATTTTCAGGCCCTTTGCTCAGCTTTCGGTCCTCTCTCTCAATTCTATCCTTAGTTGCCTCATTTCCATCCATTCCCTCGGCTCGTAATATAGCTGAAAAAACACTTGCTTGTGCGAATTTCGTAAGGCCATTTTTCCTTTTAGTAGTTTTGATGCCGAGCCTTCGTTATCGAATATAACTTTGAGAGGCCTTGGGTTTGTTTGTAGGTCGCGGCCTAGGTCTGCTTTACCCAGACGGAAGGCTTTATTTACGGTATAGGTTTCTCCATTCTTTAGGACAGCGCTGGCGTATTCGTGTATTCGAGTATCGGGTAAATATTTGCCATTTTCCATTCGGATGGCAGTTTTCCTATTTCGAAGGAAGAACGAAAGATATGTGCCAGGGGCTCTGAGAGTTCGCTTGCCAATTCTTTCAAGAACTTGGCTGGTATATTGTCTGGGCCGGATGACTTTGCTTCTTTGAGGCCCTGCAGCTCCTTCTCAACTACAGATGTTGGAAATAATAGTGAATGAAGTGCCGGACCGGCGTTAACAACAGTACTGTTGGCGTTATCAGAATGAAGCTCGGTTTCCCTAGTGAATACCGAGGCAAAGAACCGGCTACAGTACACGGCTTTCTCGTTATTCTCAACGAATGCTCCGCCATTATCATCCTTAAGCACTGCGAATGGATCCCTGTTATCCATAAATGACATGAAATGAAGGCAAAAATGAGCACTCACACTTTCCCCTTACGCATATAAAATGAAATATGCTACAGGCAGCACAAATGCAGTGACGGATGTCTTGAGTAGGCTTCCTATTGCAGACGACGGCGTTAAAGGAGCACCTGATCTTGAGACTGTGAATCTATTGCAGTACTTAGCCAGCGCACCGGTAACCTGTCAACCGATTAGACAGTGGACATCGAAAGAACCCATTTTTATTCGAGTAAAAGGATACTTGCAATCTGGCTGGCCGCCTCCTGCCCCTACTGAGTTTCAGCCATTCTAAAGTCGTCGAAACTAATTGAGTCTCCAAGGCGGATGCATAATATGGGACAATGACGTAGAAGTGCCGCCGCAAGGCCGGTAGGTCATCCTTAAAGATCTACGCAATGCTTATCTTGGTACGGTTAGAATGAAATCTCTCGCCCGCAGCTATGTTTGGTCACCCAAAATTGGCGCACATATTAAAAATATGGTAAAAGCGTGTAACGTGTGTCAAATAACACAGAAAACGCCACCGAAGGTACATCTTTGGCCTTAGACCCTGCCAGACTCGCCCTGAAAGAGGGTACACATCGATTACTTTGGACCATTCCAAGGACATATGCTCTTGGTGGTGGTCGATGCTCACACTAAATGGATTAAGGCCATTCAGACCGGGAATTCCTGTTCCTCAATTGCTACAATCAACAAACTACGATCTGTGTTTTCTACTTTTGGAATACCCGAAATGGTCGTTTCAGACAATGGACCAGCTTTTACTAGCGCAGAATTTAAAGAATTCATTGAGGGAAACGGAATCAGGTATTTAACCACTGCCCCATACCACGTGACTTCAAATGGCCTTGCAGAGCGCGCAGTTCAGACAATAAAGCACGGACTAGTGCAACGAGCCAGCCCGAACCATGGATGCTTAAACGAACCAAGGTCACTTGTGGCGCGGATCCGGATGAAAAGGATGTGAACGTCTATTGGTGAAGATGCCGGTTTTACTTCTCTATCCCACCACTGCCACCGATGTTGCGGGCCAAGGAA
Source organism: Ligula intestinalis (assembly GCA_036362985.1). NCBI lineage: Eukaryota > Metazoa > Platyhelminthes > Cestoda > Diphyllobothriidea > Diphyllobothriidae > Ligula > Ligula intestinalis. The sequence goes on from JAYGXS010000005.1 coordinate 49,088,450, forward strand.
GTTGGCACGCTTTTTGTTCAGCTACCGCATAACACCAAACAATTCAACTGGTTACTCACCTGCAGAATTAATATTCAAACGGCAGTTGCGCACGTCTCGATCTACTGAACCCTTCACTGCAAGATAAAGTAATCGCAAAACAGCTAAAGATGAAAAAGCGATATGACCGCGAATATTTGGCCCAAACGAAAGCGTCTACACACGACTAGAATAAGTAGCAAACTGGTATCTGGTAGTATTTCGAAGAAACGAGGGCAAATAGTAGAGTTAGCGTTAGAAAATGGAAGAATCAAGTGCCGACATCTGGATCAAATTCGCAGTCACACGGACATGGATAGTGAATAATTCGAGAAGTTCGAACCGCCAGTAACTCCTGATGTTGATTTCCACGACCGGAACTCAGAAGATGTACTGCATACTCAGAACACAACTTAACCAGTCGAGGAATATGTTTCCCATCATTCTACGACCCATGCCAGCCCTATTATAAGGACCGAGGAGCCACCGACTTTACAAAACGGTGCAGAAATCTAAAATACCACCCTGAGAAGGTCAACATGAATCTGCAAACCAGTCCAACGTTTTCAGGACATAATCCATTATAACTTTTGCTAACTCTTCATTTTTATGCAAACAGTATTCTCCCCCTTCCAGATATTGTTCACTTGAGGGTGGAGGAATGCTAGGTATGCCCACACGTGATGTCGGAACATCCTGCTGCAATTCGTGCAAGGCATTTATTATCGTTGACGCGCGTTACCACCTTCTTTATTCTGCCTGGTTACCTTTCAGCCAATGAAGTTTACGCCCCACCATAAAGCCCCTTGGTTAACATGACTCAGACACAAACCTGTTACCTTGTACTTCAGCTTACCTCCTGCTTACGGACAACCATCTGTTTTGCCTTTAAAACATTCTGCCTACAAACTGCCTTCTGTTTTGAATGCATAACAGGCCATAAGCTGGGTCAAGCGCGACTGGGTGACCAAAATTGCCACTGCGAGACCACGTCTGTGGCGTCTCGCGTTTGGAGCAGGTGGGCTCCCGAACCGCTACAGTCCCAGAGATCGAGTCGTCTTCTTCTTCTAACTTACTTACCAACACGGGCTGAAACATAGGGAGTTTTTTTAAGGTTTTTACGGTCTTTGAGGTGTTGGAAGGCGCCCAAGAGGTGCATTACCAACTCTTTACAATTGCCTGTAAACTGGCATCATAAACATATAATTATTATTACTTCCTGGGACTCACATGTCCCCTTGTATACAGCAGTGGGTAAGGAATGATCATGGAGTCCCCAGAGTGCGCGTGAAGTGCTCTACACGCCAGTAAGGGCACCTGGTTTTAGGGGGTAGAATAGGTGGGGCATAGTAAGGTACAGACCAGTGCGCAATAATCAACTTAATTATTACAGTAACGCGTCTAAGTTGGGGATGTTCTCTGACATTTGGTGAGTTAAATCTTTTTAAAAGCATCAGCAACACCAACTGGATTAACGGCGGCGAGGGGAAATTGGAAAATGAGAAATTCACCCTACCTAGAATTTGTAAGTAAGTGGTTATTCCCATGGTTAATTTTAAAATACAGTTTGCCTAATAAGCTGACTTAAGCGGTTATTGTACATGTTGGCCTTCCGAGGACCCCTATGTACTTCAATATCATCACCAATCCCCACTGAACCAACGGCCGGCGCGCGAAATATTGGCAGATTGTGGAAAATTCAACTTACTTAAAATTCGTAAGCAAGTGGTTATTGTACATGTTGGCCTTCCAAGCACCCCTCTGTAATTCCCTGCTGAGCAGTGGCCCTAAAACAGAACCTTGGGGATACCACTTAGAACAGATGTAGGGGTTGAATTCAAGCCACAGATGCACACAGTTTGCTATCACCCTGTGAGAAAATCTGTGATCCATGCCAACAGATTTCCTCTTATTCGAATTTCCGATTATTCATGCATTATTATTTATACATTCGACGTTTATGTGGGACGCCGTCGAACGCCTTCTTGAAATTAGTATAGATGACGTCAACACTCACCTTCTATTCAATATGATACCCAAGCCACAACTGAGACATAAATTAACCCGGAATACCAATTCTCCTAACGATAAACCCATCTTAAGCATGAAGAAACTTGATCTTGATGCTTTAGACAACTTTAGTAAGCTTTATAACCAATATGCTTGTCTGTTTACGGTCCTTGGTGCCATCTTTGATGGAAAGGTATCTACGCTCACTTCTCAGCAATGTGAGAAACTAGAGCCTTTCGTCAATATGGTGTCTACTGAGACCCGTGATCGGCAAAAAAGGAATTTTAATTTTGTTTTGAAAAATGCTTCGAAAGATAAACAACCTATAGATGTTGCTGTTCAGTTTCTTTACTCTTGTGGCTTTAATTTTAAAGTTGCAGAAGCTAAAAGACTCTCATCCCGAAGTAAAAACCCGCCGATTCTCGTAAAACTTTTTTTCGGCGATAGAAGAAGACCCTATATTCTCTCAGCATGAGCAGTCAGCCAACTATTTAAAGGAAAATAAACTTTACATATGCAGGGATAAAACGCCAATGGAGCGTCGGGTTTTGACTAAAGTAGCAAATGAGAACACTGCCTTCGGTTCAACAAAACCAAAAGTTGTTTCTGAGGCCGGCCCTCCCGCTCAGGTAAGCCCACATCCCTCTGGATCAATGTCAGTTTCCCCTGATACTTCTCCCATTCACCTTACTCGTGATTCGAGTGAGATTGTAGCCTCGTCAAGTTGTTCTCCTTCTAAGCCAACCACGTCTGTGATAGCTTTAAATTCCGATAAACCTATGAACGCCCCTAGTAAATCTACGTCAGTTTTCAAATTCGGCAATATGATTACCGATAATAACTCAGTATCTAACAAAGACCCAACCGCTCAAGCTAGCGCTTTTCCTATCCCCAAATCTCATCAACATTCCCAAATAATTCAGCCAGCTAATAAAATTAACCGTTTTTCAAAACCAGTCATGCAATTTTCGAAGGCAAATTTTCCGTCAAATTTTGATATAATGCCTCAAAATCCTATATTCATGCCCCCTCCTGGTTTTCCCATGCCACACTTCAGCCGCCCTTTCTATGGAGCCCCCTCTAATATGCCTTTCTACAATACACACCGTTCATTTGATAATAATTACTTGACAAACTGTAGACCAGGGCCAATTTGCTTTCTGCTTTTAGTTTCTCCCATGCCGTTTCCCTTTCCGCCACCAAGTTTTCCGTTTTTATAAATACTGACGAGCGTAACCTGAATCTGAAGGATACGCTCAGTATAGTCTCACTCAATGCGAGATCAGTTGTTAATAAGATGACAGAACTTAAAACACTAGAATTTGAGCTTGATCCAGATGTGCTCTGTGCCACTGAATCTTGGACACACTCTCTTATTGCTGACTCGACACTCGCCATAGATAATTATAGTTTGTACAGACAAGACCGCATTGAAAAGCGTGGCGGTGGTTGCCTTCTTTATATTAAACCATCCTTTGTACATTTCCCGTATCACCTGAGCATTTCGTCATTTTCTGGAAATTTTTGTCTTATTTCAGTCATCCTGCCACACAATAAAAAGCGATAATTGGGTGTGTCTACAATCTTCCCAGTGACTCAAGTAATGTAATGCAGCTGTATGAAATGTTTGAAAAAGTTGCAGAGACTCAATTCGATGTCAGAATAATTATAGGTGATTTTAATCTGCCAGACATTGACTGGCATGCAAATACCTGTCCACCAAGATTTCAGAAATTGGTTGACACTATTAACTTTTCAAACATGTCACAACTGGTCAGTTCAGTGACCAGAAATGACAAAATATTAGATTTAATTTTTACAAATGATGTCCACCCTCTTCTTATGAATTTTCATCGTGATATTTTCAATAGTGACCATGCCTTAATTCACTGTTGTTTTCCAGTCTCTCTTTCTAAAAAACCCGATGTAAAATGCAATAACCTCGACTTTGGTAACGTGAACCATGAATTAGTAAATGATTTCGTAAGTACCCTAGATTGGCATAGCATATTTTCAACTAACGAGCCCTACTTCTTCCAGGAGCTATTGCAAAACCTAACAGAAAATATTCAGGCTCTTACCCCATTTAAGATTTTTAAATCATATTCAGCTTCTTCTACTGTGCCACATTTTCTCCAAAATAGACTTAAGAAATTACAAAAACAACTTAAGGATACGTCTAATAGCTCTTTATCAGTTCACTCAAGAATAGTGCAAATATTTGAATTAGCGCTTAAAATAAGGCTTGCACGAGATAGGCGTAGAGAGGCCACAGCATTAAGTTATGCGAATTCTTCCAGATCAGCTGCTCAAGTCTTCCGTCTTCGGTCGTCGGCTCAGCTTCAGATAGTCACACCCTTACTCAATGGCAACAATCATTTTGTTACAGAGGATTTGAAGAAAGCAGCATTGCTAAATTCATTTTTCGCCAAGTTCTTTACCATCGAAACTAGCCCCACTCATGTAATCCCCCTGCTGTGTGATTCAAATCTCAGTACCCTTAATTTCTCACCCACTTGTATTCAAAAAGAAATAAGTCGTCTTAAAAAATCACATTCGGTAGGAACTGATAACATTCCAAACTCACTCATCAAACAATTAAGAGATTTCCCACCCTTACTGAGTATGTTATTTTCAGTGTTTCTTGAGCATGGCTTTTTCCCGGACTACTGGAAAACTTCTATTATAATTCCCGCATTTTAATCTGGTTCCCGATCAGATATTCACAATTATCGCAGTGTTCATAAAACGCCCTCTCTGGCTTAACTCTTTGAAAAACTAATTGCCAAAAAAATTACAGATTTCTGCATAAACAATAACATTCTCAGCTCCTCACAGCATGGCTTTTTACTGGACAGATCTTGTGAAACATACCACATGTCTTTTCTAAATCTACTTACTTCTCATCGTAATGATCATCTATCTGTGGTAGTTATCTATTTTGACCTTAGTAAAGCATTTGATAAAGTTCCTCACAGGAGGCTCCTAGCCAAACTAGAGGCTATAGGATTTCGTAGTCCTCTTACTGACTTCATCAGATCTTATCTTTCAAATCGACAACAAAAGGTCTTAGTGGGATCCTCATACTCTTCTCCTACCACAATTTTGAGTGGTGTCCTTCAAGGTACCGTGTTAGGTCCTCTGCTCTTCTTGCTTTACATGAATGATACCTCATTGAGTGTTAAACACACCCAATCTTATATTTATGCAGATGATCTCAAGTGTGCTTACTCCTTCTCTAACTCTACGGCCGCGAGATGCCTAGAACAAATTCACTCTGATCTGCACGCTCTTTCGGCGTGGAGCTCAACATGGCAGATGGAGTTCTCACCTTCTAAGTGCCGATACATGTGCTTTGGGCTTGAAAGGCTGCCACAACCTGTTATTTTTCAAGTTTACCCAATGACTGAATGTTCCACTATCAAGGACCTAGGATTAAGGTACACCAATCTTAGAATACTGTTGCCCCTTTTTCGGTCTCATGAATGAAGGTAGCCGTTCAAAAATTGAACAAATTCAAAAAAAGTTCACACGAAAACTGCTGTATCCGACAACTTCTAATACTTGCTACTCAAATAGGTGTCAATTAACGAAACTAAGGTTCCTTTGGGTCAGGAGATTGGAAGCAGCCTTTTCTCTCCTTTTTCGGCTTAATAATAGCACAAATTTACCCAGGACTTCTGTCATTACCCCCGTCAGCCGTCCCTACAACCTAAGAAACTCGGCACTTGTTATACCCCCTTCTGCATCTTCCTCATGTAAACGCTCTTTGTTTTTTGCTTCCAGATATAGCTTTCTTTGGAATAACTTGCCAATCGAAATAAGGTCGGTAACTAGGCTGTCTGCTTTCAAACGGAGACTGCACATTTATCTTAACACTGATTCTATTAACCTTCTATTCTCCTCATTTTTCCGAGCAGATTTCTCCATGACTCCGAGAAAGGACCATTGGGAATTAAGGAGATCTGCTTGAAACTATTCTCTCTGCCTCGTGTCCCCCGAGAACCTAGATGTTTCCATTAACCACCGCTGAATCACACGAAGCCACGCGGAAGTACTCAGTCTAAAATGTTGCAGTTTCGTTGAATACTCACATTCATCAGACCACCCACACCTATTTCTGCTCTACTTCTATCTTCCTAAGCAGTTTTTTCTCTTGCACACTTTTTGAACACGGAGGCCCGTTGAACACTGTCTCCATTTTCACTGTAAGAGTTTTTTTTAACTGCCATAAGTTTTCGTTTTTAGTTCAAAATTACCTACAAAACATTGCTAAATATTGCCCCTAAAGGACAATTTCTGCTGACATTATTACGACTTTCTACGTCTACTTGCACATATTGTCAAATTATTTTTTGAATTTTTATTTTTTCGAAATTAACTTTGTATAGATAGTGCCATACCGGCGCTGAAAAATATAAATTCCAAATTCCAAATTCCAAACATTACCATCTTCATCCAGTGCGTGAGTCCACTGCTCGGTCGAGAGCAATAGGTTGGAAAGGCAAGAATGGTTCTGTCTGAAGCCGTGTTGGAGCCCTGCCAGTAAGTTGTTCTCCTCCAGGAACTCCATTATCGTCTTCTTAATTATCGTTTCAATCATCTTACAGCAAATAGAAGTTAGGCTGACGGGCCGATAATTCAGAAGAAGAAGATGCGATCACTGGAACAAGAGTCTTATTTTCCTCGCTAACTTTAAGTAACCAATTTTTATTACCGGCAAACGTAAGGGAGTGCTGAATACGCGTATTTCTGGCTTATTGGCCTTCATCGGCAGCACCTACTCAAGTCAAGTATAGCTACAGAAATTGCCACTACACTTGAGATTCGAACCCGTGACCAGTGAGCTAGAGACAAACGTCCTATCCACTGAGACAACGGATCGACGTCTTTGCCGGTTGTCGATCGGGATATAGATTAGTACATAGGTGTACTCCGATTTAATTCAGGATTCACCAACCCTGATTGTTTCGTCATGGCAAGTTGCTGACACTTCAGCTTTTTCTCAGGTGAAACAATTATGTTACTCGCTAACTTTAAGTAACTAATTTTTATTACCTGCAAACATTAGGGTGTGCTGAATACGCGTATTTCTTTCTGATTGGTCTTCACCGGCAGCATCTATCCAACTCAAGTATAGCTAAAGAAACTGCCGCTACACTTGAGTTGGGTAGGTGCTGCCGGTGAAGGCCAATAAGCCAGAATTACAAGTATTCAGCACTCCCTAAGGTTTACCGGTAAAAAAATGGTAACTTTAAGTTATTAAGTATCATAATTGTTTCAGCTGAGAAAAAGCTGAAGTGTCAGCAGCTCGCCATGACGAAACAACCAGGGTTGGTGAATCCTGGATTAGATCGGAGAACACCTATATACTAATCTAAAAATCTTTCTTTTGTAAGCGCAGGAGCTATAGAACACAATTAGGCCTTTTATATTTGGAATAAACCTTTTTTGAATGTAAAACTAACGTAATTGGAAAGAAAATTATTGTTGTTTTAATTAACCTTTTAAATGCCCCTTCAGCAGAGAGAACCCGCACGTTACGAAGTAGTTTGGGTCTCGCAATGGCTTCCCGTTTATTGCGTTATGTTCGAACCAAAGAGTTTAGGGACTATCTCATGAGGTTTGTCTTGATGTTTTGTAATTCTATTTGTTTAGCACGGTAAGTAGGCAGTCCATTGTCGTAAACTGATCTCATCTACAAAATGTAGGTTTTTTATTCACATATTTTCTTTGTTGAAATGTGTTTGCAGACACTTTAAAAAAAATACTTTTAAACTTTTGAAACTAATTGACTGACTTTATATTTTTGTTGTCAAAAAGTTTGGTTTCATAACTTTTCTGAACTGAACGGTTAATTCGTATGATTATTCGGGCTCACGCCTATTTCCCTTTTAACCGAAAAGAGTGTTTATAAAATGTGCCTTTCCCTTTCCTTACGCGGTATTTTACCACTCTCGAATAATTATTAGTGTTGAGTTGTTTTAGGTTATTTTACATTGAGGTACACTATGCATATTGACAGTTGCGGTTCAGTAAGAAATAGTTGCCACAATTAACGGGTTTTGCCACAAATATTATTTATGGCTTGATTTGCACATTCAAAACACAATTCCTTGTTTTTTAAAAAAAATTCATTTTTGGTCGTTTCCGCTTAAGGAAACGGTACCCTTTTACCCTTGCACCCATTTGTCTGCTACTTCATCAGCCTAAGTTTCGAGATTGGTATTTGTAATGAAAAGTGGTTTTTTTCTTGGAGCCGATTAAGTCCAGTCCGAGTATGCACTTATGTTCGTATTGAAATTTATCTTTGGATGAATCCAAGTTTCCCATAAATTCCTTTTGAAGGCATTGCAGGTTAGTAGTACTTAGCTTAGCTTCAGTTTCAAGTTTTGATGGTCGCCCATTGCTATTAACTCGTCAAGGGTTGTCGGAGGAGAGATCTGAAGAGGAGTATGCAGGAAACGGATCACTTTAAATAAAGGAGCTATAATTCCAATTTAGTTGAAAGATAATGTTCTGGGCCAGCAAAGCACATGTGTTTGAAGGATTTTTCATCTCACAGAAGGGAAGGCGACTTCACCCAAATTCACCTGTTAGGACGGCCTTCTATCGCCCTACGCGAGTAGTACTCCACAAAAATTCGTCCTAGCTGTTCGATATGTGGCCAGATATTCGTTGCAGTTTGCTTTCTCTTTTCAATCCTGTTCTCGTGTCATCGACTTAATTATTGGAACTTTTCCTCGCGGTTTTGCTCTTGTGGAATTGGCACTTTGGTACCGGTTAACGGGCCCCGACTATGCTATCTTTTACCACGGACTGCTGTAGCCAGGGTCGTTGGCGTCACTAATTTAGTCGGTTTCGAGCTACGCTTTTGACCCTAAAAGACGCCCTCGAAGCTAGTGGTTGTCAGTTTAAGAAGCGAGCAGTCTCACATATTTCGGGGCGAATTCATTGCCAAATGAACAGGGTAAGAATGATATCTTCAGCCAAATCAATGCTATTCACGGTTTTCGCAATCCTTATAAAGTGTATATAAACTCGACGTGATCTCGTCATCACCAGGGATTTTCATTTATGGGGCATCCGCTCAGTCAGTTTTGTGCGACTCTGGCTTCTAGCTTGTGCCCGTTACAGCTGAGTAAAAAATAAGGGCGTCTAACTATCGCTGCCTAGCAGTGAAACAGACTGTCCTCGTCTCGAATGAGATAGTCGGCACTCGCTGCGTCAGCGTTGCGAGGATATCTCCGACTGTTCAAGAGGTCGTTTGGACACTCTTTGCAGTCTGTTTCATGAATTTGGTATTACTGCTCTCGATTCAGCGTCGTCATCTGGAACTGTCTTAAATTATATCTAACCAATATCCGTCAAGGTCTGGTGATTTGTGAAGCTTCGATATCTAGTTTCCATCGCTGGGAAGGTAGTGAGTCGATCTCTTAGCTATTAATGCGTAGAAAGATACCATCTGTGAGTTCGAGGTGGCCTAGGTCACAGCCCTACCAAACATTAGTAGTCATAGTAGCATGGCCAGATATTTCATCCTTTGCGTTCGATTGTGGTCGAAAACAGCGTAGTTATTGTACATTTTCATTAATTGTGTACAGCACGTAGCGTAGTGGATCTAAATCACAAGGCCTACTGTCCTCGTATACAGTCATAACCTTCAGAGTTAACACCATTTCACGGGCCCTGTCGTACAGACAGTATTTACTAAAGTTACAGTTAGCATACTGTTTAAAAACAGGTATAGGGTTGTAGTTATCGTACGGAATGCCTGAAATACGAGTCACGGAAACAGTGATAATAAGTATGCAAGCAAAAGCTGAAAGGTCATAGACGGTCAATGGTTAGAACGAGGTTTTCGATAATGTTTGGTTTAATCAAACAGACCTAAACACTAGCGTGGCATTGACCAAATCCATGCATTTTAAACTCTGCTATCAGGCTGTCATTTCACTTGCGCTGAAGTTACTACGAAGCGGTGGAGACTGCGTTAGCTTCGTTCCCTAACCATTTATAGTGATTAAGACTGCATTGCATGATTTTGAAACAAATCACGTTGCTGAATATTATTTTAAACCAGAAAAAGAGCTCCTTCTTCGTTGTAGACAGACAATTTTTTTCCTGAATAGGGGAATATTCGAAAATCACCCATCTCGCCATGATTACTTCTTCAGTAGTCGCTGATCGCAGCTGTACTATTTTTCTAGGGTGTCTAGCTTAGTTTTCAAAATTGAACGCTAGTCACTAACGCAAGTTCAGTTATCCCAAATACTGTGGGTCGCGTATTTTGCAGAGCGGGTTGGTCGAAGGGGTACGGTGAGACCGGCCTATTTTCTCTTGAAATTGGAGTCACATTTGATAAGCTTTCACGCAATTGCGCGTCTATTAAAAACTAATATTTTTATATCTAACACTTGCTTGGCTAGGCATGTCTTCATCTCAAGTCACTACTCTAATTTGACTAATTTAGTTTTGGGGGGAGCTTAAAAGAAGTAATGCAACCACTTTGGACTAGCCCTTGTTATCACACTTATACCTTGACATTGGGTTTACGGTTAGGATGGAAATGCAACTGAAATGTTCATCTAGTTTTTAGAGTTAGATTTTAATTCCAGAATTGATTTTCCCAAGTTTTGGTGCTTTTTGTTCTGGTGAAAAAACTGCGCTGCCAGTGGCTGACTAGCAGACTGAAAGTCAGACTACACTGGTTCCTTCTTAATGTGGCCCTCTCACTTCGTGGGGTTCGAAACATACGTGGTGACACGCTTATGGGCGGCTCTGGCCGCGCCAGCTGCCTGCGCCATCCCCGCCCTTCTGATTCGTCCTCGACACCGGGTCAAGGTGGAGCAGGGGGAGAGAGTGTGGTAGATGCGACACAAGTGTACCACTCAAATATAATCCACGCGTAAGTCATCGCGTTTGCATTCAGCTCGCTGGAGCATGCGATGGAGCAGGTGTCAAAAATGACGGTGGAACTGTCGATATGCGTGGTCATGACCCCTCACTGTTAACCGTTGTTCCTATGTGCAAGTGAAAGCGAATTTCCCTATTTGGCTGCACTGCGAACAACCTTCACTCCTAAGTAGCCAGCATTGTCTTACGAGTTCGTAATTTACTTACATAGACTTGTTGTTTGTTGGTGCATTTTCGCTGTGAAACTACTTCCGTCAGTCCTACTTTAAACGGAAACGAGGATCACAATGCCTTTTACCTTGCATTATTTTGCTGCGACGAGCCTAGCTCAGCTGCGCGCATATGGCAGGCCCTGGGCAGAGGCTTTTGCTGCGCCAGCCAGCCACTTCGTTGCCAAATTTGTTTCAGAGGAGAGGTCACTTGCTTGACTGCGATTCGGCACATTGTTCAGTATAATCAACTCCTGAAAACGCGCTTGAAACTCACGGCGCGTTAAAACCCGTTGCTTGGAACGTTTCCAACACACTGACTTAATTTTCTTTTCTTTGAACAAGGGCCTGCCAGAAATAGGTTCTCGCGCCTTTGACTTTCTTGAGATCACAGAAAATGACAGTATATCATCTAGTGCTGTTGCGATTCCTCGTATTTTGCTTAAAACACGTTTGAGTTCAGATTTGCGATCGCGGAGTTCTTGGAAAGACTCGGTGAAATACCCACTTTGATTGTGCAAAGATATATAAGAGACAATCGGTCACAGTTGAACGCCACTGTTTCTAGATTTAATGAAATGCGTAAACCGTGGAATTGATCCATTCCAGTTGTCTAGCTGAGTTGGAGACACCTCCTCCAAGCGGTCTAACCATTAATAACTGACGGGGTGCGTAGCAAGCCTTCTTCGTTTACAACGGACATCTTTTTGATGTAGTCTGTTTTTTTTAATATTGCAGGCGAAATCACATTTGGGCAGCGGTTCGAAGGATATAGTGTTGAGCCTGTCAAAACATCATATGAGACAACACCTTATTTTGCCATCTATAGGATACATGACCTCGCGTTAATTTACGCGTCCACTTTCTGTGTAGCCGTAAAGGCAGTTTTTACTCCCCCATGCTTCTTCCTTCTGCGTGCCTTTGATGGCAAATATTACCGCAATGAAGGGGAAAAACGAACTCAGGCGTGTAGTTTTTGATTCTCATTGCCTAAACTGACTGGAAACCGACTCGGGTCTTTTATGACCGGTTGACAATTTCAAACAAACCGGAACCGCCCCCTCTTTTCACCCGGTCGGCGGCGCCTTTTAAACGAGTTGATGTGTCTATAGGCGATATAATTGCTAACGAACTTGCATTACAATTTATGTTCCACACGCAACCACCCATTCTATTATTATTAGTAGTATTTTAAACCGAGCATTTGTCTGTCTGCAAGAATGCAAAAAGGAGGCTTCCGGAGTCCATGAAAATGGACATTCGTGTTTGCACTGCAACCACTGTCTATATTTCGTCCTTAACATTGCAGCACTTTTGGGGCCCTGTGGCCAACTGGGGGCTGCCATTAGCAGCCCTAGGTGACCTGAAGAAGAACCCGGAGCTAATCAGCGGCAAAATGACTTTTGGTAGGTTGCCTCTTCAAGCACACTGACCCTTTCCCTGATCATCAGCTCTTCTCTGCTATTCAGCACTCTTCATGCGCTTCGCTATCCGAGTTCAGCCCCGCAACATGCTCCTCTTTGCCTGCCACATAACAAACGAGACAGCCCAGCTTGTCCAGGGCGCGAGATTCATCGACTTCTGGTAGGTGTTCTGCCCTGCATACTTTCCTTTTTGCACGTTGTTAGAAATTGCAAACTCTGGAGCCTTCGTTCCTTACCTTACTTTACCCTTTGCATTTTATTTTAGGCATATCAAAAATGAGGACCAACGAGAAGAAATAAGGAAGTACTTTCTAATGGGACCCACGGCGGAGGCTGCCGCTCAGTGAGAGACTACTCTGTCACCCCCCTGTTTGTGAACCTTCTCTCCTACCCTCTAAGGTTCTTCCCTTCCTCTGACGCCCGTATAGTCGCCAGTCCACCGGGCTATGTTCGCCTTGTCACCCCTATTTATGGTTTCTCACCTGTTCTTCCGTAAATTTGCGGTTTTACTTACCTCAAAGATGCCTTTTCAACAGATACGCACATACTGCGTCAGCGGTCGTAGCAGAACAGCCCCTCCCCCAGTTTTTTGTATTTCTGTTGCACCGATTTGTAGAAAATGGCACTTTGTTTGTTCGACCTGCTTTCTTCTTTTTTATCCTAAGGGGAACCTATTCAGAACGTGCGAGGCCCTGAGAATGGTGTCATTAGTGCACCTCACCATTTCCGCTGATCAACACTTACTGGATTTGCCAGTCGCCTAGGTCGAAACGTGCGTGATTGAACGTACTCGATTATATTACACTTATGCTCTAGGCGACTAATCAGTTTCCGCCGTAAGTTCTTCATACCAGATAGGCGTTTTGCCACTCGGAAGTTGGGGCTAGAATTCCTCGTTGGGTTTACGTACTTTACGGGAAAAGTGTATGCAAAGACAAGTGCTTACACCTTTTTTCTCACTTACTCCTGTCTATCAGTATGTAGTGCCAAAAAATTCAAGTAGAGATGGCGTCGTTGCCCTAGTCAATGCGCTCTCCCAACCTATTCTGCCTGCATTGTCACCGCACGTGAACGTCACACATCGGCCTGACTGATGACTTGCGAATCCATCGCATAGAGACTGGCAAACCAGTGTCTGGAGACCTAGTATGTACCCAGCGCCTCCGCCGAAATCCTCCGGAATCACACACCACTGGCTAGACACCTCTCACGTAAGTTGGAAGCATGTTATTCGCCCCCCCCCCCTTCCGTGTGGTTTCTCTGCTACATGTGAACTCCGCGCGCTTCCTTTCCCTCGTATTACATTCTGGTGTATTGCATGTGGGGGTGGGGGGGGGGCAGTGGGGGCACAGGCGCGCGCTGACGGATTATTTTTAGTTCTATCTGCCACCTCTCCCAATCATAAGTTTCAGCTACTTAATCGGCACAGGCTATTACAATATTCGCCGGTTATTAAGCCCACGGTTATTAGGCCCAGCCGCCTATTAAGCCCAAATCAGCTTGGAACGGAATTTTACATAGCAAAATCCGCCGGCTACAAAGCCCAGTTTGCTAACAGGATAGAGTGAGATAAAGATGTTGAAGTCACTGGTGAAACAAGCGACGTAGGACCTTGTAGGCCACAGGGAGGTCCAGATGCCTGTTGACAGAGTTAGCGTCTGAGTACCATGTCTCAAGCGTCCACCTTTCAGCTTTTGAGGCTCCTCAGCCTACGGTGGTCGTTTCTTGAATATCGAAGTCAAGGCCAGTCTCTCCGATATGGGTTGCAAACTGTGAGTTAAGGTCTAGTCTTCGGGCTGCCGCCTTGTGTTCCTGCATGCGAGTTACAGGAAGTAACTGAGAAGAGGCTTCAACCACTGGGACAACACCTTTATTCGCCTGACGTTTCGACATCCGACGCAGATTCTTCATGCGCGACCTGAACAGAGAGTCACCGGCACAGCTTCGTCAACCAATGCTCGTGCAACTGAGATGGGTAAAAAAGTGGCACCGACCCCGTGCGTCAAAAACTTCTCGGACGCCATCGGTCGTCTTCTCGCACCACTTGGAGTTGGAGTCACACACAGGTCGGAGGCAACCATTAGGTGTCATAATGAAATCAAAAACCCACTGCCACGGCAAGAAACATCCGGAATCGTCTAAATACTCTGGTGTAGCTGCGGACAAATCAGTTACGTCGGAGAAACCGGAAGACGTCTCGAGACGCGAATTGCCGAACACGCGACAGCAGTGCGGCGAAATGATGCTAATTCTCAAGTTGTGGCTTATTGGACGAGACTCGGCCGCACATTTAGATTTGATGAGGCCGAAATCATAACAAGAGGTGACAGTCCTGTGAGCCGAGAATTACTTGAGTGATGGTTTACGGGCTCCTAGTTTATAAAAAACGGCAACGACCTGCCAAATCCACATAAGGTGTTGAGGCTCAATTTGACCAAAGCAAGTGACCACTTGGGGAACGCGCAACCACCACGTTGTCCTACACCAACACCGTCGAACCAGATGGCCAAGCAATCATTTCGTCCACTTCCACCACGCGTGATGAAAATGAAGCAAGTCAGGCCCCGCATGACGGCAATCAAGTAACCAATGCACAATCCGGCAATTATCGTTAATTGCAGTTATTTATTATAAATGTGCAGAAATAAATCTGGCCTATCAATATTGCAACTTTCTGTGCATATGTTATCCGTTTCTGCTGCTGCTTTCTGCTCATGCCTCTGATGAAGAATCCGCGACGGATGTGGAAACGTCAGGCGAATAAAAGGGATGACCCAACGATAGATTTTTCTTCTTATTCTTTAGTTAACCACTAACCAAATAGCAAAATATTGATTGTGTGTTTTCTGCCAGTATTTACTGTTAAATCACAGGAAATCAATTGCAATACATGTTGACATACTACAGCAGTCACCAGTTATTAAGCCCATTGTTAATAGACCCAGCCGCGTATTAAGCCCAAATTAGCTTGGGACAGAATTTACATAGCAAAATCCGCCGACTAATAAGCCCAGTCGCCGGCTACAAAGCCTAGTTTGCCAACAGGATAGAGTGGGATTCTTATCTCTCTATGCGCGCAGGTGAAGAAGAGTACAATAGCAAACTGCTGGCGAAAAGGTGGTTTTAAAACCCCTGATGTCGTTGCTGCGCCTAATGTTGGTGCTGCCGATGTGGTGCCTCCTCCGCCAGGAAGCGATGAGGAAGATTTTCTTAAGTGGGTGGACATCGATGCACATGTTGAGGTCACTGATGAAACAAGCGAGGAGAATCTTGCGCAGAACTTGGTAAATGTAATCCTTCAGAAGGAAGAAGTGAAGAATGGAGGAGAAGTAAATGAGGAAGTTGTTGATAATGATGATGATGAGGACAGAGAGCCACTTCCTACTGCTGCATATCGTAAAAAAATTGTCTTGTTTTTGTTATTACGTAAAATACAGGCAAACAGCATTCTTTTCTTGTACATAACCAAACTCTACACATAATAAAGTACGTATGTAATGTATAGTGCCTATCCTGCGTTTGCTAATCAAGAACTAGGACTCTCCGGTTATTGCGCCCGCCGCTTATTAAGCCCAATTTGGTCTGGGCCCGAGGTGGGCTTAATAAGCGGTGACTACTGAAGTTGTTTCATGGGGAAGAGCAGAGTGAGGTCGACTGTCCACTCATTTTTCTCACTGCAGATAATCCGACGGACTTAATACTATCACGGTGCGCCGAAAGCCATGGCCCGGAGGGGGTTATCAACTGACAATCCAACTCAGACCTCACAGTCAGCTCAGTGTGTATTTGTGGACTGCCCGACTAGAGGACCGACTACGATGGCTCCTTGACATGACCTCTGGCACTCTAAAACTCGTGAGGTCAGAGTTGGCCACCGCCTTTGCATGAAATCGTGGTGTGTTGTGTCTGGGCGGTCAGGTCGTGTATGTGCATACAAGGTCTGTTAGCCGCTAGGCCCCATTTTCGCATCAAGCAGTTGTCCGGCCCGGACAGGCTAGGCTGGTGTCTGAGAGGGGAGAAACAGAAGGATGCCACTCTGGAGACCATATCCGCAGCACAACGCGCATTCCTCGTTATAGAAGCCGTGCCTTTGACGGGATGGATCCAACTAACTGTGACCTCGATGGCACTCCCATTCAGTTAAGATCCGAGCCATGCTCGTTCCCTTCGTATGCATACCAAAGAGTGCGGTGGCAGAACTAGGTGTTGGTTCGCGTCACATCAACCACCAGTACCCTATCCGGCCTTCGGCTTCCTTAACTCTGTCTTGACACAAGACCCAGACAGATGTTTCGAAAGTCCCCCATCACCATAATTTAACACACGCGCAAGTCACCGTCCCCGCACTAATCTTGCTATGAGGTACAAGGTGGACCACGTTGGAAACAACGGTCGAACTGCCACGTAGGGGGTTTTGCATGTCTTCGAAGATGTCGGGTGGTCCATCTCGTTAAAAAAGACCGGGCATATGCATATGAAAAGGGTTTCAAAAATGGAATGCCTTCGATGACCCAGCTGATGTATATTAACCACTGCATTTTGTACAGTCAAACTGAAGTTTTAGACACTTTACGTAAAACACCTTATGTGCATGTTTTGTTAAATGTCTAAAACCTCATACTGACAATAGTTATCCGCATGTATCGAGTGCCTCTGTCTGATCCGAAGTCTACGGTTGTGAATGCTGGATTTGACAGGCAGAAGCCGACTTGTCCAACATTTTAACCAGCGAATTCTCCGCAAGCGTAGTCTCAGATGAAGTCGTCTGTTTCCAGTGTCACAGCCTCTCCAATATATCTTAGGTTGCTCGGAAAGGACGCCTGGAGCGGTTAAGATGGCTTCTCCGTAGACATCCATACGAGTCCAGTGCTCGTACCTTCATCGCCCGCCTCAATAGAGCTGAAGCAATTATCTCAAAACGTGTCTTGACTAGTTATGCTATCGGGTATTTGGTAAAATTTTGAGCACGTGGCACGTGGTTAAGTGACGTAATTGAGACCTGTTAGTTATGCATTGCAAGCATTAGCGTCACCTTTCAATCTACCGAAATCACTCAGTCAACAAAAAATAAACCCCTCACAGTATGCACACCTGTGGAATTATTTTAGACGGAGCCGTTCTGCACCAGCTTGCCACCAGCATATCTCAACCACTTCCGGCACAAAAAGTGAAATCCGAGTCGGCCACCCCGTTTTGTGTGTGGTCCTGGTGTGTTGTGTCTGAGAGGCCAGGTCGTGTA
>JAYGXS010000005.1:49106365-49121377 GCA_036362985.1 Ligula intestinalis
CCGCATGACGGTAATCAAGTAACCAATGCACAAGCCAGCAATTATCGCTAATTGCAGTTATTTATTACAAATGTGCAGGAATAAATCTGGCCTAACAATATTGCAACTTTCTAAGCATATGTTACTCGTTTCTGCTTCTGCTTTCTGCTCATGCCTCTGATGAAGAATCCGCGACGGATGTTGAAACGTCAGGCGAATAAAAGTTATGACCCAACGATCGATTATTATTCTTCTTCTTCTTAAGTGAACCACTTACCAAATGGCAAAATATTGATTGTGTATTTTCTGCCAGTATTTACTGTTAAATCACAGGAAATCAATTGCAATACACGTTCACATACTACAGTAGTCGCCCATGGTTACTAAACCCAGCCGCGTATTACATAGCAAAATCCGCCGACTAATAAGCCCAGTCGCCGGCTACAAAGCCCAGTTTGCCAACAGGATAGATTGATATTATTATCTCTCTATGCGCGCAGGTGAAGAAGAGTACAATAGCAAACTGCTGGTGAAAAGGCGGTTTTAAAACCCCTGATGTTGTTGCTGCGCCTGATGTTGGTGCTGCCGATGTGGTGCCTCCTCCGCCAGGAAGCGATGAGGCAGATTTTCTCAAGTGGGTGGCCATCGATGCAGATGTTGAGGTCACTGATGAAACAAACGAGGAGAATCTTGCGCAGAACTTGGTAAATTTAATCATTCAGAAGGAAGAAGTGAAGAATTGAGGAGAAGTAAATGAGAAAGTTGTTGATAATGATGATTATGAGGAGGAAGAAGAAGAATCAGTTCCCACTGCTGCATATCGCAAAAAAATTTTTGATTTTGTTATTACGTAAAATACGGACAAACAGCATTCTTTTCTTGTAAATAACCAAGCTCTACACATAATACAGTACGTTTGTAATGTAAAGTGCCTATCCTGCGTTTGCTAATCAAGAACTAGGACACTCCGGTTAGTGCGCCCGCCGCTTATTAAGCCCAATTTGGTCTGGGCCCGAGGTGGGCTTAATAAGCGGTGACTACTGAAGTTGTTTCATGGGGAAGAGCAGAGTGAGGTCGACTGTCCACTCATTTTTCTCACTGCAGATAATCCGACGGACTTAATATTATCACGGTGCGCCGAAAGCCATGGCCCGGAGGGGGTTATCAACTGACAATCCAACTCAGACCTCACAGTCAGCTCAGTGTGTATTTGTGGACTGCCCGACTAGAGGACCGACTACGATGGCTCCATGACATGACCTCTGGCACTCTAAAACTCGTGAGATCAGAGTTGGCCACCGCCTTTGCATGAGATCGTGGTGTGTTGTGTCTGGGCGGTCAGGTCGTGTATGTGCATACAAGGTCTGTTAGCCACTAGGCCCCATTTTCGCATCAAGCAGTTGTCCGGCCCGGACAGGCTAGGCTGGTGTCTGAGAGGGGAGAAACAGAAGGATGCCACTCTGGAGACCATATCCGCAGCACAACGCGCATTGCTCGTTATAGAAGCCGTGCCTTTGACGGGATACCTCACTCCTCTGCTCAAAACGGAGGCTCAGACTCCGATGGATCCAACTAACTGTGACCTCGATGGCACTCCCATTCAATTAAGATCCGAGCCTTGCTCGTTCCCTTCGTATGCATACCAAAGAGTGCGGTGGCAGAACTAGGTGTTGGTTCGCGTCACATCAACCACCAGAACCCTATCCGGCCTTCGGCTTCCTTAACTCTGTCTTGACACAAGACCCAGACAGATGTTTCGAAAGTCCCCCATCACCATAATTTAACACACGCGCAAGTCACCGTCCCCGCACTAATCTTGCTATGAGGTACAAGGTGGACCACGTTGGAAACAACGGTCGAACTGCCACGTAGGGGGTTTTGCATGTCTTCGAAGATGTCGGGTGGTCCATCTCGTTAAAAAATACCGGGCATATGCATATGAAAAGGGTTTCAAAAATGGAATGCCTTCGATGACCCAGCTGATGTATATTAACCACTGCATTTTGTACAGTCAAACTGAAGTTGTAGACACTTTACGTAAAACACCTTATGTGCATGTTGTGTTAAATGTCTAAAACCTCATACTGACAATAGTTATCCGCATGTATCGAGTGCCTCTGTCTGATCCGAAGTCTACGGTTGTGAATGCTGGATTTGACAGGAAGAAGCCGACTTGTCCAACATTTTAACCAGCGAATTCTCCGCAAGCGTAGTCTCGGATGAAGTCGTCTGTTTCCAGTGTCACAGCCTCTCCAATATATCTTAGGTTGCTCGGAAAGGACGCCTGGGGCGGTTAAGATGGCTTCTCCGTAGACATCCATACGAGTCCAGTGCTCGTACCTTCATCGCCCGCCTCAATAGAGCTGAAGCAATTATCTCAAAACGTGTCTTGACTAGTTATGCTATCGGGTATTTGGTAAAATTTTGAGCACGTGGCACGTGGTTAAGTGACGTGATTGAGACCTGTTAGTTATGCATTGCAAGCATTAGCGTCACCTTTCAATCTACCGAAATCACTCAGTCAACAAAAAGAACCCCTCACAGTATGCACACCTGTGGAATTATTTTAGACGGAGCCGTTCTGCACCAGCTTGCCACCAGCATATCTCAACCACTTCCGGCACAAAAAGTGAAATCCGAGTCGGCCACCCCGCTTTGTGTGTGGTCCTGGTGTGTTGTGTCTGAGAGGCCAGGTCGTGTATGTGCGTACAAGATCTGTCAGTCACTGCGACCCACATTCGCATCAAGCATTTGACCGGCTCGGACAGGCTGGGGTGGTGTCCGGGAGCGGAAAGACAGTAAGAGGTCAAGTCTGCGGACCATATCCGCGGCAAAACACATATTCCTCACTATGCAAAATCATAGACGCCTGAATTGATAACCGTGTGCTAGACGCCGTGGCTTTGAATGCTGCCAACCGACGGGTTAACTCAATCCTCCGCTCCGGACGGAAGGTCAGACTGCACTGGCTCTATATAACTATGAACTTTATGGTACTCCTAATCAGTGGGCCCCCTAGAATTCCCCAGCCCTTCGTTTTCATACAGTCACAGGCGTTCGTGCTTGGGATAGGTAGTGCGATCACAGGACTAGGTGTTGGTTTGTAGCAGCCTTTTCTGCCCTACGCTCACCTAACTCTTGGCGTCACAGACAAGGCCACTCAGAACAGGACCTTGCGCGAATGTACTTTTCGGCCTGCCTCCGACCAGACGCAAACTGGCGCATGCGACACGGACGACCCACGCCCGTGTCTACCTTCTTGCGATCCAACCAATCACCATCAAGGCCGCGAGATAGAGAGAGGATACGGTGGCCACTCGGGATGACTGACGCTAGATTCACTTGGCTTTCTGCCCTCTCGCGGGGCAGACACGCCACCGATGCCCTCTCAAATGGCTCTCACGGTCGAAGGTACGCCAGACCGAGTCAACCTTCCTATGAACTATTCTCCAACTCATTTTGTAAACAATATATTGTTCCTACTCCTCTGGCTTTCCAAGACTTCTCTCATCTCCTAAGGAACCGGACCTGGAAGATCGCAGCCTTTAGGGTTATTCCCTAGTAGCCTTAACACATTGCGATAGGTTCACGTCGCACCCTATCCTGCAGTTTGCCTCCATACCTCATATGAGTGAGGCAGATGCCGCGAAAGTCCCCATAACTGTAAACTAACACAGGCTCAATTCAACGTCCCGCACTCATCTTTCTCTGGAGTACGAGATGGACCGCGCTGAAAACGACGGTTAAACAGTCACAGTCGGTGCTTGCACGTCTGATGGTCCATCTCGGATGTACAGAGTCACCAATTGTCGCAGTGGTAGTGTCGACAAGCAGAAGGATCCTCCAAGTCACAAGTCAAGCAAGACGGTGTTGGTGGACAGAAGTTTACTGCCGGAAAGTAGGCGGTACAAAGGCTTTGTTCTGCGCTACAGACAACTCCATCTGCTTGCTAGATGTGTCCGCGACAGTGTGTTCGCTGCTGTGAAGCCTTGACTGCGGAATGTGGTCAGTGTGACGTGCAGCCAGCCAGATGGACATGCGCGCATCAATTGGCCGGAACTTGCGCCTTGAGCAGCGAGCAGACGAGGCGAGCATAAGACCGGCAGTAGATCGCGGGCCTCTCGCAGCGGCTGACAGAAAAAGTGCGTGAGAGTTTAGCGGGCGCGAGTAGACACTGAGCCTGCGCGGTTTTTTGGCGAGCAAAACAGCGAGAGTCAGCGCAGCAGGCTTCCACACTTCTGTCTGATCCGACTTCTGGGGTTGTGAATGCTGGGTTTGGTGGACAGAAGACGAGTTATCCAACATGCTTACTAGAGAACTATCCTTCGAGTGAAGTACGCAAACGTAGACTCGGATGAAGTCGTCTGTTTCCAGTATCACAGCTTCTCCTATATATGTTGGGTCACTCCAAAAGGACGCCTGGGTGGTTAAGACGACTTATTTGTAAACGACCATACGGGTCCAGTGCTGTTAACCTTAACCACCTTAATAGGGCTGAGGTAGTTATCTCAAAACCTGTCTTAACTGGTTATGTTAAGATATCGGGTCAACTCTTCAGCCCCTCATGTTTTTTTATCGTCGCTTGACGGAAGGGTATGCTAAGCCTGTCATTTCAGCTGCCGCAAGTTTTTGCACGTGGGTTAGTGGCGTAATTAAGAGCTGCTTGCTATACATTACAAGCAGTGGCGCCACCTTTCGATCTACCGGTTATAAAGCAATGCCAGAAATCACTCAGCCAAAAAGGTACCCTCGCAGTATGCACGCCGTTCTGCCCCCACCTTGTCGCCAGAAACTCTTAACCACTTCCGGTAAAAAAGTGGCGACGTTAGTCGGCACCATCAAGCACTTATACAGTGCGGCCGGAAATTCGTCAAAGAGCCAACATTTGCGGAAAATTGATAATCATTGGCAAACCGGCACGAACGAATGTACGCAAACTTTGAAATAATAATAAAAAATCTTAGGAGTAGTCGTAGCTTAAAAGAAATGCAAAATCTACTTACTGTTTACTTAGAAATACCATTTTTTAAACCAGCATCAAGTTCCGAAAGCGTTCAAAATAGCTATAAATTTGACCAATAAATGTTAATCGTAACTGTACCATATCCTTCAAACTAACAGAACTTTCCTTTCGTCAAATTTATCTATAGATATTTAATGTATTTGATTACAATAACTTCCAGAAAGTCCTTTAAATTCCGGAAAAAATACTTCGTAAAAGCATTTACCAAAATCGTGACTTGTTGGATATTAGTTGCTGCTAAAATGATCATGTGGACCCTATTCATGTAGAGCAACAGGTACGTCCACAACAGAAGTCTGACAGCGTAGTGCCTAAGATCAATCGCAAATTTTTCTATAATGCATTACCTTTTTCAAAAGCAACTTCATTAGATATTCCGTTGACGAATATTTGTGTATGTTACCCTTTTCCGAGGTAAATTCAAAGTGAAATGGAAAATTTTGGCCAGTTTTTTTTAATTTATCTGAAAATAACTAATAAAGTTTTGGCAGAAAATGAAAGAACTCACTTTCCTCCCCACATTTGAATATTCTTCATCAAATCTGATTACTTCTAGACACTGTCCTAAGACAGGAAGATGGGTTACCCATTAGCCTGGCTGCTGGCTACCCGGCGCGTCAACGGATGGCGGATAGTGGAACGACCTTCAGTGAAGATTAGCTGTGGAATAAGCGGACTCTCGGTTCTGACGAATAAGCAGTCGCGGACGCAGCAGCGCCAGTGCTATCAGGGCGCGGCGGGTTGAGGCCTGGCAAGCCAAAAACCTATAAAGTGTCGCAAAGCCTGACGACGGCGCTGTGACATGGCGAGTGTGAACCGCCATTAAATAAGTTCGCTTGCCATCGCTGCCTTGTGATTAGGCTATTGAGCCAAACCGCTAGAGGAGACAACCTCGAACAAACAATCCGTGCGGCTGTTGGAGACCTGCTCGTATCCAAAATTCCCAATTCACCTCAATGAATTTCAGGTCTGTTGGCTGCACTGCGATCCCTGCTACGGCGTCCGCAGGAATCGACGCAATCCGCAACCCTTGTCCAGTGGCGCTGGCGAATATTATGCGAGCTGGACTACTCAATCGAAATCGGACTCTTGGTATTGGATGCTGGAGTGTTCGAACGTTCCTGGCCCCTAATACCCAAAGCCTGACGGTGCGCAGCCTTTCCCAGTACAACGTCGATGTCTGCTGCCTGTCCGAAGTCCGACTCCCTAACTCCGGTGCTCAGGAAATAAAAGTTCCTGGAGCTGACTCCAACCTCACTCTTTACCACAATGGCCCCATGACTCCTCCGGCAGACATAGTGTGGCAATTGCCCTTTCGCAACAAGCCAGTCGTGCACTACTTGCCTGGGAACCAGTCAATGAACGCATGGCTTATGTGCGTTTGAAGGGCCACTTCACAAACATATCTGTGGTCACGGTATATGCACCAACGTCCGCTGCTGACCAACACGGTAAGGAAATATTTTACTCTCAGCTATAAACTTTGGTTGAAAGGCTCCCTCGCCACGATCTGTTGATTGTTGCCGGGGATTGGAATGGCCGAACTGGACCGGGTGACCCCACAAACAGCTCTCTTATCGGCCGCTTTTGGCTTAGTTCTCGACGTGAGAATGGGAACAGATTACTGAACTTTGCTGAACGGAACGAACTGTTTGTAACGAACACGTGCTTCCAGCACCGCACCAAACACTTGCTGACCTGGTACTTCAACGACGGCCATACAGCCAGTCAGATTGAGTATATTTTAGTCAGCTCAAGATTTCGCAGCTGGGTTCATGATAGTTGGTCGCTGCGTGGTGCTGAGACTGGTAAAGCCCATGGCTCTGATCATTTTCTTGTTCGCACACGCTTGAAAGCTCACCTCTCATCTGCGTCCAAAGTGCCCCGCGCTAGACGCCTAGATGTCACCCAAATCCGGCAACCCAACACCGCTGAGGCCCTAAGCACAGAAATCTGGTCCTGTTTCTCGACCCGCGACGACAACGAAGGGGGTAACCCACGGACCTCGCTGAAAACGTCAGTCTATGGAGCAGCCGAGAAAATTCTTGGATGCACCCAGCGGCGCCACAGTGATTGGATCAGCAGACGAACCCTGCAGTTGTCTGCGGAGACAGCCCGAGCTAGGGCCCGTAATGACGATTCTTTCCGCCAACTAAGAAAGATGACGGCAAAATCGGCCAGAGAGGACCGAAAGAAACACTGGGCTGAAATTGCAACCTCCATGGAGCAGGTCTCAAATTTTGGTGATACCCGAAAGCTCTACGAACTTATTCGCCAGGCTACTGGTAGACTGTCTTTACTGAGTGACTCAGTTTGTGATGTGAATGGCAGCTTTATTTCTGACACCGCGACCAAGATCGAACGCTGGCGTGAGTATTTCGAGCACACTCTTAACTTCAATACAGTACCCACCGGCTCCCTGTTCCCATCTACAGTCGAGCCTCCTCCATCTCTCACTTATCTAGTGTCATGCGACCCGCCTTCTGAAGCAGAAATCACTGATACCAATAAAGCACCTGGAGAGGACGGCATACCCGCTAAAATCTACAAGTCTTGTGCCGACACTCTAGTGCCTTGGCTCCATGAGGTTATTGGAAAAGCATGGGGAGACGAGACCGTTCCTGATGACTGGGGCTCAGACATCCTTATGCCTGTCCACAGGAAGGGAGACCCGACAAAAGTTAAGAACTGCCGTGGCATAAGCCTCATCGACATTGCTGCGAAGATTTTCGCTATTGTTTTCTTCAGGCGGTTCCAGTCTGTGTGCGACTCCAGGAAGCGATCCAACCAGGCTGGATTTCGTTCTGGGCGTGGATGTGTGGATCAGATATTCACACTGAGACGGATGCTTGCATTCCGCCATAGCTACTAACAACCAACGGCCATCTGCTTTGTTGACCTTGCCGCTGCGTTCGACTCCATCCATCGCGACTCCCTATGGCGGATAATGGTATTTGATGGTCTTCCACCAAATTTAATCGCCATGATCAAGGCATATTACCGCTCCACCACTGCACGGGTCTTAGTCTACAACAATCTCTCAAAACCCTTCACTTTTCGGTCAGGCGTTCGGCAAGGCTGTGTCCTGTCGCCCTGTGGAGGATGAACAGAAACTGGAAGTCTTTGACCACTACTGTCTGAGGAACACCCTTCGAGTTAAATACACCGACTTCGTCTTAAAGGAGACTGTCAGCACTCGCTGTGACAAAATCACAAGGATATCCCTGGCCATTCAGGAAAGACGACTGAGGTGGTTTGGACACGTTCTTCATCGCCAATTGCAAGAGCTCAGTGCTACTGCCCTCGATTTGAAACCGTCGCCTAATTGGAAACGCCGAAGAGGGGGTCAACTCAAAACCTGGCTCGACTCAGTCTGTCAGGACATGGGACTGATTCTCGGACCTTCGGAATTCGATCTCCGGCGCTGACGAAGATAATGGGTCGAACTGTTCAGGTCTGCGACCACGGATCGTCGCGCTTGGAGGAGCACCATTCGGGACATAATTGAAGCCGGCTAGATCAGTAATGATCGCAGCCGCAACAAGTACAAGTAAGTAAGTAACTAAGTACTGTCCTAAGATTGCACATGCAAAAGTGGCTGGCCAAATGTAGGCTAAACCACCAAGTCCAAATTTTATAATGACTTTGATTCAAAATGTCAGAATTCCGGGATATGAATTTATAACTCATCTTCGGCTCACCGGAATAAATTTGAAGATTTTCTGACGTTTCGGACAGCTGGGCCTGCTGTCCTTTATCGAAACGAATACTGAATTTTGTCGATCAGCAGTTTAAAGTTGTGGCTGTAGGTGTTCGCCTTGGGCCGATCGATTTTTCTTCGAGTGATGCAACCTGAAGACAGACCGCTCCCTAATGAAACCTCCGCAGTTGTCTACAAAATACGTTGCAACGAAAGAGACTCTAATTACGTTGGAGAAACGGGATGAAAGTTGCAGACCTCTCTACAAGAACACAAAGCGGCGGCTCGGAGACTACACCCTAACTCGCAGCTTGCCACACATATCGGAGAGACTGGCCATGACTTCGATATTCAAGGAGAAAGACCATCGTAGGCCAAGGAGGCTCAAAAGCTGAAAAATCGATGCTTAAGGCATGGTACTCAGACGCCAATTTTGTCAACAGGCATCTGGACCTCCCTGCGGCCTACAAAGTCCTGCGCCATTACATAAGTAAAGGACAGGGCACGTTCAAACCAAAGTCAGGATAGGCAGACGAAAACGGCCCTGTGACGAAACTACCGGAAAAGGGAGCAGGACTACCAGCATCCTCTACCGTGGGGACAGAAGAGACCATCAATTGCCGTCACGCCAAGCCAGAATCCACACGCAAGGCCAGACAGCGAACGGAGAAAAATCGATCAGCCAAAGGCCAACACTTACAGCCGCAAATTTGAACTGATGATCGATAAAAGTCAGTATTCGCTTTGGCAAAGGACAGCAGGCCCAGCTCTCCGAAACGTCAACAAATCTTCAAATTCATTCCGGTGAGCCGAATATGAATTATAATATCATGACTTTGCATGAAATACCTCACCTGCTGTTCGCTACTTGCGCACGAAGCGGGTGGCGCAGGCATTTACTTCTGCCTATTGTCAGTAGGTCGTCCACTCTCCTAATGCCATGACGATCGTCAACTCGTTAGCAGGCTTATGTAACTGCTTCAAAGGCACTAGGACCAGACCAGATGCCTCAAATGTAAGGAAAGCGCCAGCTCTGTCATAGCTATCACAGCGGCTTACGTTAATGGAGAAGGCCGTTGCCGTTGCGAGCCTCGGGGCTGGTTGAAGAAGTGAAACGCCAGGTGGGAGAAATAGTATATTCTGTACAGAGGTGTAGTGGTCGCTTCTGCCCGACGCCCACCTAACTCTTGACGCCGCAGACAAGGTCACTCAGAGCATAGGACCTTGAGAGAATGTATTTTTCGCCCTGCCTCCGATCAGACGCAAACTGGCGCACGAGACACGGACCACCCACGCCAGTGTCTACCTTCGTGTGGTCCAACCAATCACCATCAAGGCCGCGAGGCAGAGCGAGGATTCGGCGGCCGCCCAGATTACTGACGCCAGCACTCATTCGGTATTCTGCCCCTGAGTGGGGCGGACGCATCGACGCTGCCGCACCCTCATGGCCCTCACGGCGAGCACAACGCCAGACCGAATCAACCTTCGTCCTAACTATTCTTCTATCCTTCCGCAGGATAAATTTTTCCTAACAATCTTCCTTTCCTAAGACTTCTCCCATCACCTAACGAACCGGACCTGGAAGATCGCAGCCGTTAAGGTAAAACCGTAGTAGCCTTAACACCTTTGTGACAGAGGTACAGAGGAAAAGAGGTTAGAGGAAGTTGCCCGTCGGAGGAGCGTATATCCGCACACGAGAGTGGTGGCGTCCGAACCGTGAGAGCATGGCAATCGTCACAGTGAAGTCCTGTGTGGTCCAGTCTTGAAGGTGATTGGCCAGATCGGACTGCTGTTGACAGAACCTAGTGCGCAAGTTCTAACAGTTACGAGAGGTTGAGCATTGCACGCTTAGTTGGGTCATTACATAGCCATCAAGTCAACATTGTAAGCGGACCCTTCGCCAAAGTCCCACTGACTAGGTCTGGGGAGAGAAAATCTTCCGCAAGTCGACGTGGATTCCAAATTAACCAGGGGGTCATTGGCATAACATTCGTTAAAGTAAAGCGCAGACAAGGCCAAACACCGTAGATATACACGGAAACCCAGAATACTCCCCTCAGTTATCCTGAGACATTGCAGTGTTTTGCATAGGATCGGTAGGTCTGGCGCACTGCCGTAAGAACTGGGGCAGCAATCCAGGAAGCCTAGCGAAGATAGGAGGCATTGACGAAGTGCGAGACACGTAAATCTCGGACGGAACCGATCTGTAGTGGCCGCTAGCGGCCACTGCAGGAACCCGTGACCACTGACTCATCGTGATGTTTCCTGCCAAGGTTGCAGTTGCGGTGACTGTCCTTAACATGGGTTCTTGCGTGAAGAACTGCACCTTGTCCACCTGTCGCTCAATGTCGAGCGCGACCTACTAACACACCCAGTCTTGGTTGTGCCCGCACTGGTGCGTAACCTCGCGCGGTCCAACCAAACACCTTCAAGGCTGCATAAGAGAAAGACAGCTAAAGGTGGCCACTTCGGATCCGACCCGACGAGGGAAAGGACTGCACTCGTCCGAGTCAAATCTCATCCTTCCTACTCTCCACTCCTTCTGTACAGAATAAAGTCTTCCTAACACTCTGGCCTTCCCACGACTTCTCTCTCCTCCGGCCAGCGAGATCTATTTGTCTTAACACCCGTCGATAGATCAACGTAACAGGTACCTTAAGTCTTCTCATGTTGTAAAAATACGTCTGGTGAGGATAGTTTATAAGTATCACCGAAGTATCATATAATCCCAGAATTCTGTCTTATGGGACGGGGGGGGAGGTAAAGGGAAAACTTTTGATTTAGCATATAACGATAGCACACCCATATAACCAAATATTTTAACAGGAAATAGACCGTCGATCTGACGAAAGATATTTTATTAATACTATATATCAGTTTTACTTAAGTATCTATGTACCCACTATGTAGATAGTATCATTCAAGTTGATTTTTCAATAGTTTTAACGACCAGTTCCTGGCAGCCTAAACGGTTATTTTTCATTTACTATCACTACACACAAGGGAAATCTTTTTATTCATTACTATACTTCGAGTATTATAGAATTCTAGAGTTATATGATACGTCGGTGATACTTAGAAGCTACCCTTACTACCCATCGCTGGTCAACATGTGTGA
Organism: Ligula intestinalis; assembly: GCA_036362985.1. NCBI lineage: Eukaryota > Metazoa > Platyhelminthes > Cestoda > Diphyllobothriidea > Diphyllobothriidae > Ligula > Ligula intestinalis. The sequence goes on from JAYGXS010000005.1 coordinate 49,118,186, forward strand.
TTTCGACCACCGTAATCGGTGAATTCCACCATTTGCCCGAGAGCAGGGACAGTGGCAGGGGCCCATTATAGTGATAGTAGACACGCCGCTGACTACTTCACTCTAAACCCTCTCCACTGCGTTTCTATGGTGACAAGACGAGTCGAGATAACCGCGCAGGGAGGGAGCATGGCCGCAGCCGTAAATACCACCTCTACTTAGTATATAGTGACAGTAGACTTTGCACCGGTACTACTGCACTGTCTATCCTCACTCACCTATAGTAGGTGTCTAGCCTGATTCTAAAGGAGCAGGGCTCGTTCTGCTAAACAGCCACCAGAAATAGTAGCTAGAATAGGGTGCAGCTGAGTGATATGTTCGCTGGCACTATTTCAGCCTGTATTGTAAATCAGAAGTGGTGCTGGTTAAAATCAGCACAGGGTTCATATCCCCTCAATCTCGACAAGATGCGTATTACTACTGTGTATTACTACTGCCACAGTAGTCAGCTTTGTCACTGACTAATCCTTTGCTAGGGCTTACATACCCTTGATCTGAACAAGGAAGGCGAATCTGGGTTTAAATCTGTCAAGTCAGTACATGCTTGGGAGCCTGAGCAAAGTTGTGCTTGCCTTGGCTTCCGCACTCTCAACTCGATCCCTCAAGCTGTATGGACTAAGATACTGTTGCTATATGCGTGTGCTTATTATAGAAGTAACATAATTATAGAGTAACATAATTGTTTCGTTGAGTAAAAAAGTGGAAGTGTCCACAAATTCGCCGGACAAAACAAGCCAGGGTTGGTGAATCCTGGGCGAGATCGGAGAACACCCATGTACTTATTATAAAAGTGCTTATTCTAGCAACCATGCGTACTGAGGTTAGTAGATAGTATACTATAAGTACTGCCTCTGTTTCCTCTTTTAAGGAGACGCACCCAGTGTGCACTCCCCCATCTGTGTGAGGTTAAATTGATTAGCATTTGATAATAATAGAGCTGGGGTCCTGAGCAAAGTTGCATATGCCTTGGTTTCCGCACTTTCAGCTCGATCCATCTAGTTGTATCTATAGCTGCTGCCATACGTACGTGCCTATGTCAGAAGTACTAGAGTCATATCCCCTTAGCCTCAATAAAAAAGGTAGTAGTACTGATGATAGCACCTGTGCCACCATTTCCCACCGGTGAACGCTAGGGCTAGGACGACAGAGCTGCTGAGACTGCAATAGGCTAAAAGCTTAGACTGGGCCTGCTGCAATATAAAATCTAAACAAATCTAACTGAGAGACTGGGCTGCGTAAACTAAGAGGTACATTTAAGAGCTGAATGTTGTTACAGCCAGCTAGATTCTAGAGTAAGCTGGATTAGAATTGTGTGCTGCGGCTAGGAAGACCATGCTATAACAAAAGAATTAAAAATAAAAGAGCTATCGCACGTCCTAGGAATAGACTACCTTACCACAGCTAAGAGGAACCGCAGCAGACGCCTCTTCGACCGTGTTCCCACCCGCCCTCAGGGCGGCCAAGGTCTGCTACACCAAACCTCCATATGGTGGATCCATCTCTTCTCCTCTCCACCTGTTTTCTTTATGACAGAGCAGCCCCTCTTGACTATGCTGCTCCGAATCCTCCTTCTCACCGCCGGGATTGAGGCCCACCCGGCGGGGTTCCGGATCCAACAAGGACTACTTGCCTGCCTACCACAGCTAAGCAAATCTAAACTAAGAGATCCAACCGCGAAATAAAGAGGTAAAATTGTGTCTAAACTGAGAAATAGGGCTATAGCCAGCTAGACTTTAAGGTAAACTAGATTTGAATTTGATGTAACTAATCAAGCAATTTGACTGCTGTGGTCACATTTAAGGAAGTTTGGGCCAGGATACTTCCGCAAGAAGTGCTGTGCCTATGATAAAAGTGCTAGTTATAGTAATCATACTAGCTAAATTCACTAAGTGGCAAGTTGCAGCGTGGCCTGTACGTGCGTGTAGACATGTTTAGCCTAGTTAGCAGTCATAGCCTAGATGAGAATTTGAGTAAGCTGAAGGTTTAAAGAAACGTGTATGTGATAATAGCTAAAGATCTACCATGCACTCTGGTCATAATGCAGTGGAATTTTCTAACCAAATCTAGCTTAGAGACTACATTGCGTAAACTCAGAGGTACATTTTTGTCTAAACTGATAAATAAAGTTACAGTCAGCTAGATTAGAATTAGGTGAAGTTAATAAAGCAATTTTTACTGCTGCGTTTAAGAGAATTAGGCTATGATAAAAGAATAAAAATAGCAAGTTCACGTGAGTCCTAGGCCTCATCCGGGCGGCCGTTCACTTCCGGTAGATAAATGAAACTCTAGCATCGGTCAACATGACTGCCTTGCTAACGTACAGCTAGGTCATGGAATGAACTTGACGGACACCTCCAACACATTGTCTTGATAAGCTGCTCAACTTGACTACCAATGTGTACCACTGAGAAGAAGCAGACGCGATGGCTCGGACGAGAACTTTATTCGCTTGACCTTACACATTCCAACTCGAACCCATATTCAGAGACTGTATAAAATCTGGATAATTCATACACGGGTAGTTGCAGTATTTATAGGATGCGGTTGCTATGCTACCGCAAACCAATGACGACTCCTCCTTAAACTGTACCTCCCTGTGTATACGAATAACCCATATATGATGCTGTCTCTCTGATGATGATTTCGAGGTGGAATACGAAACGTCAGGTGAATAAAGTTCTCGTCCCAGCCATCGCGTATTTTTATTCTTCTTCTTCTTCTTCTCAATTACTTCCTAGGACTCCCATTTTCGCTTGAATCGGTTGGGACCGCCATCCAGCTCATGTGGCATACCCATCCGGTCCCGGCTAGTTGAGTGATAGTAGAGAGAAAAGAGAAACGATTGGGATGCTGTGCGCACAGCCACAAACATGTACGTGGAGCGTGGCACGTAGCTCGACGAAACAGGCCGGCAGAAGTGGAATGTTCAGGGGGTCAGGGGATCGAGGAGGCCTTGGCAGGGAAGCACTCTTAAGCCAGCCACGAACTGCGAGGCGATCACGACTGCCGATGATCTCACAAATGAACCAAGGTAGGCAAAACACAAGAACCCCCTGAACTCCTATTCAACCAAAAAGATGGCCACTTTTTGTAGCTGTTATAAAATACATCACCATCATCATCATCATCATCATCATCATCATCATCATCATC
>JAYGXS010000005.1:49133517-49158848 GCA_036362985.1 Ligula intestinalis
TTCTCATCTCTGAAGATGCACACCTGTAAGTGTTCGAAAGCTCAGAATAACAAATCAATTGATCTGGTGCTCGACCTGCCTTCTTCCTTTCTAGAACAAGTTACCTCCTCAAAAAGCGCTTTAGTTAGATATTTTGAAGTCGAATGTCTGTGTACGTTAACTTTTTTGAAGATAAAGTCAAGATCATAGTGGGATATTTTGACCGGTTTTTGACTTACCTTAAACTTAGAGGAAAAAATCTCTGCTGGAAATGAAAGAACTTACATTTCTACATAAACCAGAGCAGTTTTCAATATGTTCTTTTACTTCAGGGCACCGTTCTTTGATTTTAATTGCACAACAAATTAACCCAAAACATCCTCCAATATTCTTAAACATGATAACCTTTAGCCTCTTCTTTTTGAAGTTTTTTTCTTTTGATTTTCGCCGTTATTTTGACAATATTTGGATGGAGTGAGTTAACCAAGCTAGGCAGAAAACATAAGATTTCGAGTAATTTTATCGAAAGTCAAAAAGGCCTACTAATTTCGGCGTAGTACAACACATTTTTGCCTCTTGTAAGTTTATTACTGATCTTAAGGGCACAAAACGCAACAGATTTTGAGAGCAAACATTTGTTAACTTAATTTATTAACCATTTTTCGACTCTAGTGCTGAATCCCTTAAGTACACTAACCTCAATTTCATGAACGCAAAATAAAATTTTCTCGGTTGTGAACAAATATAATTCAACATTTTCTGCTCTTTGTGAATGTATTTTAATACTTTAGCACGCACAAATATGATTTTTTTCTCCGCAGCGCTTAATAGCATAGGAAATTCCTTGGATATCAACAAAGGCTGGATTTCACCCATTTTCGCCTTTATTTTCTCCCAGTATTCTGAGCTGAACGGAATTAAATTCTAGTAAACAGCATTTTGCGCCTCAGCCAACCCAATGAACATAAATAACGACCTCAAGTTTGTGTTTATTTCCCAACCTTGCATCAGATATGTCACCTACTGTACATTCCAACAATGACATTCAAAAAGTTGTTTTAATGTATTTTTTGTTATTTACATCCTTTTTTATTCATTGAGAGTGGCCTTTTTGTTTATTTTTTGATACCAGTCTCAATTTTGTTGCTATGTAAAAGCCTAGAGGAATGCATATGGCGGAAATTTTCTTATTTTTACTCTTTTCTTTCACATATTTCGTTGTTTGTCCGTGGTAAGGCCCCACCCCTAAAACTATAATTACCACTATTCCTGGTCTAGACGATCGCTTGTTAAGGGGGCTTACATAACCTATTGTTGCCCATGGTCGACGAGCTCTGCTTGCCGTTTGAACTTCTTGTCTACTTTTGGTATAAAATTGTTTGAAATGAAAAAGCCGATCAAACTTTCCGGAAAGTCAGCATACGAACAATTCTTTTCGATAGCCAACGTAACTTTCTCAAAATATGTCTTTATTAGACAATGAGGGTCCTTGTAGATTTCATCAGGCGACTCATCGGGCGCTGCTTTAGTGGGATCTCCATGCAGTTTAATGCCCCTTGTGATATTATCGCAGTAAGTTGAGTAAGTTAAACTCTAGCAACTGCGATCTTCAAGTCCTGGTTCCTTAAGAGAAGAAAATTAATGAGAGGTCAGAATGGGCGGAACAGTTTATCCTGCACAGAAAGAATGGAGAGTTGGTAAGAAGAATTTGACTGTCAGACGAGCAGACAGCTGCCGGCAAGCGGGCCGAATCTGAAGTGAAGTGACCGCGGAAATCGCCACAGCGTCTGGAGCGGTATCTATGTGAGCCAGCCTTGACAAGTGATTGGTCAGAAGGAGATGCTCACGTTTAAGCTTACCTTTGTAAGTCTGATGAGGAGTATATAAATGAAGGGTAGCAATCGACAAGACTATCCTCCACCCTTGTTACTTGGCTAACACGGCAATTGGCGTATAGAAAATCGGGAATATTGCTCACCCAGTTCCTCTCTGGTTACTCACTCCGCGCAGGCAAGCATGTGCCAAGGCTCACCGTCGCCAGCGAGTACACATGCGCTGGCCGCCTATGCCTGCTCGTCTAGCTAACCCACTTGACCAATCACCTTTCAAGGCCAACTCGTATAACGGCTGCTCCAGACGCTGTGGCGGTCACCTTACTTCAGACGCGTCGCTATGCCCGGCGGTTGCTCGCTCCTTTGACAGTAAAATACCACCTGTATATTCTCTGCTTCCTTCTGTACAGAATAAACTGTTCCTTTCACTGTAGCCTCCCATGACTTCTCTTCTGCTAAGGATCCGGGCCTGAAAATCGCAGTTGCTAGGGTTTAACTTACTTAAGCCCCCACGATACCTCTGTAATGCAGGCACAAAGTATGCTACGAGTGCGTATTCCAGCTCTCGTGTGTTAATAGTTCTGTAACCTAATTGGGAAACCAAACACGCTGTAACCAGCGCGCTTCGCAATGTGAAAAATTCCTTAACGTATGTCACAGTTTCATCATGTGTTTGACAGTAATTGAACTCTGATTTTGAGCTTATTCAATTTCAAGGTCCCAGCGCGCGAGTTCACGCACCAACCCACGAAGGCTGAATGTCAAGTAGAGCAAGCAGCCAGGTGCAACAGTTCGCTTGGTAAGATTGTCGATCACATAATACACGCCTCACTTATCTACCGGAAATTGACGGTCGCCCGTGTGTCTTGCAAATCAGACCAGATGAATTATCGGACGCGCGTAAGCTCATATTCCCATCTGTTATGCTTTTTGCAACAATAGGATGCATGTCAGCTATTGATACAGTTATAGGAATCTATTATTTGAATATTATATCCGCTGGTCTTAGTAAGTATGTTTAATAGAAATAGCACTCTTAGCAGTGGCATATTACATCTAGCCGCATTATCCTCGCCTAAACTTAGTAAAATGTGACACAGATTCTGGTGAACAGAGTCGAGAGAGCAGAAACCAATGAAAGCCCGGATGTGCTCTGGGCCTCAAACATATGGCCGCTCGGAAAAGAATTTAACCCAGATTCACCCTCCCTGCCAGGATCGATGGGATATGAGAAGACGTTCTGTAAAGTCGAAGCTGGAGCTGGGTACTGTAATAAGCAAATAAGTATTCTAAAAGCGGAAAAAGTTATGATATAAAGACATGATAGGACTTGTGCTACTATTTTAGCCCATAAACTATGCGATTCACCTCACACAGATTGGGAGTACATCCTGGGTGCGATTCCTATAGGAGGCCACACAGACAGTACTTATAGTATACTATCTACTGGCCTTAGTAAACATGATTATTAGAAATCAGCACTTTTAGCATAGGCACATATCTATAGCAGCAGTACTTTAGTCCACACAGCTCGATGGATAGAGTTGAAAGTGCGGAAACCAAGACAAACGCTGCAGTGCTCAGGACCACACACGCCGTGTCAAGACCAAGGAGATATGAGCCCTAGCGTTTGCTCAGTCAGCGTCACCTCTGAAAAATGGTGGCATCAGAGCTAGCAACAGTACTACTACACTTCTTGTTGAGATTGAGGGGACATGAGCCCAGTGCTGACCTTAATCAGCGTCACTTCTGACTTACAAAAGAGTCAGTAATGGTACCAGCAAATACTAAAACTCAGCTACACCCTAGTTAGTAGTATTAGAAATAGCAGTAGTGGTAGTTGCAGTACGAGCCCTGGCTTCCTAGAATCAGGCTAGGCACCGACTATAGGTGAGTGAGGGAAGACAGTGCAGCAGTAACCGCGCAAAGTCTGCTCTCACTAAAGACTAAGTTAGGCGATCTTTCTGGTTGCATATGGAGAAAGCGGATTACGCCTAATTCCTGCTTGTTCATCTCGACCTCACACAGACTGGGAGTGCATACTGGATGCGACTTCTATGCAAAGCACACACAGGCAGTACTTGTAGTATACTATCTATTGGCCTTAGTAAGCATTGTAGCGATCCTAACCGAACTGAGTGTGTTTTATTGGGCTAATCCACGCTCAATTTGATCTTTCAGAACTCAACATGAGGACACGGCGTCAACTTGGACTTGATAAGTCAACCTCACCTTCGCTTCTTGAACTTTCCGTTTTGGTGTTACAATCCACCATATTTTTCTATCCAACTTTTATAAATTTTTCTATATTGTACCTTTTTTATGTTACTTCAGTACTCTGTGAGATTACCTACGTTACACATTACTTGTTAGATTACCTACTATCATTTTCCGCTACATATCCATCTTCGATTCTATTACCGTTTTGTCAATAAACCAGTTTCCCTATTCTTCTATACTTTTACTATAATGAATCGTAACGATTTGTCTGATGGATTCGATGGACCAAGATATGCCCGTTTGCTTTATGAAGCTTTAAAACCTACCCCTCTGTTGCAGAATATCCCGCCTTCAGACAGTTCAGGATCAGAAGCCTCTACGTTAGACCATTTCTCATCCAAAGGCTCTGTTCAAACCAACCCGTTCTTAGATTCGTTTCGCCCTGTAGCGATACAATCAACCACAGCAATCAATCCACCTGAAAACTATACATTCGATCTCCCGCCTCCAGTCAGCTCGGACGCTAAAGCATGAGAAATGGAAATGAATACTCTTAGTATAGGCCTGTTGCTATAGCAGCAGCATCTTAGTCCATACTGCTCGATAGATAGAATTGAGAGTGCGGAAACCACGGCAAACGCTCTTGTGCCCAGGGCCCCAAGCATGTACTTACTCGAAATGATTTAAACCCGGATTCACACTCCTTGTTGAGACCAAGGGGGTATGATCCCCAGCGCAAGCTTCAAACTAGCGTCACTTCTGACAAATTTTAGCGTCAGAATAGTACTGAAACTACTAAGACTCGAATAAATTGATAGTAAGTAGTAGTAGAAATCAGAGTAGCCGTATCAGTCTGGGCGTCTTGGGGCATATCTTCTCACCTACTATGTGTGAGTGAGATTAGATAGTACAGTACTATCCGCGCAAAGTCTATTGCCACTTAAGCCTAAGTTAGGCGGTGATTTGACTTGCATTTGATAAAGCAGCCTACGCCGTACCCCGTTTAGTCTCCGAGACTCCGGGAGAAAGTGAAGAGTGCGGAGCCACCAACTACGTCCTCTATCACTTTGAAGGTAACCCCTGAGACTGCCACCTTCTGTAGTAACCTGTTGGTGCAGTTGGTAGACTTAATCGAAATCGATGGTCGAACACATGCATGTTTTATTGCAATCAGGAAGCGTTCTTGAGAAAAGGGATCATTAAAGACCCGGTTTAAGATTACCTGTTGGCACCAGGCAGTGCTGCCCCTGCCCCAGACTAGACACTCGAGGTCGGAGTGCAAATTCTTTTATTACTTAGCGGCGCTCTCAGTCTTGACACCTCCGCTAGTAAATATTTTTTGAACTAGTATTCCGAAAGCGTGAAGTTATCGCAAGGGGTTAAGTATGTTAAACCCTGGCGACTGCGATCTGCAGGCCCCGGTTCCTTAAGAGAAGAGAAGTCATGGGATACCAGAGTGGAAGGAACAGTTTATTCTGCACAGAAGTTGACTGTTCAACGAGTGGACAGTGGCAGGTCACAGGGCCGCATCTGAAGTGTAGTGACCGCGGAAATCGCCACAGCCTCTGGAACGGCCTTTGTGTGAGTCGGCCTTGACAGGTGATTGGTCAGACGGAATGGCTAGACGGACGGGTGAAGGTGACACGCTAACATTTATAACTGATTCTGCATTTGAGCCATTAGTTTAAAAATTCGTGCAATGAATTTGTTTCGTTCCCGAGAACTGTTTATATTTCTGATTAAATTTCCATGAATGTTGACTTCCCAATAAATTACATAATAGTGCCAAAGAAAATTCAAAGGAGCTTGAAAAGCTGAGAAGTTGCCAAAAGGTTGATTAAGCACATCTTAGGTAGTTCTGGTGTTTACAGAGTGTGGAAAATAGACAACATCCGGCCGGATAATAGATGATGGAACGTATCCCAATGGTTATGAGCTAGTTAATAATAGAATAAGGCGTGAAAGACCGGAGTGTTATGAATGATTTAATAGAGTGTAGAAGTGGTAGAATACAAGAAATGAGAAAGTAGCTCCCAGACGAGTGCAGTCCAGCCATGAGTGGGCCGGAGTCCAGAGTCGCATTCCGGTCGGTGTAATCGCCGGGTCTAGAGGTCTGCAACGAGAGTGTCTGAGAATCAGCAGTCACTACCTTTTGTGACTTGGCCTTGGGAAGTGGTTGGCCGGGCGCGTCCGTGACCTTAATCGGACGATTGAAACTGTATGGCGCGCACGGGTTGGCGGCCACGTTGGCATGCCCCAGCCGCGTGCGAGCAAAGCCTGGCCTAGAATACAAGGTAGAGTGACAAAACAAAAAACAGGTCCAGAGGTGGAGGGTCTAAGAAATCCGCCAAACAAACCTTGAGTGGCATTTCACCGAAAGTTTCAAGAAATTGGCAGTGTGGTAGGATATTTTGCAGTGATTTAACGCCGATGAATATTAGCGATTTTCTTCTTATTGACCTAAGCAGATCGCTCCTATTTTTTGCATCTGAAAGCAACAGGGGCTTGTTCAACGTCCGTGACCTTGGTTCAGCACTACAGCTAAGCTTTTGCTCTAGGCGGCAGTCCTACTCGCGACCTAGCGAGCTCGGTGACCTGAAAATGGAATGCTTTCTTTGGAGCAACACCACGCATTGACCTGAAATTGGGTGTCGTAGGGCATGCTTGCAAGTGCTGATGACGTAGATGAATTTTTGGCAGTAAATGCCTAAGCATAGCACGATAACACCGCCAAGGACATGTTTCACTAAAACATCAGGCTTGCGCTAGTACAAAGTGTCCTTCCGGTGGCGTACTTCATAAAAACAGCAAAACGGTCTTAAAGAGCCGCCTTAATATCTATTTTCCCCGCTCAACTGTCTTACGGAATTTGTGGTTAAACATTTAATCCTTGGTTAATAAATGTAAATGTATGTGTAATTGTTTCGAAAGTGACCAAAGAAGCGACCAAAATTATGAGCTAAATAGAATCAACTCCATCAGCATAAACTCCTGTTGCTAAGACAACTGACACCTAGTGCTGGAAATTTGATCTTATATTGGTGGAATTTAACAAAAAAGGAAAATCGGTCTACTGCATACCGTAAAAGTAGGTTATTGTCATAAGCCAAAAACAAGTAGGACTTCTAACGACAGTCCTACCGTAAAAACCACTTCTAACTCAGCTGTTTGACGGAAGTCATGACACTGCAACCAGTCAGATGTCTTTTGCGGCTTAAATGTATTGATGGCTGAGAACGTTAATTTGCTCACCAGAAAAGGTTTATATTACTGTTGACATTTCGGAGAACGTGGCTGACTCTGCATTCTCAAAGTGTTTATTGCCAATATCGGTCAGAATTTGAATGAATGGCCGAAAGTTTCGACCTAAAACTGATCGATTTTATTCTCATTTGCTGCATTGACGTTCGTATGGATGTTTATGTAGACTGACGGCCGCTGGTGTCGTGCATCGTCCCTTCGCTGGAGGGGGCTTTTAAGCCTGCCCTCTCTACCAGTAGGTTGGTAGTGGCTTTAGTCCTACGTCCAATGCGTCACACCACACACGAGGCCATGTAATGGCAACTGGTCATCCGGCCTCGATGACAGCAGCCTGCATCAACGCTTGATCCCCATGGCGGTCAACGCGCGCACACACTGACACCCAACCTTTGGCCCCGCGCGACTGCGGTGCACATGCGCACTCCGTCTTGGCTGGCCAATCGGCTTCAAGGCTGACTAAGATAAAGTCCTCTCTTTCGGTGACCGCTGGGCTGACTGCCACCAGGTTAGGACTTTGGACACTGTCCCGCTTAGGCATGGACCTACACCTGTCCGACAGGCAATCTCCTCCTTCTGTACAGAATGAAATTTTCCTACCACTCTGATCTCCCACCGTCATCTCTTCTCTTAAGGGACCGGGCCTGAAGATTTTAGTGACAATAATTTTCTCTATTAAACTTAATTCCTTGATAGGTTCGTCGTGAGCGCGTCTTTACTCGCATTTCTTACGTTCGGCGTGACCATTTTCGCCTGGTTTTCACGCACGTACTGACACAGGACTTTAAAGGCAACTGGAAGGTCTAGATACCTGTTAACGGAGTTGGCTTCTGCATATCATGTCTCAAACATTAGTCGTTGCACTTTTGAAATGCCTCAGCTTATGATAGTCATGTCTTGAATGCCAAAATTATTGTCAGTTTCTCCAATATGGAGTGCAAATTGTGAGTTTAGATCTAGGCCAAGACTGGCGAGTCTGTGCTCATATAGGCCAGTCTGCAATTTTTGTCAAGTATAAACTGGCCTCGATGTAGCGCATAATAATTTCTTTTTGCAGTTTTGCTGTACTATTTTGCAGCGACATATACCATTGTAGAGGCTATATCACTACAAATATAAATAAAACGTCTTGGAAAATGCACAATGGAAAACTGTCTTAGGTAGTCTAACTCATAGTAAGTGGTTTACCAAACTATTCTAGTGGAAAAATTGTAAAAACCCGTATATGAGGATGACGATGAAGATTAGAAATGATACAATTCACTTAGATCCTTCACGGTCCTAGCCGCCAGTAGTTAAGCGGTCGACTTGCCAAAGGATGAGTCCGTGAAGACCGGGATCCAAGTTCGTTGGGCCGCGATTGTGAAAATTGAGAGAAATCTGGTTTGCAAATTGTTGCTGGATTCTCCTGAGCCCGAGAATGATCACCAGAGAAAGGTGTCGTTGAAGGGCAAAATAAACAGCGGCGGGTGAGGAGAGAATTGAGGTGTGGAGAGTGTTTAGCAAGACAGTTGCTGGCACCCGTCAAAACCGAAAGTGTGCAAGTGTGTTGTATTCGAGTCTAAACAAAATTGGTTATTGATGAATTTAAACAGCGCACAAGTAGGGCCAAGAGCCCACCCCATTCACCTGCTTCTTATATATCCGTCTCCTTCATATTACTAATTTTATAAGGTAGTTTCTTAAAGCACTTTTTTGCTTTCTATTCTGCTCTGGTCTAGCGACCGTTATTTTATTTCTCTTTCCCTATCCCAGCGAGGTATGCATTTAGCTGCCTGATGTTCTTTGCATGTTGTAACACTCACAGGCATACCAAAATTTAAAAATTCCCATCAGAGAATTCAGAAGAGCAGTCGGCGAGCCTACGCAAGCTTTCGGGCCAGTAAATTCACGTGGGAACTGGGTTCAAGTTAAAACATGCAATCCATAAAGTTCGTCTTATCATACAAATGAATCGTGGGAATAAGGCCGGGGGTGAGGGGGCTGAGATCGATAAGAGAAGGCTGGTTACGCGGCCGAGAGGGGTTGGTGGAGCCGGTCCATAGGGGGGGGGGGAGGTGGGGGAAAGAGAGAGTGCGGATTAGTGCATGCAGTTAAGCAACCGTTTGCCATACCAGGCGCGGTGCGGTGCGGCGCTTGCTGAAACTTCTTTTGCGCACACAAGGCCGGCTTTCTCAATCTGATAGCGGTCGCTTATGCTGTTGTTAGCAGGCGCTGACCCAGGGACTTGGGGTGGTTTGGCGGAACCTGATAAATAATCCGGAAGGATTTGTTGGCGTCCATCCGATGTCCGGAATCTAAAAACTTTCAGACGTTGAAATAAGTATTGTGGTAGGGAGGCGCGTACAGTTTTATCAATGTTATATTTGGGAAATACAACATTTTTATTAGTATCTGAGGCAGCGTTTTATAATCATAAGCCAACCCCTTTCCAATCTCATAATGTGATATGGGTATGCTGGACTGGCGTTCATCGAGCAAGTTACGGGAAGTGGTCATCTTGCCATGCCTTGTGCTCAATCCAGAGCCCTGGCAGGTAGTCGCGTAGCCACTGGCAACATATGCAGATACTAGAGTACCCACAGAGAAAAAAGACCACTGAATAGCCATTGCTGGCTTATTAACCATCGTAAGCCAGGTGGTTCACATGTGGGATTGGGTATGAGTGGCTGGTGATGGCTAATAAGCCAGAAATGACCATTCCGGTCTTATTTGTCTGTATCGGGACTCCATTAGCTGATAGAAATACGCTGCGGTCCGCGATCAGCGTCACTATTCTTGCCTTCACCTGCTTAGCCTGGCTTACTGGCGCATGACAACTTCTTCCTCATGCACCTGGTCGATCACCGCTATAACCGCCCACGGTGTCCTCTTGCCTGCTTCACGCTTTCGGTCGGTTCGCTTTTAGCGTCGCTCAGAGCCAATCAGTGTGCGCCAGTTCACTGATTAGCTACAGACGACAAAGGCAATGCACCGGTGTGAAGCTATTTCAACAGCAGCCACACAACAACTGGTCTGAGGGAACTGTGGGTAACAATTGATTTTCTAAAGCTTTTTTTTACAGTAACCGCTGTCCAACCTTACCAGCGTCTTCCCTGACTCCTGATTTGGGAAACCTTTTGTTGTCGACTTTGCAATCTTCGACAAATATGTCTAAATAAAATTCCACAGCATGTACTTTGAAACTGAACACAGTGTAATCTTATTGAAAGGAAGATTGAGAATAAACGTTAAAACGGATACGGGATGAGACGAAGAAAACCTAAGGAAGGGTAGCCTGAAAACGTGTAGCTCAGTAGCAATAGAAACACAAATTCTTCGAGATGCTTAAGAGCTACAGTCTCTGATACTAGCAGAAGAAAATTGAATAAAAATGCAATTATAAATATCCTTGCTCGGCAACAGCGGTGTCCTTGCGCAGAGTTCCAAGAAGTGTAAATATTAGTGGGTTAAAATTCTAACCGGAATAAAAACACTATCTTTAACCATAAACCTCATCCTAACCCAAACTTTAAACAAAATTCTACCAACAACCTAGCCTTAGCCCTAATGCGAACTCTAATCTGCTCGGAACTTAGCGCAGGGTCCTTGGGATAGGGGGTTTCTACTTTCCTATGTTGCTACCAGCTGCACTCACTAGGGGATAACATAAAATGCATGATGTGGTACCTGCCATCCGACGCCCTCCATTTCTTTGTCCGGCGTCATTGTTCAAGGCCAGCTGCCCCAAGGTCATTCAATACCTCAGTCAGCGCTTACAGTCGCGCTGACCTGCAGAGTTGACCTACTTCCACTCGGACACACACACGTGCGTCTAGGTTATTGCAGCTGCCCAACCACAACTCGAACATGTCCCTCATTCCCCACCCTCGGCCGGCAGACATGAATTAAGACCACGGCGCTCCAGCGGAATGAAGTGTGCTCCAAAGTCAATCTTCCTCCGTCTATTCTCTGTTCCTTTCTGTACACAATAAACTATTCCTACTACTCTGGCTTCCACCGACTTCTCCTCTACTACGTAATCATGGTCTGAAGATCGCAGTCACTAAGGTTTAACTTGCTAAACCCCCTGTGATATGCACATCAAGTGCATCCAAGTTGACTTCAGCATGCAGGAAGTGATCCACTTGGTGCGTGAAAAAATCGAAATTTGTTTCATTTTTCGTTATAAGAGAACAGAAGGAACAGATTAGAATGGAAAAGAATGTCCGAGAGGCTGACTGAAAAAACAGCTTTAGTTCAAGAAGTAGGCAAGCATAAAACCAGGCAATTCTCCTTAAGAACGCAACTTGCAATTTACTTTTTTCGACTTCTTGAGTACCTAGCCTAGGGAAAGGTAATTGTAACAGGTTTGAAAAGAGCCGTTCTCTGCCGGCGACATGGGTCGTATAAAGGAAGATGTTGATAAGTCATAAAGTTTCAGAAAACTGGGCTCGGTAAGTAATAGCTGATTACAGTAAAATGATATTTTGGAAGGAAGGAGAAGCATGAAAGGTAATTCTCTTCAGTGAATAGATGCACACATATCGGTTACCGGTCTGCCGTGGGGCTCACTCTTAAGCCTCACTAGCAGCCACACAGCGGCTATTAATTTAAGCAAACATACCTTGCCGACAAAGACATGGGCGACTGGAGAGGCCATTACAGACCCCTTTTGTCTTTGTCGGTAATGTTAGTTGCTAGCGCCCGCGACTGACGTGACGTGGCCCAGTTCTCAGCCAAAACCGCACGCGGGCAACGCGCCGTGGGACTTCTGACTGTGCGTGTGTGTTAGGCGGCGTGGTCCCAGCCCAGCCAGGGACATGCCCGGCATTTTCCGCCTGGCAAGTTGCTGACTGTTAGTGTAATGCCCTAGCGCACTGGGCTGTCGAATAGCGCAGCTTCCTTCTCAGTAGGGCCGGTACTTAGTCGTTCGTCCGCGTCCGATGTCTTCTGTCTGGATCCACGCACTGTACTCCCATTAGAATGCTCGATCATGGTAACAGGTATTCATAGGGATTCGAAACAGAGGCAATTTTTAACACACTTATTTATTACGAATACGCCAGGATAGTAATAAACTGTCATAGTAGCGATCACAAATAACTGAAGAAGACAATCGGAGGAAGTTGGAGCTGGAGGCTACCACCGGGAAAGGAACACTATCTGGGGTCCTCGCAGGAAAGGCTCCTATCTACAGAGGGGGGGGGGGGGGGGGGGCTGGAGACCGCCACGCGGGAGGGGACAACCGATATACATCTTGCCTGCGAGGGCACACCACCTACAGCATCCTTGGCCAGACTAGAAATAAGCACGCCGTCGTATTTTAACAGGGATAAATCCCTTTTTCCTGCTGGATCCTACAGTTGCAATGCTTTCCTTGTGCCTTGTGTGAATTCGACCGCTGAAGCTTCCCCAACTGTCGTCTTTGCAATGACATAAAGTAATTGCACTCATACCGGCACCTTTTTTTCAAATTTTCTGGTTTTCAGACCTATCGCTTTTCCTATAGTCTGTAATGACTGCAATTTATTTTTGACCGCCATACGTACCTGTGGGATAGAGACACGTCGGGGTTAACAATGTGGGATACAATATGGTCCAGCCAGATAATAGGCGATAGAACTTATCCCAACATGTATAAGCTAGTTGAATAGAATAAGGCATGGAAGGCCAGATTGTTATGACTGATTTACTACGGTTAGAAGGAGTAGAATGTGAGTAATATACAAGTGACTCCCAGACAAGTGCAGTCCAGCCATGAGTGAGCCGGAGTCCAGAGTCGCATTCCGGCAAGTCGATCACCGGGTCTGGAGGTCTGCAACCGATCAGTGAGTCGTCGGCTATGGAAGCGAATGAGCGTAAATAAATCGTCCGCATCTCGGGCACTGATCTAACCTTGAGGAGTGGTTGGCTAGTGACACTAGACCGCCTTGAGAAAGCCAGACAAGAGTGACCTTGAATGGAGGCCTTGACTATGGTGTCTTGCGGACGCGTGGTTGTCGCGCCCGACATGACCTAGTCCGCGCGGCGTTCGAGGAAAGCATGAATAAGGAAGGGGTTCGCTACATACCTACCGGATGTAAACGTCTTACAAATCAGTCCATATGAAGTTTAGGACACGCGTAAGTTCACCTTAACATCTCTTATGCTTCTTACAATTATAGGATGCATGTCAGCTATTGATACAGTTGTAGGAGCATATTACTAGAATATACCATCTGATGGCCTTAGTAAGCATGATTACTAGGATAAGTACTTTACCAAAAGCACGTACTTCTAGCAGCGGTATCGTAGTATGAAAATAGTAGAAACGGTGGAAAACAAGGCAAACTCTGCTGGGTTTAGGTCCCCAAACATGAACTTACTCAGAATAGTTTAAACCCAGCTTCACACGCCTTGCTAAGATTAAGGGGGTATGATCCCCAGCGTTGGCGTTAATCAGCGTCACCTCTGACAAATGGTATTGTCGATGTTAGTATTTGTACTACTAACACGCAGGTACATCGCTGGCTAGTAATAGCAGAAATAGCAATGGCCGTATTCGTCTCAGCCTCCTTGAGCGTGTCTTGATACCTACTGAAGGTGACTGGGGGTAGATAATGCGGTAATGCCCGCGTAAAGGCTACTGTCACTTAACACTAAGTTAGGTGGTTTTTTCTGGCTTGCATTGGAGAAGGCGGCCAACGCCGGATCCAGTCTGGAATTCTTGACTCATGGTGAAGGTTAAGAGTGCGGTTGGCCCTAACTACGTCGACTATCACCGTAAATTACCCCGCTGTGACCAGTCACAATCACTTTACCAACCCGTGGGTGCATATGGCGGACTTAAGCGGAATCGAGTTAATAATTACTTCCTATGAATAATGTTTGAAACATAGCACAAATAAAGGCTGCTTTTTATTTTGTGAGGCAGTTTTTTTTCCGTAGAAAATTAGGTATGACGCGAGTGCGTTTGTTAGGTCTGTGAGACAAGCGATCGATGCTGCTATCCCACACTAACAACACGTCAAGCTAAGTCGAGTCGAACACCCTGCATATGTCGAAAGTGACTACGCACCCGGTCTGGTGAAGAAGAACAATAGGAGCCAGATGTTCGCTCTTGGATTCAACATGCAAACCAGTTAATGTCGCGGGAAACAGTTGTATGGCAACTTAAACAAAAGGTTATCAACACAAGTTACAGAAATGCGTAATGGCTAGAATTAGTCTAGAAAGTTGTGTACAAATAAAAATACGGCAACGTTGTAAATGCATATAAGTTTGGCAAAAGGCTGCCACAAGTTTATATTCTGAAAGTGAGACTCCTAGGTGAAAACTCGACGAGCGACTGGCGTTGATTGGTGCGCGTAAGAACGGTTGGGCCGATCGCCGTAGGCGATATTCGAGCCTGTAAAAGCTAACCATAAATGTACCCATGCCTGCTGTTTTTATCTCTACAGTGCTGGCAATGGGGTGAGTCGTGGCCGGCAACCTTCGGCGCATGCAGCATAGGCGATGCGTTGAGACACGCGCTACCCACCACGCTTGACTGGTCGGCCAATAGGATTTGTCTGGGTCTGAGTCAAGTGACTGATGAGTAGACCGGCGCAACGCAATGAGAGCGGGCGAGGTGAAGTCTTTGTTCTGCTGCAACTGCGACAGGCCTAAACAACCTTACGGTTGACAGTGTACAAAGGCAGAGGCGACCAGCGGACTCTGACTTTCGCCACGCCTTGAGTACTTGATAAATATTCCCCACCGGGTCGCCTCAGAAATCCGAGACCTAGGACAAACAATTACGAAGACAGCCTTCGGAACGTGTGCTTTAAAGCAAAATAAGAAGACAAAAAGGAAGGAGAAAGGGAAGGGGGAGGAGGAGCTCAAGTGCAGGAAAACGGTGGAACAAAATAGGAGAGCTGAGGAGACGTTCTACCCACAATCGGCCTATCAAGAGTGGGCAGCCTTTATCCTTGTAGATAGCATTGTCGGCAAAGACAGGGGGACTGCGTTTGTTGGCAGTTCTATCTGCCTAGGCTACTAGGAGCCGTGCGCGGGACGAGTGAATTCAGCTAGCCGTCGGTGAACCTTCATTTAAAAAAAGCATTAATTGTTTTTGGTGGGAGGTAAATTCAGGTTTCGCCCCCCCCCCCCCTCCGTTAATACTGCTGAATCGCAAGGTGGAAATAGAAACGGGTCCCGTTTCTGCTACTGTTCATGTCGCTGATGATGAATCCGCGACGGACGTTGAAACGTCAGGTGAATAAACCTATTGTCCCAGCGATCGAGTCTTCTTCTGCTTCTCAATGTGGAAATAGTCGTTGCGAAGCGTCCAAATCTTAGTTCTAGAGCCACCTACTAGCAAGAGTGTGGAGTATTGGCAAAGTTCTTTCATTTTTCTCCGTGCTGCTCGTGAATTTGGCTTCCATAAGTTCTCTATGTTATAACGGAGGTCCAGGCCGAGATATCACCTCGCCAAATTGTTGTAACGGACGCCCAGGCCAAAATATTTGCCGTCTAACTACGCCTCATGTGAGCCCCCAAAGAGAGAACACGACAGGAAGTGTGGAGAAAGGAGAAGTCATTGAGTGTTAGAGGTACATCAAATTCAGGGAAACAAACCTGAGTAAGCCATGTCCCTCGAGCCAGTCAAATTCTGTTCTGAAATAGTGGCCGGTCCCATTGGCTCTTAGCTCAGTGAATGACTGTAGTTTGAATCCTGAATTATTGATTTATTTTCTAGCACGATGCGTTAGCTCGCGCATAGGCCGATCGATAGCCTATTGTGGACGCGGCTACTTGTTGCTTCCATGCTAGCCGTTGGGTCCCTCCTAATACTCTAAGCTAATTCTTCTTCTTCTTCTTCGTCTTCTTCTTCTTCTTCTTCTTCGTCTTCTCTAAAACATTCTGGTGTTATCTTAAAACCTATTTTTAGCATCATATGCACTATATTTGAGCTAGTGCAGTCACGCTTGCCAGTTAGATGCACTAACCGAGGAACCTTTCTACTCGTGGGCTAGCCTATGGGTGCGGGCGTTTTTCCTGTTCTGTGTGCGTTTCGTTGGAAACGAACACGAGCCTCTCATAATCTCATAAACGTACTTGAGCTCGTTTTGCAAACAGACCTTTTCTGGTGGTGCGTGCTTCCTTCTTCACGTGCCTGTGCCAACAAGGCTCTACCGCCTAAACGTGAGCTGATGCAAAGCTTGCAGTTGAGAGTAGAACCGAATAAAATAAAACTCCTTGTTTTCTAGTGCTGGAACATCAAACGAAAATAGAGTATTTACATGGGTGAGTCCAATAATAAGCTCAAATGGACTGCTTGAGCGTACAGGTTAGCAGTATGCTGACTGCATCTGTTGTGCTTTACGAAAACTAATTCCACTGTTAGAATATCTGATTTAGGCGCCTACAAGACGATTATGCCGATTAGGCCTCTGTGAGTTTATTTGTTGAACTGAAGGCTGCACTAAATGTCACCACTATGAGATGATTGGCTGGGGCACGATTTTGACCTTGTTTCTGGCTGGCAGCACTAAGCCAGGCCGGTACTTCCTGTGCATAACTCGCAGTAATTTCCAGGGGCTGGGGATGGTTTGGTGGGACTATTGACAAGCGTTAAGGCTAAGAAGGTTAATCCTAACAGCTACGATCTTCCAGGCGCATGGTTCTTTGAGGTGAAGAGAAGGGGGAAAGCCAGATTGTTAGGAATAGTGGATTCTGCACAGATGGATAGGAGAATAGATGAATACAGTTTTGACTCTCGGATGAATGCAGTCCGGCTGCCAATTCCCGATTGACGAGAGCCTCAGGAATCGCCGGCGTATGCTTTGTTACAGCAGCCAATCGTGCGGCTAATGTATAGACTAGCGGCGTGGAGCGACCTTGAGATTGGCGAAGGCTGGCTAGCGTGGGCGCGTGGTCACGCTGAGGCGTATGTGCGCCTCGGTCAAGGACAGTTAGCGCCTAGCCCCAGAAGACAGTGGGCGCGCAGGCAGGCCAAAGGCGCCATGCGTCAGCGGCTGAGTTTGGGTTCCAAATGGCTGCAAAAAGCCACTACAGAACCTTATAAATCACCCAGAAAGTTTCGTTGGGGCCCACACTATGTCTGGAATCAATAATGTGCACGAAAATAGCGCTGTTTGTGCTCCTGGTTTCACCTTTTCTCAGCCATACCGGAGGTGTTCCCTCACTCTTTTGGATAAGTGCCAACTCGTGCGAACAGTATAGTCTACTCGGCGGGAGCAAGTAAATGAGTAAATGCACACAGAGGTGGTCTGAGCTGGCAACCTATCCTTAACTACTCCATGCAAGCCCGAGCTGGTTGCGTAAAATGCATGATATTTTGCTGCTAGAAAGGTTTGTGGCACAGTTTGGTCAGCGCGCCTCAGGCGACTTCACTTGCCGCATATCCTTGAAAGATGAATTTAAGGAATATCGTAATCTTTTCCATAGTGAGTTTGGTGGGTTTTATTTGCCTCGCTACTACATTTTTTGGGATGAATCTCTCAGGATACCCATCCTCATGAAGTAGGTCCGTGATTTTCATAAGCACCTCCTCATTACTGTCTACCGAGCAAATTTTTCTAGCCCTTTGTGCTAAGCACCGGACTAAATTGCGTTTCTTTTTATCGATTTAATTCCCGGCCTGACGATGGCTGACCGAAAACACATGCTCGTCAATCTACCTTTTGTCTTCATGTAAGAGCTCGTAAGCTTAAGCTAACGCAACTACCATCCCGGTGATAACAAATGCTTCTTCTCTGCAATGGTACAAAGGTGGGTTTGTTAATTTTCTTTTACGTTCTAGTTCAGCACCACTTTAACTACGAAGGTTTCGAGGCTCTTCTCGTCTATAGTTCCGGGCACTGTGAGAAAGTGGTTGAATTAAGTAGGAGGAAACATAAGCGCATGCAAAGCAATATCAATATGTAGAAAGGAGACTCGTTGGGTAGGGGAGTCTTTGAGATTTGCTTGTCCATTTGTCGGCAGAAAGAATTAAAAAAGTAAAATAAGGATAAAGCGGAATGCCCGAGAAGTTGTCTGAAAAGGCGCGTCTTCAGTTGGGGAACTGAAAACCGTACTAACTTTCTATTCTCCTTCAGAATATCATATGAACACAGTTTGACTTTCGACCTCCTGAGTACTTTACTTAAGGGAAGGTAAGCCTAGCAAGTCTGAAAAAAGTAAGAATAGTTGATAGGTATCACCATAATGCGACGTAACTCCAGAAGCCTGTAATAAGAAGACAATAGCAATAAAGGAAATATTTCTTATGCATTTAGCAATAACTAATAAAAATAACCATTACTTTACCAGTCGTCACAACTATTAAAACTCAAGATAAATTATACTGTCTAAATACTCTATGCATAGATACTTAGATACCACAGAAATATAGCATCATTAAAGTAGAATTTAATAAGATTTAAAGTCTGGTTTCTGTTGGACTTTGCGAATTAGTGGATATACTATCTCTACACACGAAAGAAATTGCTGTCATTTTACGACCTGTCCCTTAAAAGCCCTGTGAAATTTCGGGTTAGTTGGGTGATAATTATAAACTATCCTTATCAAAAAACATCTACCGCGGATAGCATAGAATCGTGTACAGAAAAAATTGTTAATAAGTGGATGTCAAGATAAGTTAACCCAACACAAACCCTAGCAGCTTTCAACAACCCGACATTTTTGATGAAATACTAATAATAATAGTAGTAATAATAAAAAGAAAAGGAAAAAACAAGAAAGGAATGATTAGGGGAGCAACAGCTGTAGCATGAAATATAATGCTCTGCCCACTTCCATATTCAACGCTCACAAGGAATATGGTTCAAATGGCGCATATCACAAAAAATCTGACATTTCTACGACGAACAGCCCCTTTGCTCGTCATCCTAATTGAAATTGTAGTCCTGCATCAAACCCGGACATTACTCCTATTGGACACGCTTTCGCGCTTGTCAAAAGGATTGGCACAAGGTCAGGCAAGATACTTTAATGCAAGGCAAGCGTGACCTTGCAACTGCCAGTTGCACTAGTCAAAACCCTGTACGTGATTTGTTCAATCCAGCGCCTGTCAGGCTACCGGTGTATTACGCTCAAAGCGGCAATGCACAAAATTCAAAACTATGTGCTTATTGTTGGCTTCAACTTTTTTCTTTTGAGACACTTGTATTTGTTGTGGACTGATATACTTGATATTGAATGGGAATTGTGTTATTTGGCTTTCTGTTCATGTGGCTATAAGGGCAATCTAACGCAAGTGAGATCAGATCAACCAACTACGCACGCGTCAGTGGACCATTTAGTTTTGTCCGCCCTTGCGCCTGAACGTATTGATTATGTCGGGACACTAGGCGGGGGTGAGTGAGGACTGAAGGAGTGCGGTAGATACTGAGCAAGTCTACTATCGACATAAATTAATTTGCGCGAAAGTCACTACTCCTGCAGCCAGTTTGCTGTGGAACATACGGTGAACATGGTTGGTTGCCTTCCAATGACTTCCTATAAAGTTTCACCTTTTCCCCTTCCATTTTGGCTTTGGATTATTAATAGTTTTTGTTTTCACTTGCGTAGTATGCAGTTCACGTTTTTCACTGCCTCTATGCATCGTTTTTGAAGGCAAACTTACAGCCTCTAAGCTACTTAGTAGGCAGTATCTATGAGGACAGGAGGTAGCATGTTCCGATTTAGCGCTGAAACTCAAATGTCTTGCCACTGAACGAAGGACCTCTATGATCTCTCCTGAGATGGGTCTATAGGAGTTAAGGCTAAGACGGTTAACCCTAACAGCTACAATCTTCCAGACCCGGTTCCTTAGGAGATGGGGGAGGTCTTGGGAAGGCAGAGTGGACGGAAAAGTGTATAGTTTACAGAAGGGATAGGAGGAAAGTTGCCAATTGGTCTTGCAAGGCATCCGACCGTGAGGCCAGTGGGAGAGAGCGGCGTCGCCGCAACCGCGATGCGCGAAGGCGGAATTCCAAGTGTCCTCTGACGGCAGTCATCCCGGGCGGCCGACGTATACTCGCTTTGTCTCGATAGACTGATGGTGATTGGTTGCCTTGTGCGAGGTTAAGCCGTGTGTGTCAGTAGATGGCCCTGTTCCTTGAGTGAGAAACAGGCCAGGGGTCGGCCATCACGGTAACCAAAGCGTTGGCGTGATGAGTTAACGGTGGCGTTAAGGTCCACTACAGGCCGGTGCTATGCACGCCTTCTCTAATCCGCCTTTTACTTCGAGCTTAGTGGAATAAGCTGCATTGTACCGAGCACGACTTCTTGAAGAACCTCTTAGCGAACCTCCTCAGAGGCCCAGCTAATCAGTCACGGAGGTCAGGGTAATAAGCATGTAGTGACCGAATTCCACATGCAATGCTCAATTTTTCGCTTCTCACGACTGCTAACACCTGTGCACGAGTGTCTGCCAGTTCCAGTCCGTTTTGGTCAATCACCTTCAAGGCTGACTCCCAGAGGACCTCACTGTGACGATGGTTGCGCTTTCGCACTTTGGATGCCATCCGGCGCGTCCAGCTGCCAACTTCCTCGAACCTATTATTCACCGCCTCTGTGGAGAATATACTATTCCTCCTACCCGTCGTCCCATTGTAGTGGTTGCTGCTGCCCGACACCCTCCTTAGTCTTGACGTCACAGACAAGGGCACTCAGGGCAGGACCTTGTGCGAATGCACTTTTCGGCGTGTATCCGACCAGACACAAACTGGCGCGCGAGACACGGACCCCCCACGCGGGTGTCTACCCTCGCGTCATCCAAACAATCACCACCAGGCTGTCGAGACACAGCGAGCATTCGGCGGCCACCCAGGATTTCTGCCGTAAAACGACACTTGGGATCGGTCCCGGGCGGGGCGATCGCGGCAGGCAGCGTCGTTGGTGGACGTGATGACACCACGCTCTCAAACGGCTACACGGTCGAACGCCATGCCAGACCGAGTGCCAACTTTCTCTTAACCCTTGTGTACACAATACATTGTTCCTACTACTCTGGCCTTTCCAAAATCTTCTCTCTTATCTCCTAAGGAACCGGGCCTGGAAAATCACAGCACTTAAAATTAAAACCCTTAGCCTTAACACCTCATCGATATCATTTCATGTATGCCAACACGGAACTGAGCCTGAAGACCGCAGTGACAAGGAATTTACCTATTAACTTAAGCCACGGCAGTAAGTGCTCGTATTACAGCTGATCTTAAGCTAAGTCCTAGACGGGTTAAGATCAGGGCTAGTGTTAAAAGTATGGCTAAGAGGGTCAGGAGTACAGATAGTGTTAGAGTTAGAATTGGTGTTTAGACACGGACATAGATAGTCCCTAGACTTTGGCACAAAGCCACTTGTAGTACGGGTGAGGGGTGCGTAGTCTGTTGTGTGTAAACGTAAACCTTTTAGTTAGTTTACATTTTAAATAATGAATTGGAAGGAAGGCATATCAAGAAATATAACTTGAAAGCAAATAGCTTCATTAAGGGAGGGAACTTAATTGAGTAAATTTTGAAGATTGTATCAACAGCAAAATTTAATGGATCCATCAATTTCGAGAGTGCTATTCAGTTGCTACCTCTCATGGCATAAAGTGAATTAACGTAAGAGAAAATAAACAATTGAAGTCATACAAAAAAGACGATAAAGAGCGTATTTTCCCTGACGTTAATTCACGTTATGCAATGAGAGGTAGCAACTGAAGAGCACTCTCGAAATTGATGGATCCATTAAATTTTGCTGTTTATACAATCTTCAAATTCTCACCAGGGAAAAGAAGCTTTCAAAATTAATTGAGTAATTTTTCAACACTGGTTCCCCAGGTCGTCGTCAGTCTTGAACAAATTTTGTAAAAAACAGTTAAGATTTTAAACGTGCCAAAACCACCGATACTCATTTGCTGTTTGCTCAAATAAGCGGCCGCTGTTTGCATCAGTTTGCATTCATTGCTTTTTATCTCTTTAATTTGCCCTTAAAATTTTTGTAGACGATATTTAACTCGGTGTGCCCATTGATGCATGATGCGTTGAACGTATCAAGGAGTTTAATGCACAGACACATTACAAAGGTTTTTTGCTTTTCGATAAGCAGATTTTCCAGTTAATATCATGAATAAAACGTTTTCGGGAGTGACTCACATTTTCTACAGGGTAGCAGCTTAGAGTTCATGAGAGCTTCTGCCGGTGTAAAAGATAGGTTGCCATAGGGTTCCGACGAATCAGATGAATATCTTCAGAAGTTCTATACTGCTTCCCCCTCGTTTTTGGAGAAGAAAAGGAAAAGTTGAGTTCATCTTTCCGGATACCTTCTTGTTGACCCCAGGCAACTCGCACCATGTCACAACTGGGTCCCGATAATTTGTGGCCTTTACTCTAGATGATACCAGAAGCACTTCGAAGAGGGTTTTGCTGTTGCGGATGCGCAAAATCGCTCACTTTTTGGGCACAAGAGCTTACGGGAGAATGCTAGAGTATGTTACAAATGATAAATTGAAACCGGGGAAGACAAGAGGGGCCGGAGTGGTCATTTCTGGCTTATTAGCCGTCATCAGTCGGTCATACCTAATCTCAGGCAGGGATCACCCGAAGTTCGAACCCATGACCATTTGGTCATAGAGTATAAAACTCTACGATTGGATCACGGGCCCGTTTTTTTCTCGGTTGCGATCAGGGATAGGATAAGTGTAGGGCTCGTCCCGTCGCAGCCATTGGTATAGTGACTTTTAATATAAGATGAAGTGGAACTGGCAGAGACAAGGAAGACCGGAATGGCCATTTCTGGCTTATGAGCCGCCATCGGCCAGTCATACCCAACCCCAGCACCAAGTACTGCTCCCATCCCCCTGCTTGTCCACAGCCTGCCACAGAGCTCCTACATACTCTGGCAGCATGAATTGTTTCTCCGCTGTTAGCTGGACAGAACAGATAACTGCACTGTATATCGGCAGTCTAAACACTATCGAAAATTTCAATTGTATTAACTGTAGATGGAACACTTCTGACGCCTGGAAACCGGTTATCGAGAAGCGCCGTCTGGAGTTCAGACTTAATTATCAGAATCGCGACCAAGAAAGCTACTTAGACTGACCAGATAAAGTGCTTTAGCTGTGCGAGAAGCGGGGACCGTTTGTACGTGCGACCGAAAGCGACGTCACCTTGGAATGTGCTCTTAATTTATTCACGCGAAATGCGAGTGCCTATTTTGCATCAATAGTGCTTTTAGTTGTACTCGCCTCTCTCTCTCTCATAGTGCGTTTCGAAGAGGTTGAGTGCTAAGGCTAATATTACAAAAGGCTCCTTTAATATAAGATAGGGAAGCCCACGAAAAATTTTCGGATCAATAACGACCTTTGCATAGCTCCCTTTACCTAAGACAGAAAACAAAGACGGACGAACGCAAGATAACGTGCCTACGTTTTAGACTCCAATTTATTAATTTTAGCTGGCGCCTAAGTAGTTACATAATTGAAGGGGGCTGAGGTCCATAAAGGATCGGATTGTTAGGACGGCCTAACGAACAGCCTTAGCAGTTAGTCTGTAAGCAATAGCTGGACTCAAAGCAGGCTATCGATCGGCCAACACGGGCGAACGTACACAAGCCGTCAGTCAATCGATAATTCAAAATGCAAGTTGAATTTCAGCCTCTGAGTCCCAGTCAATCGCATCGGTAACTAATCCAGAGGAGAAGCTGATTGGTTCATGGACCTATCCTACACACGTTCGTTGCCCTAAATTTGTTGCACTTTTTTCTCTCAAAGACTTCTGCTGTTGCACACTTCTTGTCGTGTTCTCCCTTTGGGCACTCGCACAAGCCGTTATTGAGCGGTGATCTCTCGGCCTGGGCTACCGTTACAACGCGGATAGCATGATGACTACATAAACTGTTTAAGGGTCAAACTGACTTCCTTCTGTGTGTCAAAGTTTCCCGACGAAATTAAACTCTATGCCTAGCGAACTGGGGCAAAAGGAAATAAATAGTTCACATTATACAGGTCCTGTCGTGGGCGCACTTTAAGTCCTCCCATTTCTCACAAAAGAAAATCTTCCCCCCATTCTCGACAGAATTTGCTCCGGCCAGTTAGAATTCGATGCCGCTTTGAAGTCTGCCTCGAGGGGCAAGCGTAAGAACCGCACTTAAATCAACCACCGCCCGCTGCACACCGTGCCGGAATCCAACCACAGCGTTGCTGACGCCTGGCACCAATCAGACGCTTGCCAGACGGGGGAAGAATTTGTAGAGACGTGCCGACAAAACAGAGCTGAGTCAGTGCCACGTGTGCAGTCGCGGAAAGGCATACAGACCAGAGGCCTATCCTATTTCTGCAAGCCGTCACATCCACTGCCGCTAAGGGAAGTGACATGGCTATTTTTAACCGGGTTTCGCGCTTCCAGTACTTGCTTCCCTTGTTTGAGTTTGTCGAAGCGAGATGTCTCAGGGAGGTGAGAGTGGGCGTCAATAGCCTCCGAGGCACACTGTCAACATACCTTTCAAGCTTCCTTTAATATTCTAAAGATCAAAAAGTTACATCTCACTTTTACATGCAATGAATGTACGCTTCTTTTGGTTTATCCTTCACGTAAAGTCCTGCGACAGTCCATAACTTTTGACGGCAACAGTAGCTTATGTAGCCCCAGTCAATAATCGCTACTCCCTGCATGTTTACCTACGAAAACGGTAGTTGTAGGGTTTTATGGGTGGGGAATTAGGACACGCAGTGGAAACAGAGACGAACGAGGAACTCGCTTTCCTAGATGTCCTCTTACACAGACAAGAAGATGGCTCGATACAACGCCGACTATTTAGAAAGAAAACCTGGACTGGGCAATACGTTAATTTTCACAGTTTCGTCCCCCTCAACGTCAAACGGAACTTAGTCCAGGGAATGGCAGCCAGAATACGCCGTATCTGCTCTCCTGAAATAGTGGAAGTAGAATTGCAGCAACTAAAGGACACACTCCAAGAAAACGGTTATCCGGAACGGTTCATCCTTCAGAACGTGAAGGAACGTGCCCCAAAGGTCGCAATTGCAACGGCGGAAAAGAAAGATCTGTTTATAAGACTGCCGTTTATTGGAGACGCAACGAGTGAACT
>JAYGXS010000005.1:49159248-49178440 GCA_036362985.1 Ligula intestinalis
TAGCCGGCCATTACAGATAAACTGTACATTTTGTGTACAGCATGTCAGTAGATCTTTCAGCCTCTCCACTGTCATCCCTATATGGTAGTGTGTTTCCCGTTTGACGTCGCATAGATATTCTATGGTTTCAACTACCGGGACGTTGGTGAACAGTGAGGATACATCTAATGACATGCTGTACACAAAATGTACAGTTTATCTGTAATGGCCGGCTATACAGGCAAATTGACGGAGTGGCCATGGGCTCACCACTTGGACCATTCGTGGCAAATGTCTTCATGGGCAAGATCGAGGAAACGAAGCTCAAAGACACTATCAATGACCTTAAGTTCTATGGTCGATATGTGGACGACATCTCTTGCCTGACAAAGAAGACCGCTGATATCGATGGTCTAGCCCAAAAATTTAATACCGCCCACACAGCACTCACATTTACAGTGGAAACAGAGACGAACGAGGAACTCGCTTTCCTAGATGTCCTCTTACACAGACAAGAAGATGGCTCGATACAACGCTGACTATTTAGAAAGAAAACCTGGACTGGGCAATACGATAATTTTCACAGTTTCGTCCCCCTCAACGTCAAACGGAACTTAGTCCAGGGAATGGCAGCCAGAATACGCCGTATCTGCTCTCCTGGATAGTGGAAGTAGAATTGCAGCAACTAAAGGACACACTCCAAGAAATCGGTTATCCGGAACGGTTCATCCTTCAGAACATGAAGGAACGTGCCCCAAAGGTCGCAATTGCAACGGCGGAAAAGAAAGATCTGTTTATAAGACTGCCGTTTATTGGAGACGCAACGAGTGAACTAGTAAGAAGGCGCCTGAGGACAGCGGTTATGAATGCCTTCCCGGCTGCAAACTTGCGGGTTCTCTTCACTAACTCTCCCCTTCTACGAATGGGAGGTAAGGACAGACTACCGTTTCAGGCCACATCTATGTGCATCTATTCGTTCACCTGTTCCTGTGGAGCGGGCTATATTGGCCGAACAACGCGACATCTGGAGAAGAGAATGCGCGAACACATACCAGCTTGGCTCAGCAGAGGGGAGAATAGACCGACCTCAAGCTCAATCCTCGCCCACCTAATTGATACAAACCACCAGGTGGATGCGAGTGAAGCCTTTCGGGTCATATACCGCACGCCAACGCACTTCTCCAAAGGCCTGCGCAAACGAGTGTTAGCCACAGCAGAAGCAGTGGCAATCCGGCTAGCAAAACCCATTCTATGCTGTCAAAAGGCGCTGGTTCAAGCCATCGGCCTCCCTTGGCCGACTGCACGCGGAAATCCAACACCTACTGAAGCCAAAGAAGACGAAGCTACGGAGAGTAGTTAAACGCAAGCTGCGCGGCTGACATACAGAACTCAATCCGCGGACCGCGAGAACATCCCCCCTGTCTCATCTGGGCATGGCAACCAGCGTCCTACCCGCACAGGTGCCCGCGTTCAGGAGACGAGGGAAAACTCATCTGCTTAATTACCCTCGCCCTTTTCCTCCCCCTCCCCCCTTCCCTAACCTGACGATTATATAATCGCTGTAATTAATTCACCAAATGTATTTTTATTTTATTGTATTTAGAAGTGTTGTTGATTTATATCTGTAGATTTGTCTAATCTGTATTATCGCTTAACTTACTGCGGAAAAACCCAATTATCAGATTGAAGGTTTCTTGAATTTCCAAAAAAATTGAACTAGTGGTTCAACTTACCTGAGGCCCAACTTACCATTCTGGAGTTAGATTATTATAGTCCGCACACACCTTCAATTTACATGCGGAACAACTTACTCCCAACGGCCGCGGGAAGCAACTTCGGTTACATTTTTCTGCACTTTACACTTCTAAAAAATTCCTTCTCTGCCTATCCTATTTTTCCATTGTTGTACTTCTACCTGTTACGGCTGTGATCATGCCTGATCTAGCCGGCCTCAATGATGTCACTAACGATACCTCTCCATGCGTGGCGATTGGCGGCAGCGGATCTCGAAAGCTCCACCCAGTCCCTTCTCCAGCACCGGAGGCCGAAAATAGAAGGTCCAAGAACTGCTTCCATGTCTTGACGGACGGTGTCTAGCCAAGTCTTCAGTTGCCCTCCTCTTCGACGTTTCCAGGTGGGCTGCGGTGCCGGGTCGAGGGCAGCATAGGTAAGCTCGTGGGGCGGACGACGGAGAACATGTCCAAACCATCTCAGTCGCCTTTCTTGAATGGCCTGAGATATCCTCGTGATACGATCGCAGCGGATGCGGACTGTCTCATTTGAGATGAAGTCGCTATACTTAACTCGCAGGATCGTCCTCAGGCACTGGTGGTCAAAGACCTCCAGTATTCGCTCATCTTCAGCGCGCTTAGCCCAGCATTCACATCCATAGAGGAGGACTGACCACATGGATGCACGGTTTACACGAATCTTCGTGGCGATGGAGATGTCACGTCGGATCCATAGGCGCTTTCGAAGGTTGAGAAAACCCAGCGAGCAGCATCGATACGGGAGACAATGTCGTCCTTGCTCTGCCCATTCGGTAGCAGCCTCGCCCCGAGGTATTTAAAGCTGTCTACTTCTTCAAGTTGATGGCCATTAATCCTCAGGGGTGCCTTTTTCTGGTCAGGGATGCAGATCGAGAACAACTTCGTCTTTCCAGAATTTATGGACATGCCTACCGACATAGCGATCACATTTAACCGCGACACTACTGACTGTAGACCATCAAAGTTTGAGGCTAACAGCGCAATATCATCGGCGTAGTCAAGATCAGTAAGTCGGCGTCCGGGTGCAAGTTCAACACCGTCCTCTTCATGTAAGGCTTTGCCGAGAATCCAGTCAATGACGTAGTTAAACAGAATGGGCGAAAGGACGCAGCCCTGTCGGACACCAGACCGGAAATCGAACGACTGAGAGAGATTGTTGTGGACCAGGACTCGTGCGAAGGTAGACCGATAGTAGGCCTTAATCATCGCTATGAGTTTGGTCAGCATTCCATCCAGTTCCATTATTCACCACAGGGACTCACGATGGATGGAATCGAATGCGGCGGCAAATTCGACGAAGCAAACGGCCGTCGGTTGCTGGTAGCTATGGCGGAATTCTAGAGTACGCCTCAGTGTGAATATTTGATCCGCACATCCACGCCCAGCTCGGAATCCGGCTTGGTTGGGTCGTGTCCTGGAGTCACGTACAGACTGGAAGCGCCTGAGAAGAACAACAGCGAAGATCTTTGCAGCAAAATCGATAAGACTTATGCCACGGTAGTTCTCGCATCTTGTCTTATCTTCCTTCGTGTGGACAGGTACAAGGATACCTGAGCCCCAGTCATCGGGAACGGTCTCTTCTCGCCACACCTGTACAATCACCTCATGGAGCCGAGGAGCCAGGGTGTCGACACAGGACTTGCAGATTTCTGCAGGAATACCGTCCTCTGCGCACGCTTTGTTGTTGCGTAGCCTCTGCATTGCATCGGTAAGTTCGTTTTCGGAAGGGATGGCACACGACACTGCGTAGACTGGAGAGGATTGAAACTCCGCTGTGGAGGAGAGGGAGGGTGTGATGGGTTGTTCGTCAAAGTTGAGTAGGTGCTCGAAGTATTCACGCCAGCGATCGACCTTGGCCGAGTTGTCGGCAATAAATCCTCCATTCACATCGCGAACAGAATCACAGAGTGTCGGGGAATCTCTGTTTCCCCATTCCCCAAAACTCTATAACCTCCGTTTTTGCAGGACAAAATGCTGGGACAAGGGGTATATGAGTGGACCTACATAAACTACTTTTGCCCTTCTGCCAACGTGCCGATTCTGGCTCTTATTACTTCATATGATCGTTCACCTTAACCCTTTAAATGAAGTTTGAAGCACATAGAATGCTAAAGATGTTAACATAACATAGCCTTGTCGGTTTCATGTGGTTATCCTCCGAACTTTTAGAAAGCATTTAGGAGAATCAGGTCACATCGAAAGAGACCATAATTTCGTTATTCACATCTATTTGGCACATAAAGTCTTGTGCAAGACACTTGAAGAGGCATCGTACGAGGCTCAGAGTTCACTCAAAATTGAGTACCTTGTGAGACACTTCCAATTTTGCAAAAATACACTTCATCTTTGCTGAAGAAGCTTATGAGCAGATCACAGGAACTCTAATCGGCTCCCCGATCTCCGGCTTAGTGGGAGAATTGGTCCTACAGGAGCAATAAAACACTGTCTCCGCCTAACGTGGCCGGCCTACTAGCACCCTTATATTGAAGACACATTTATTATAGTCAAGAAAACCATACCGCGAAACCTCCAGAAATTACTCACTGAAACTTTCCCTTATGAAAACTTCATGAGGGAAGAAAAACAAAACCAGTAGCTGCCTTTAATTGATATCCTTGTGGGATACGATATGGTCCAGCCAGATAATAGACGAGAGAACGTATCCCAACCTGTATAAGCTAGTAGAATAGAATAAGGCGTGGAAGGCCATAGTGTCAGGGAAAATTTACTAAGGTAGGAACAAGCTTAGTATGTAATAAATAAGAAAGTGACTTCCAGACGAGTGCAGGCCAGTCATGAATGAGCCGGAGTCCAGAGAGTCTGCAACTGAACAGTGAGTCGTCGGCTCTGGAAGTGAATGAGGGTAAACAAACCGCCCGCATCTCGGACACTGGTCTAACCTTGAGAAGTGGTTGGCTAGTGAGACTAGACTGCCTTAAGAAAGCCAGACAAGAGTGACCTTGAATGGAGGCCTTGACTATGTTGTCTTGCGGACGCTTGGTGGTCACGCCAGACATGACCTAGTCCGCGCGGCGTCCGAGGAAAGCATGACTAAGAAAGGGGGTCGCTACATCCTCGTCAAGCGAAAACTCAACAGGGAAATTGAGACCATCGTTTAGAGGAAGGCAGTTACAGAATGGGATTTAGGCTCATTACAGCAGGCCGGAGAAAAAGGTACACGAGACCCGATATCGCCACGACCAATTTACGCGGAATTAGTATTCGCTTTAGGCCCGGACGACGCAAACAGAAATACTGCCAAGTATATGGCATGCTCCACCACATATATTAAGGACAGCTCAAAAGCGACCGGGCGCATTGTTGTGGAACGAGGTGTAGGAGTTGCACACCGGTTCAAAGCTACCATGCGCGGCAGGCTGATGAAAATCCACGGCCGACTAGATCCCAAGAAGCAGCCTGGAGTAGTTTATCACATCCTGTGCCGAAGCTGTCCTTGTAACTACAGGGATCAGACCGAACACATGCTCAGATCACACATACACGAACGTAAGCTGACTGTGTAACGACGAGCTGCAAGAAACGTCGTGAATTGATTTACGCCTGGACATCCGGTGGGAGATTAATCAATCGATGTATCCGTATGCGCCGGCACACAGAGTTATACGCAGTCACCGCCAGACTTGTGTTTTTGATTTTTGATTGGCTAGTACTCCCTATAACTAGGGCTTGTTCTTTTGGTACTATTTTTACCTGACGATGGACTACCGCACGATGCTGACAGCTCAGAAAATAAACAAATTCTTCCGACGCTTGATCAGTCTTCCTGCTTACTCGAACTTTTAATTCCGTGCAGTAGTCATTAGACGTTTAGATAAGTAGTCACCTCTAACAATGAAAAGCATCTGCCAGAACCCACCTGTAGATGAACTGCGGTTTGAAGCAAATGTTCGCATTCCAGGAACGTGCATATTTTGAGAAGAAATCTTATCGAACACCGGAATCCAGATTTTATTAGTCTGAGCTTTCGGGCTTCTGCAGGATTCCATCGTTAGAGATAGGAAAACAGCAACAAATGGGTTGGCTAGTTCGAGCGTGTGTACAAACCAACTAAAATTTGAACGTGTAGAGAATCAATAATTGTGTGTTTGTGCCGCCGACTCGCCACTGCGAACTATATCAGTCTGCGCTTGTGGGCGAGATCGGCGTGTTGGATAGGAATATTTATGGAAATAAAATCGTCAATGAAAACAAGCAACATTTATAGGGGAAATGGTCGATTAAAACTCATTGAAGAGGGGAAGAGAAGAGGATCAAATAACCACCAGTGCCGTGAGTCTGGAGATAACTGCGCAGGGCAACATATGCGGGCGCCAGCTCAATACATTGGTTAACTGAGTTGTCGTCCGATGCCCAGACCCACGCCTACGAGACGGGTCACGAATTCAACTTCGCAGCCGCGAGTATAATTGCCCACGTTGGCAACAAGACGGACCGAGAACTGATTGAAGCCTGGGCATCGGATGACAACTCAGTTAACCATTTTTTGCTCTTTTCCCATCTCTTAAGATGGACTTCTGCAGGAGCCCGAAAGCTCAGACCAATAAAATCAGGATTCCAGTGTTAGATAAGACTTCTTCTCAAAATAAACTGCGGTCTCAATTTTTATTACTGGCAAACGTTAGAACTCTGAGATACGCGTATTTCTGGGTCATAACCCTTCATCGGTCAGAGTTACCTGACTCAAGTTTAGCCGCAGAAACTGCCGCTACACTCGAGTTTTGAACCGGGGCCCAGTGGGCTAGAGACGACCGTCCTATCCATCGAAAAAGCTGGCAAGACGTGGACCTGGTGGCTCCGTGGATAGGATGGTCGTCTCTAGCTCACTGGTCCCGGGTTCAAAAATTGAGTGTAGCGGCAGTTTCTGCGGCTATACTTGAGTCAGGTAACTCTGACCGATGAAGGGTAATGACCCAGAAATACGCGTACCTCGGAGTCCTAACGTTTGACAGTAATAAAAATTGGTTACTTAAAGTTGGCAAGTAACATAATTGTTTCGTTGATTAAAAAAGTGGAAGTGTCCACCAATTCGTCAGACGAAACAAGCCAGGGTTTGGTGAATCCTGGGCGAGATCGGAGTACACCCATGTACTAAACTGCGGTCTCATTTTATAAATTTGAACTGGTCGCTTCTGCCAAACTTCCACCTAACTATTGACGTCACAGACAAGTTCACTCAGAGCAGGAACTTGCGCGAATGTACTTTTCGGCCTGCCTCCGACCAGACGCAAACCGGCGCATGAAACATGAACCACCCGCGCCAGTGTCTACCTTCGTTTAGTCCAACCAATCACCATCAAGGCCACGAGACTGCGCGAGGATTTGGCAGCCAGCCCGATGACTGACGCTAGACTCACTTGGCATTCTGCCCCCTCGCGAGGTGGACGCGCCGCCGCTGTTCTCTCACACGGCGCTCACAGTCGAAGGCACGCCAGATCGAGTCAACCCTTCTGCTAACTATTCGCCTATTTATTCTGCACAGAATACAATCTTCCTACAGCTCTAGTTTCCCAAGACTTCCCTCATCTCCTAAGGAACTGGGCCTGGAAGATCGCAGCCGTTAGGGTTGAACCGTAGTAGCCTTAACGTCTTTGCGATAAATTCACCAATCGCATCTCCTCAGCTGAATTTCCTCCTGCTTTAGGCAGTCGGCCTTCGTAACAATATAGTATGCTTCCAATGACTGTCGTCATTTCTTCCGATGGCGTTCTTCTGCATGCTTAACTGAAGTTTTGTGTGGTTGGTTGCTAAGCAGTATCCCTTCCAAATGGGGAAAGTAGGACAACCGGAGCTGTGGAGAATACCATGCTAGCCGGCATACAGTCTGTCCTCCATATAAATAAGACAACATGAATACACACAGTCCAGCGCTTCTGTCAGACCAGAAAAAAACAAGAGAATTTTAAACACCCGAACTCTCACTTTCTACGTTCCAGCATTAACATGCGGGCTTCTTTTTGGTGGAAACCGAGTGCTCTCAGAATACAGTGAACAGATTTCAGGTCGAAGAGCTGGCGCAGCCGACATTGTCGCTAGCCTCCAATGCGCTGACCCAGAGTTGCCACGTACGCGGGTAGCAAGGATATGCGGGGTAGGTTACGTAAGACACCAGCAGTGGAGCCACACAGGCCTGGCTTTGTAAAACAGGCAAAAAGAAGTACATACGTCTTGAGGTTACACCCAGGGGGTGCGTTTAGTCTGGTTTTTGTTTGTTCTCCTGGAGGAAACACCTCAAATGTACTAGTACAGCCTGAGAAAGAGCGACTTTGGTGCACCAACGCCGCGACTAAGTCCTGTTTTTAAAAGACCCAACCCCACGTGACAACTGAACTGGCAAATAAATAGTGCATGGACGCGAATATGCAAACTCCAGGTCCTTGTCGCAAAGAAGATGACCGCGTGAGCACTGGGCCGATATCTGCAACAAAAATAAGCAAAGGGGAAGGGGGAAGGTAGGGGTGGGGCGGGGCGGGGGAGGTTGATAAAGCTGACTCAACGCCGTCTCACTGGAACAAGAGTTGACCTTTCGAATTCTTTCGAGAATCCTTAATCATAAATAATGGTAGAATAGTCTTAGCCATGCGCTCCACAGTACATCGGATATGGAGGTGGGAGTAGCGAGTGAGTGGGCAGATTCTCCGCAAGTCTGCTCTAACTCCTGTTTTCTTTCGCGGTAGTTCGTTGCGTTGCTTCTGCATGTTGTAGCCTCGTGTTGCTTGCCCAGCGTGCCTCAGTGTCTGCTTCGGCTTGCTTCAGCGTTTGCTGCGGCCTGTTGAAGCGCATGGTGCCCATCGTCGAAATCGACGAGAGAACTGTCGTGTAGACGTCAATTGACATTTTATTCAAAGCTCAGAGTGACTTCAACGAAGACGCGCCTGTCTTTTTGCGCTCCAGATGTTGTCTAGGCCAAATGAGCGACCAACAACAGAGCATAAACTGCCTGCGTTAAAAGTTATGATGAATCAAGGTCATCGATAATCACAGTGGCGCGCCAACCCTACAGTCCGTCCGATTGTCTCAACGCACACAAATCCAAACCAAACCACCGATGCCCCGCATGTCACAACTCACGTTCAGCCTGACTGTCAGTCAGTCTGTCAGTCAATCGGTAGGAGTCGAGGCCATGATTGTGCTCAGAACACAACAATTATCGCGCCTAGTTCCATACAGGAAGAAGAGGTATAAGACCGGTAGGAGTTGTTTATTGTGTACAGGAACTCAATGGTGGTCTGAAGCCCCGACGCGCGGCAGGCCGCGGGCCCTGCACAGGCGCGCGCGCGCGTCTGTCTGTTAGTGTGTTGTGGGCGTAAGTGAATAAACGTCATGCGAGAGTGTATCACTGGACGATCGATCAACTACTTGGCCAATAGTCGTCTACGGCACCAGAAGGAGGTAGAGTAGCGAAGTCACGTGCGCATTGCGGGCTTGGCGCCAGCGCTACAAATCCGTCCGAAAATCACTCCAAATAAAACAACACCCACTGGGCTGATCGTGCGATCCGAAGTATCTCGTCGGTTGGCAGCCTTCTAAGCCTCGGCTTTTAGCACACTGCGGTAACTTCAAGCGCATGACATTGTGTATAGGGAAGAAACTGCGCTGAGCCGTAAACTGTGCGCTCTTTCTCATTACCAGCATCAGGCCCATATCAAAACCGGTCAGTTTTCTGCCGCGGGGTGCGCGCAATGGCTCATGGGCCCGGCAAAATCCGTCTACACGCGCCACAGCAGGACCTGCCACCTGGGCGCACGCACCAGGATTACCAAAAGCCAGGGGGGGGGGTAAGAAGGAGCCATCGCCGTCTGACCCCTAATCCAGCCACTCGCAACACGCAACGCACACTGGGCCGCCGATGTGACTGTTATAAAACGTCGATTGGCAGCCTTCCAAGCTACGGGTTTTAGCAGATTGTGATAGCCTCAGGCTCCGATCACCCATATAGCGAAGGGCCACATTTATGTCTTAAAAGTCGCCCTTTCTGTCCTTGCGACGGGTAGTCTCTGAAGAGGCAGCCGTAGTGTCATCAATCGGTCTTTGATGCAATGCAGCAAATAGGGGCAGTCGTCCCACGGTGTAATTCCCGATGGCAAAGGCGATACCAATGTCGCGTTGCTCTGTCTGTGGGCAGCTGCTCCAGAAGAAGGTGTAACCGGCCTTCCACTTGGCCTTGGTAGGAGAAACGGGTTTCGCTGAGTGCGGCAATGTAGCGCGTCAGTTCCCGGTTGGTTGGCGCTGTTTTCTATTCTGTTCGGCTACTCAGCGAATTGTCTAAAAGGGAACGCACATTTAAGGCTGCTAGTGTGAGGAGGCTCACTCAAGCATCCCGGAAATTTCGGCGGGGTAAAGGAGGATTGGGAAGGAGGATATAAATATTCATTTGAAGCTGTTTGACCCCATGTTTTGGGATCTGCAAGCCAAGGCACTTGTTAAGGGCTCCTCTACGAGGAGACAGTCCATGCCGCCCCTAAATAGGGTTGAATGGACATCTCAGACGGCTGTCCAATTCCATGATGAGTCACGGATTGGATATTACAGACGCGCTGACCTGCAGAGATTGACCTACTTCCACTCGGACACACATACGTGCGTCTAGGTTCTCGCGACTGCCCAAGCACTACTCGAACATGTCACTTTTTCCCACCTTCGTCCGCTAGACATCGCTTCGGATCATGCTGTCCTAGCGGAAGGTCGTGCTCTCCGTAGTCAATCTTTTTCCTCCTTATTCATCAATCTTTTGTGTAAACAACAAATATTCCTTCTATTCTGGCCTTCATCGACTTCTTCTCTACTAAGTAACCATGGTCTGAAGATCGCAGTTGCTAGGGTTTAACTTACTGAATCCCCTGCGATATTGGTGACTGTCCGACGTGATATATACACGCAACTTCTGATGTGGCCTGCTGTCCCTGCGTATTTTTTGACTTTTTGACGTGTCTCTGCGTATTCGGGGATTTTCCCAACGTACTTGGCGACTTTCTGACGTGTCCCTGTGGTAGACAGAGCCTAGTTTTGAAGAGCCAAAAGTGACAGTTGGGTGCTAGTCAAGAGCCAAGCATTTACCGCCTGAACAGAACAAATGGAGCGACCTAATGCTACTAGCGCACTGCCCCCCACTAACTAGCACTTCTGCACCCCGGCATAAACGATGCACCAACTAAACGACAAATAAATGTTTTTCTGGCCGTAAGTGAAAGGTTCACACAGCAGTCACTCGATTTTTTTTAAATTTCTGAATTCTAAAACGTCAGTCATGCTCGTAATCACTACGAGTGCTGACGCAAATGGCATACTAGGTAACGCACCTGGTTTGATATGTGTGGTCAGTGTTGTTTTTGTATCATAAGAATCGACTTTCACAAGATCAAATTTGTAAACTAAAGACAAAAGCATTCACGTCTAGCCTACAATCAAAGTATGAATGCCACCAAATTGTGGACACGTTTCAGATGAGTATGAACTCATGGAGGCAGATTTGGTGCTTGCTCGTTCGTATGAGTTTTGATGGAGCAAAGAATATTACTACTACTACTTTTACTACTACTACTACTGCTACTACTACTACCACTACTACTATCACTACTACTACTAGTACTAGTACTACTACTACTAGTATTACTACTACTACTACCACTTCTACTACTACTACTACTACTACTACTACTACTACCACTTCTACTACTACTACTACTACTACTACTACTACTACTTCCACTTCTACTACTACTACTAATAGTAATAATAATAACAAGAAGAAGAAGAAGAAAAAAAAGGACAACAAGAAGGAGGCGAAAGAACCCGAGAAGCGTCAGAACAGTACGTTTCGTCTATGAAAATCAGAATATGTATTTCTTCCAGTGTTAAAGCTCATTTCTTAGTCTTGCTGGTTAAGAACTTTGAAAAAAACTATCGGATGACCCTGGTTGCAGACCATAAAGTGCACGCCATTCCCTGACTATGTACTCTTATTCTCAGATGATTAAACATTTCATGCTAAAAAAAGATATCTTTAAGTGGAATGACTACATAACAGATCTCAGAATAGCGAAGAAGCAGCTACGATCGGTAGAATGAGCACTTTTTACGCCCGACGTTTCAGATTTCGTCGCGAATCCATCATCAGAGAAAATAGCAGGCCCAAAATTATATGAGAAGAGAGATAGCAACTGTAATCTGCATGGCCATGGGCAAATAGCACAGAATGCTCCGTTGATCTCAGGGCCAACAAACTATACATTTCCAGCTGGGCCGCTGGTCAAGTTCGTCCAATGGGAGACTGACCACGTCAGTGATCGGAACAACATGAAAAAAGGTTTTGGATGCAAAGTGCTACTGAAATAAATTAATTAACACCTATTTTGTACCGCCAAATCGATGGTGTAGCGACGGGATCACCACTGGGACCTCTTTTAGGTGACACCTTCATGGGCAAACTGCAGAGCAACGATCTTTCCCTATTATAAAGGATCTTCATTCCTATGCTAAATATGTTGACGATATATTTGTAATAGCAGATGGAAGTATTGAGCTGGACACTTTCTTAGCTAAAGTGAATCAGGTGCTTTCAGCCTTAATCTTCACCCTAGAAAAGGAAGACAGAGAGTGCCTCCCCTTTCTCGACGTCCTTAGTAGAAGACCGGATGGAACAATAGGTAGAGATGTATTTCGCAAGAAAAAATGGATAGGGCAATACACTAATTTCTACAGTTTTGTACCACTAAGTCAGAAACGAGGGATAGTCCGCTGCCTCGCGAACCGAGCCAGGAGAATCTGTTCCCTAGAGACACTGAAGAAAGAATTCGTACTCATCAAAAACACCCTACAAGAAAATGGATTTCCTGAGAAGTTCATCAATAAGTTTATGGAAGTACGTCCACCAAAATCAAAAGTACCGATAGCTGAGAAGAAAACCTTACTGCTTACACTGCCATTTCAAGGTGATCCAACCAGCGAATATCAACAGCTTTGCCTGAACGCTGCGATAGCGCGTACATATCCAGCAGCTAAGTAAAGATTAGTATTTTCAAGCACCCCACTTCTTCGCCTTGAACGCAAGGATAGATGCCCGTTACAGACATCATCAATGTGCATATACAACTTTACATGCTCCTGTGGGGCAAGTTACATTAATCGAGCAACGAGGCGGCTATCCAAACGCATGCGGGAACACCATCCTGCCTGGCTAATTAAAGGCGAGGTCAAGTCAATATCTAGGGGGATTTTGGCTCACTTGGTCGACAGCGGTCACCGGGTAGACGTAAACAAAGCATTTCGTGTCTTTTATAAAGTACCAGCAAAACAATCCAAGTTCCTGCGTCAACGGATACTTGCGACGGCAGAAGCTGTGGCCATACGACTCACAAACCCGATCTTATGAGCACAGAAGGCCTTTGTCGTGGCCCTACGGCTCCCGTGGCCGAGAACAAGCTCAAACTCAACATGCGTCAGCACACCTTCTAGCATGCCGGTAGATGATGAGCAGACAGTGACAACTGGTGTCAAGATGCTGCGACCAGTTGACATGAACTAATTATGAGACACTCCCCCCTCCCCCGTGTCGCCCATTTGATCTCTTAACAACTCCCCCTCCCCCCTCAAATACCGTTGA
Source organism: Ligula intestinalis (assembly GCA_036362985.1). Classification (NCBI taxonomy): domain Eukaryota; kingdom Metazoa; phylum Platyhelminthes; class Cestoda; order Diphyllobothriidea; family Diphyllobothriidae; genus Ligula; species Ligula intestinalis. The sequence goes on from JAYGXS010000005.1 coordinate 49,172,617, forward strand.
TTGGTTGCTTAAACTTTTGCTAACTTTACCCCCTTTATATTATTGTACACGCCTGATGATGAATTAATCAAAATCGTTCGTTCGCCTATCTTGACTTCTTGAACTATCTTGTACATGGATAAATATCGCGGGGGATGGTGCGCTGGGGAACTGGCAACCGCATTGCCAAACGTCCTTTCCTGCCCCATATTTTTAGAGCCAACTTTTCCTTCAAACGTTACACTCAGCACAGCCTGTCCGTGATCATAAACTGTGAAGTTTGCACTTTGAATAAGGAAGGAAGACAAGGCTTCTCTACGAATTCTTTATTGCATTCTTTACCTAAAATTGCTATTGAGGATATAAAGTTGTTTGGATTTGTTTGACGGTACACGGAATACAACTGTCTTTTGTTATCTTTGGAATTGAAACTTAAACTGCAATTAAAGAATACATACTGTGAAATATTAGTGGCAGATCCAAGAGCTGGAAGTGACCATTTCTGGCTTATTTATCGTAACCGTTACTCAGCTTCCCCCCAAACTTCAGTAGTTTAAACACAGGCACTTGTGCAAAGATAGAACTGCCGTAAATGGGGGGCTATCAGTGTATATTACAGCCTTTCATCTTTCCTACTGGCTGTCATCCTGAAAAATCCGCGTGGCGGTCAAGGGACACTGCGAAGTAGATTGAAAGGTTAGGCTTAGGTTAGCTTCTAGTACCAAACCTAGGTTTTCCTAAGTTAAAGAACCAGGCTTATTTCAGTTTGAATATTTGATTCTAATAGAAACACTTTCCAAGATCAGATTTTTGGCAGTCCCTCGATTTAGCATTAGGCGAATTTAACAGGTTTAAAATTTGAGTAAACCTTAGTGTGAGTTCCAAAGCTGCAATCAGGTTCAGGTTTAGAGTTAAATGACTTCTGGTCCATTTTGGCATTTGCGTTAGGCTAGAAATTATGGTAACAGGGATTGCTAACCATTGGGTAAGTTCAAGAAGTCCTATCTGGATTAACATTGGAGTCACGTCGATTGATAGGCTTAGCCCAAGAACTAGATATCTGATCAGCTGCAAGTATTGCAGACTGGAGCGCCAAAGCAGTGCAGAACACCCATCTTAGCTCTACGGTATCACCAGATATAAGTAAACTGTCACTGTTTGGCTCCGAGCCTTCGCAGTCATGGTTAGTGTAATATATGATTCACCCTTAAAGGAATTCATTTCCACGATCAGGAGAAGCCAGTTTCAAATCCCAGGTCATTCTAGCGCGGGCATCAGCTGTTGGACGAAGACAAGTGGGTTGAATTTTCCTTTAGGGGTTATAAATCTTAGTTCCATATCAGTAGTGATTGTTAGCAATGTGTTCTGAATTCAATCATTTGGATGCGTGCCACTCTCTCCTGCTTGATATTTCTGGTTGCTTCATACGCCTTCAGTCCTGAACTGATCATGCCGGGCAGTCAATTCAACATACACGCGCTACTAAAATTTAATCAGTAGTTATTTACGCGTATTTTTGTGAGGACTCAAGTCACAGTTACAGGGTGATTATGAATAATCGTATACCGTTCTGAAATCACGTCACATCGTTTGGGGTCACGTCCGAACCGCCCGAAAAGCCTTAAGGCAAAACGAATGCCACTGCTGGCTCAAATCACGGTTAAGCAACCTACCTAGCCTGTAAACTGGCAACCAATAAGTGAATAATCGTGTTGGCAAACGATAGTTTTCGGTCATTCATCGGCAGGCCAGTACATGACATGGGGAATGAAATTGGTCAATTAATTACAGTGTTTATATAATCGTCAAGATGAGGAAGGGGGGGCAGGAAAAGGGTGAAAGTAATTAAGCAACTGGATTTTCCCTCGTCTCCTGAATGCGGGCGCCTGCGCGGATAGCACGCTGATTGCCATGCGCATATGAGACAGGGGGGATGTTCTCGCGGTCAGCTGGTTTAGTTCTGTATTTCAGCCGCGCAGATTGTGCTTGACTTTTTTCTGTGGCTTCATTTTCTGTGTCTTCTAGAGGTGTTGGATTTTTGCGTCCACTTGGTGAGGCGAGAGAAGCCTTTTGGGTCATATACCGCACGCCAACACACTACTTCAAAGGCCTGCGCAAACGGGTGTTAGCCACAGCAGAAGCAGTGGCAATCCGGCTAGCAAAACCCACTCTATGCTCTCAAAAGGCGCTGGTACAAGCCATCTGTCTCCCTTGGCCGACTGCACACGGACATCCAACACCTCTAGAAGGCACAGAAAATGAAGCCACGGAGAACAGTAAAGCGCAAGCTGCGCGGCTGACATATAGAACTCAAGCCGCTGACCGCGAGAACATCTCCCCTGTCTCATCTGCACATGGCAATCAGCGTCCTATCCGCGTAGGCGCCCGCATTCAGGAGACGAGGGAAAACCCAGTTGCTTAATTACCTTCACCCTTTTCCTGCCCCCCTTCCTCATCTTGACGATAATATAAACACTGTAATTAGTTGACCACTTTCATTCCCCATGTCATGTACTGGCCTGACGATGAATATCCGCAAACAATCGTTTGCCAACATGACTTTTCAATCGTAGAAATGGAAATTTTCGCAGAAATAAATGAATAAATGTATGCGCCAATGCTCATCTGCCGGAGGTAAGGTCTCCAAACGGTCAGGCCAACTTGCTTCAACTCTGCAAATAATGTTTCGAGATCTGAAGATTGTACAAATTTTCAAATTGTCCCAAGTGATGTCTTATACGTCAAGTCGATGACTGTAAAAATGATAACCGAGGATAATATCAGTTCGTATTTCTGATTGAAGAGTTTGGAGACAGAGGCAACAGTGAACAGTAGGTAAGAAGGAGAACTCATATAGTGGGGATGGCTGTGACCTAATTGGGCGAAAAATTCCGAAACACTTCGTGAAATCTGGTAGCGACTAGGTCCTCCACAATCAAAACCAGATCAAGTAAGTTGGGTTGATGCCTTGAGTGGAAACCCCAGCAAAGTATTCAGCATAGATCTGTATTAGCCCAACTCCGAATGCATGTTGCAACGCTGCGACTCTTGCCTCTTGTGACTGCTTACACGTACGCACCAGTTTCGGCCCCCTCTCCGGTCCAGTTCTGTCCTAACTGGCTGATCAGCTAATCTTTAATCGCATATGACCCCGTCGGAAATACTGTCACAGATTCCGCGCTCTCACACGTCGGATGCCGCCCTCACGGATCCGGCCGTGCACTGTTTCGACCGCCACATTTTTCCAACCTATTCTCTACTAGGTATGTACAGAATCCGCTGTTACTCCCAGCTGGTGCCCCATTTTTTCCTCTTCTGATACGTAACCAGGGGGTTAAATGAGGTCAACCCTGGCAACTGCGATCTTCAGGCCAGGTTCTTTTATGGGCAGACAAGTCAGTGGGAAGGCCAAAGTAGAGGGAATAGATTATTCTGTATACAGAGAAATGGAGAGTATGCAAGAAGAAGTTTGACCTCGGAGCGCATGATCAGCCAGGCGGCAAAACGGGTCCTAAGTGCGGGCTTGGCAGCAGTCACGCCAGCGGTCACAGAGAGCGGTCATTGTCTGTGTCGGCCTTGGAGGTTATTGGCCGGACAGACTGCCCCGACCTACGCGTGCATGCATCGTATTCGCCACCGGGCGAGACCAGCTTTGCGGCAGCTGTTATTGGCTGTTCCAGAGGCCACCTTCAGTACAGGCGCACTCGTTAGCAGCGGCGGGCCTTGGCGCATGCTTGTCTATGTGGAGTGAGTCACCACAGGTCGTAGTAGCTAGGGTCGCCCTGTCAGCAGAGATGCGTTGGTGGCCTGGTATGTGAGCTCATCATTTTAGAAGTATTTGCATCATGGGTGTCACAGACAGCTGTGAGCCGAGGAGGTCCTGACGACAAAGCAAGCCGTACGCGAAGGTGACAGGAGCAGAAGTGTAGTGTAGTGACTAACTCCACACGAAATGCACTTGTGAGCGCTTGCGGTTTCCGGCCTCTGGAACAGACAATCACAGAGGACCTCATGTGACGACTGCCGAGCAAACATCACTCCAGACGCCGTCCGCTGGCTTGCGGTTGTGCGATCGTCTGACAGTCAATTTCCCCTTGCCTATTCTACAATTCCTTCAGTGCAGACTATATTGTTCCTACCACTCTGGCCTTCCCATGGCATCTCCTCTCCCGATGAGCTGAGCCTGAAGATCGCAGTTACTAGGATTTAATTTGCTTGATGCCCTGCGAGAGACGCTTTTGTCAGTACAGACGCCAGTGACTCCTGCGCTCGGGAGCCTGGTAGCCGTCCAGAGTTTCCTCTCCCAGACGTAGAAATGCGTGTTTTGTTTGCACTCAACCGGTTTGCGAAGTTAAATCTAAAAAGAGCCCGAAAAGGAAGTGAACACTTGTAAGGCAATCCATCAAAATCTTCATTTTTCCTCCGTCAACGACAAATAGAACGCCTACTGCTGCACAACGATCGATTGGTTAAAAGGGCAAAATTGTCTTGTAGGGCCACCTAAATCTCTGTTTCCCCGCCCAACTACCTTACGTAATTTGTAGTTAAACAGTTAATTCTTGGTTAGCGAGTGTAAGTGAATATTTAATTGTGTTGGAGTTGACAAAAAATATTCGAGTAAAGAAACTTGTATTTGTTTCAATGTACTAAATAGAATAAACTCCATCGACAGAAATTCCTGTTGCTCAGGCAACTGATGCCTTTTGATGGAAATTCAATCTTAAATTGGCGAAAGTTAATGAAAAAAGGGGAAGTCCGGATACTGAAAGTGTAAAACAAAGTTATTGTTATGAGTCAAAGGCAGTTAGGACCTCTAAAGACAGCCCTTTCGTTTTCGTGTCCAACCTAGTCTTACGAACTACCTGCTTTGTTATACATTTTGCTTCATAGTTTTCCTTAAACACAAATGAAAGTGAAAAAAAGAGGCAAAAAGTCGTTAAAATTCTGTGTTAGAAGCATAAGCTATGATTACTGTAGTAAGAGGCAAAAAAGACCCCGTCCTATCTAATGGTCGACAGGGCACTGGGCAGAATCACCAGTTTTTACTCAAGTGGAGTGGAAACGCCGGGAGCTAGAATGCGGTACGCAATAGTGTTCCCTAACGTCCTATGGAATAGCTTGTCAACAGAAGGCAACTTCGCAAGGCCAAAAAACAGTTACCTAGCAAAATACTCTCGACATTGCTCACCGCTAACTATCAAGCGCGAATTATTCGTTCTCAAAATGCCTTATTTTATGGTCTTTTTTGAAGAGGTGGTGGATCCTACAGGAGGGGCAAGAGGTATATCGAGGCCGTACTACCGACTAATGGGTGGCGTCCACATCGCATGATTGCTGCAGCAGCACTTGCACGTCAATTAATTCTGACTGTAGTGACGCTTTCAAATAAACTGCAGGCGAATAAACCTCATTTTCTGACGATGAAACCTGCATTGATCTTTAGCTGGCACTTTAAACTTGACTTTATCCGAAGCAGTTGCCACATAAAATGCGGCTGTGTTCTAAAATAGTTATGAACTACCTACTGAAGTCATTTGAGTAGACTTAATTTAAATCCTTCCATTTTCTCTCACTTGTTTCCCGTCACGTTTCCCTCAATTGTAAACCAGTCGATTAAACCTGCAGTTTGTTGTTGGGTTTAGAGCTAAAGATGAAGGGTTGAGGTCAGCCTCCGACTTAGGGCTGGGATGGTACAGTTAGGCGTGAGCCGTAGGTTAGGGTTCAGACGTCATTAAATTCGATTATATCTCCAATCGCAGTCATCATGAGAATCCGATTGACACCTTTTCCTCCTCTCCGATTGATCATCACGGGTTGGGCGCAGTTCTCTTGGAGCATCTAAGCG
>JAYGXS010000005.1:49196399-49206912 GCA_036362985.1 Ligula intestinalis
CTCAGACACCATTAAGCTAAAGTTGGGACGACTGGGGGGGGGGGGGGAGGAGTAGGTGTTGTGAGTGACAATATGAAGCAATCCTTCTACGCGTGCCACAAGCATGCGGGTTCCTACTACGTGTATGACGGCCTTCGGATCAGCGCCATTATCGCTGACTTATGGTCCCTTCGCCCGCCAAGTTTGCGGTCCCGCCAAATATCTGCACGCGAGACTGTCCGTCTCTCGCTCCGTGTCGAGCCACCCGCATGGCCAGTCTCTCGGTCGGGCGATGCCTCTAGTTCGGACGGTGCCTCACCTAGCCTTTGGCCTAGCGAGCTTGACGCCACTGTGACCTTTCCCTGATTGGCTGCAGGACATGTTCCAGCATCCTGTAAGTCGCATGCACCGGCACAGGACATACAACAACCGCCTTGTTTACCATGAACAGCTCTTTTCTGCAGCACCTTTTGTTAATCCCTTTCGCACAGTAACCTCTCCTATCTATATGGTCTTGCCTGACTTTTGTAGTAGTCGATCACGACTTTAAACACGTGTACCAAGCTCCTGCAAGGGTGGCTCAGGCGTCACGTGTGTGAGAATACCACAAAGGTCACAGCGAGACGGAGGCATTGCAGACGCATACTCAGCCCTGAAAAGGACCACGTAGCCAGGCCATGACTGAGAGTACATCGCCATAGCTTTGAGTGTATTCAATTTATTGCATAATGAAATATGCCCTGGGAATGGACTCCACCGCAGCGTTGAGTTCACATTTTCCTCTCCCACGCCAGTCTATCGATTGAGCCTCTAAAGGAGTTGGCAGGGCGATCGGGTGCAACGACTCTGCCCGCAGCCTGCCACACGCATGCATGGCGCCGATTAAGGCCTCGCACGCAGAAGTGGCACAGTACGATAAACACGTGCCACCATGATTCCGCTTTGGTCCGGCACACTTGCGGCAGTCGATCACATACGAAGAACTGGTGACTTGCTGTGCTGGAATGTTAGTTTCAAGTTGAAGGATAGTGCTTTATGCTGGGGGTTGACTGGCGGGTGACTGAGGTCACAATAAACATCGTCGCAAAGTAGAGTGGTTATTCCGACACGTACGTTAAGTGGATAGTAGGAAGTATAAATTTTGAGTCATATAAAATTTAAAAATTCAATGTATTAGGCAAAATAGGTTTTTTTGACAATTCTTCATCAGGCCCTTAATTTTGTACAGCAATGAACATTTAAGCGTGTACAAAATCAATAATTTCCCTAAGTGGGCGCCTATTGGCCACTGCGGACTTTGTCAGCCTGCGTAACTGGTCGGCATGTTGGGTAAGCGACTGCCACTCGTGGCTAACATCGGACATGGAAGGGACAGGGCTTGTGTTAAATTTTTCTGACAGCAGAGTACTGGATTCACTAGACGTATAGCCACTGCTTCCGATGTTGCCAGCACCCGTTGGCAAAGGCTTTTAGAGAAGTTGGTTGGTGTCCGGTAGACAACCTGAAAGGCTTCACTAGTATCGACGCGGTGATTATTATCGACAAGGTGTGCGAGAATAGAGTTCTAGATCGATATGGTTTAACCTTTACTTTACCAGGCCGGTACGTGTTCACGTACTCTCTCTCTCTCATTGTTTTGTAAATTTAAGAACCAGACGAAGAATTGCCAAAAAAGCAGGTCTTGCCTAGTAAACTGACTTTTCAAGTTAATCATATAAAATTCGTCAACAGCATGTGTGAGTGCATCAACACGGTTGTGGACCAAACGTGGAGAGGAAGGGTGGTCAGCATAAAAGTCAAGGAAAGTTCGTTACTCTGCTGTAGTCGTTTTGGACATAGATTGAGGAGACAGGAAACATGCAGTGCACTGCAGGTCTTCGCGGTTCGCTAATAGTTCCCTGTCCTTCCGGTGAATGGCTTGCAAGTTTCAAGTCAATCTTCTGCAACTCGACTTTCAACTCCGGTTGTTGCCGAACTAATTCGTAGAGACCCTGCAAAACACTAGTTGTAAGGCAAGTAACTTTGTTTCGAATCGCATTCAGGATCTGCTAGGACAATATTTTAACAAATTACCACAAACGAGAGACTATTTAAGAGCAATTTTTAATTTTTTTTGTGTCTGTCGCGATAATTACACATAACATGCAGCATCAGTAATTTTGACATACTTATGTAATATTTCCAGGCAAAAGGTAGCGACATAAATTTCCGATGATTGTAGCTTCAAATCGCGCGGCAAACTTGCTTCAGCGCGGCCACGAATATACCTTTTTGGATCAAGGCCTTTGGTAAAATTAAAAAATCGATAGATCGTCTTTCTTTACACGCAAGAGCCAAACAGAGCGTGGAAAGTGCATGCAGTTACGTTCGAGGCTTGCAGGAGGTTCTTTTGCGCGCACAAAACCGGCTTCCTCAACCGGGTCGCGGTTGCTTCTGCTGTTGCTAGCAGACGTTGACCCAGGGATTTTGGGTAGTCTGGCGGGACCTTGCAAATTACCTTAAAGGCTTCGCTGGGGTACACACGATGCCCGGAGTCAACTTTGTGTGCAAGGATAACGGTTCATTGTCTTTCCACTTTTGCCGGCCAAATAGCTAAGCAGAATCCTTTTTCACAAATCGAACACGTAATTTTTGAGCAGGTTAATAGGTAAATCCTTGCTATTACGAGCTTCAGGCCCTGTTCCTTAGGAGAAGAGAATGAGTGGAGGGGGCAGAGAAAGGAAGAGTTTGTCCTGTACAGAGGGAGTGGAGCTTGGGTTGGAGGAAATGACACTCGGACAGGCTTGCGTCCGGCCGTCATCGGAAGTTCATGAACGTGGTGTCATCAGAAGCCCCTATAAAGCGGCTTTTTTGTGAATCGGCTTCAGGGAGATGATTAGCCCGACCGAAGATACGCCGGCATCTGCGCGCACATGAGCACCGATACGAGAGGCCAAATGTTAGGGGTTGGTGTGTGCGCACATGCTAGCTGACTGTGCGCGAGATCGACTCTTGATGCGATTGTGGCAACAGAGGCCGGGTGACCCACTGCCATAACGTGACCTCGTGTGTGGCGTGACGCGGTAGGAGGAAGTAGGGCTACAGGTACTACAACCACGTGGAAAAGCAAAAATCGTAGATTCATTCGACCTGAAAACGATTGGCAAATGCACCAAAAATGAGCAATCCAATCGTCTTAATCTTTTTTATGTCCCCCGTAGAAGGCAAAAGATGATAAATAGCCGGTTCTGATGGGCACCGGCTTCATTCAACACCACACAGGAAGCTTTTCCCCTCCAGAATATTTATAAGGTTCTCATCTTTCTAGAACGTTCGTGGCGTATGGTGTGCGTCTGAACGTTTTAGAACCTTCTCGACTGCGGCCACTGCCCACGCTATGTGGGCGGTTGTCTCGTCTGCTCGACGCACGGCGTGGGCGCCTTGAATGCGGGCACTCCCCCAGTATGGGTGGCTTGAATGCGAGCATCACCCAGTTGGCCCGTTCTTTTCGCCGACTGCCATGAGTGCATTTGAGGTCCCGCCTGCGTAACATATGTACCGATGGTTCTCCAGCTACCTTCTTACTAAATGAGGTCACGTTTTGCCAGTTTTCTACGTTGATACCCTCACATCAAAATCGTAGGCTGGAAAAAGTTAAGCCCGTCCTGAAGAATTTATTTCGCAAGCCTTTATTTTATTTTCACAAACTCACAATAGCTGTATCTGTAAAATCGCAAGCCAACGTCAACCACGAGGTCGAATTAACCGCCTTTGGATGGACGATGGGGGCAGAATATTGAGGTTACTTCTGGAAAATACACTTCTATTGCTACCTACTGCGGTCACAACTAATACTTCCGCCATTACATTCCGCACAGCTAGATGTATTATTATTGTGATTACCGGTGACAGTTCGATTTTAAAGCTTGACACTAGTAACTCAAACGTTGCCACTAGCCCCAATATAACCTTCACAGCTAATATCCTCATTGGTATTACTGTTCCTAAGAAATTAGATGAGATTTTTATTGTGTTTTGAAAATAAGTCAGGCGGGAACGAAAGTGTTGACTGTCTCTGTGTGCACCTCCGTTGTCAGTGGTCCCAGGCGCAGCACGCGAATCGCTGTTCACGCTTACTTCCTCTTCGCAAGTAGGCCGGTCCGTTCATCGATCATCTCCTCATTGGTGGCAGGCGGCGCACGAGAAACGCTGTTCACTCGTTATTCCTCTGCGCAAGCAGGCCTGTCCGTTCAGCGATCATGTCGCTGTCGTCCCGTTGATGGCTGCGACGACGACGAGCAGCCGGCATTCACACCCAACAGCATTCACCCGGCAGTGACACCCGACGTGACAAGCGGATGTGAATACGCCACGGGGGGTGGGGTGGAGGAGCAAAAAGGGCGAGGCCGCTAAGATCTCGAGGAATGGGGGACGCCGTCTACCTAGGCGTCCCCCCGGTACTATTGGTGACAGGCAGCTGTTTCAGGCCAGATTTCCGTAAATCACTTGACCAACTTCCACTCGGGCCCACACATTTGCATCCAGGTCGTCTACCCAATGTTATTTTTTTCAGAATAATAACCTATTTGTAGTTTCTACCTCATTAGGTAGAAAAGGAATTAGAACAGCCTAGAAAACACAAGTTCAGCCGAAGGAACTGAGGGGATTTGCCCATGTTAATAGACGTTCGCAAGAAACACAAAAAGAAAGACGGCTTCGACTGGAGACTAATGCCATATGTCAGCGATATCGACGCTCCCAATAAACCGAAGATCAAATGCTGCAAAGAAGACACGAAGATACGATTCGCCATCAACCTAATCGCTCCCAAGAAACCGAAGTCCAAACTCTGCAAAGAAGAGAGCTAGATAGGATAAGAGATTCGCAACGTCGGCAAAACGAATTACCTAGACGTAGAAGTGCACGTCTGGTTATGCAAGCATCACAGAGAGCGGATCAACGCCCAATCGATGCTGAAAACTCAAGTTCGCAACCAATTCACATAAGGTTTGGCCACTCTGGCCCATTGTTTGCTTCGATAAATTCTCAAGTATGGAAAAAAGCCTCACTCAATTACAACCCAAGTCTAGGTTATGCAGGAGATGCAAATGTTCCCATTGGGAGGATGGTGGATGTTTGCGGACATTGTCAGGCAAAAGAGTGGACTGGTGAAACAAACGGCATGTACTGTTCTAACGGCAAAGTTCTACTGAGAATATTCCCCCAACCACCCGAAATACTCCAAACATTGCTTGCTGGTAATACTGACGACTCCGAAAATTTCCTTTCAACCATAAAAAAATACAATTGAGCGTTTCAACTGACCTCTCTTGGTGCCAACATTGTTCATGAGGTTGGATTTATGCCAACCTTCAAGGTGGAAGGCCAAGGTTGCGACCGGAATGGATCGTTTCTACCTCCTCCTGGTGACTAGCCGAAATTTCCACAAATATACTCCGTAGAAGACATCAACCTACAAGCTCAAAGCCGATCCCGAGTGTACCCAGGCTTGAAGCATCGCATAATATTGTCCCTTAAAGACATGCTATACCAGCGCAGCAGCTACGTTAACAGTTTCAAGTCCGCCCTGAAGGTGCAGGCTTCCATTGACTTCACTATTGGCATAGACTTATGGAAAATGCCTAAGGAGTTTTTTACTGTCTGCCCTCCCGAACGCATTTCCATTACTGGCAACGCCACATGTTCTGCATCACAGCTATGTACAGAGGGAGTTCAAAGATATTTACCTAAATTTTCCTAATAAAACTGAACTGAACATAATCATTTTAAGAGGTTCTCATAAAGGCTTTGCCTACTTATGGGACAACAACATGTAAGGAAGCCCAAGGCGAAGCCGGGCTTCCACGCTAGTTAGTAATATTATTCAAAAACCCCAATTATTCGCAAGCATTTGATTGCGTGTATCTCCCTCACGGCTTACGCCACCTTTACTATGTCAGGGAGGGGTGGGAGGGTGTGGGTTTGAAGAGGTTTCTTTCAAAGCAGGATCGCTGGGACAGCAATTTTATTCGTCTGACGTTTTGACATCCATCGCGGATACTTCATCAGTAACATAAACTGAACCGGGAGCAGTTTTTACCAACGTAGGACAATGTCTACCGTCACCTACGAGGCAGCTAGACGCCCGCAACAACAACAGCAAATACTTACCGCCCGATAAGCACATTTAAGTTTGTTCGAAGAACCGTCCTTGAAAGGTTAAAATATGGTCACTTAAGAAGTACCGTTCCAAATGAGCCGGTGGCCTAACAAAGGGAATTAATGTTAAACACAAGTCTGGCGGACGGTAAATTAGGGAGAACTCGCCGAAGACAGGAATTAAACGACGCACTGGGCAATAGGCTACCTTCCACACTAAATCTCACGCAACCTGATAAGGAGAAGACGCGATTGCTGGGACAAGACTTTTATTCGTCTGACGTTTCTTCCTCAGAGACAGCATAAACAGTAACAAGCCCCTCTCTGCCCACGTCGCCTCCCTGAATGCCTAATTGTAGAGTCCACTCAATGTGTTGTGAGTCTCGCATTACATAACGGGCGATAATTTATATACTTGCAAAGACCTGTGGCGGACAGCTAACACGACTGATCGACTTCATTGTTCAATGCTTCAACGTTAAGCAACTTCGCCGGGAACGCTTTCTGATTCTCTGAGTCTTGACCGGCTTCCCCGTGCGTGTCCAAATAGTCGCGACTGCCAAAGGGCCACTAGAACACACCGCCCCTCGGCCGCTGCAGCAGGCGGTTACTATACGTGACACGCCAATATAAAACCACTTGGACTGGTTTCACAATCATGAAAAAGCAGTTGCCACAGCCGCCTCGCGCTCAGGCCTGACTAGATGCGGTCAACACTAGCCCTGGATTCGCCAGTGGCCACTGCCACCTGAGGCGGGAACCACAGCAGACGCGTCTTCGACCGCGTTCCCACCCGCCCTCAGGGCGGCCAAGGTCTGCTACACCAAACCTCCCTATGATGGATCCATCTCTTCTCCTCTCCATATGTTTTTTTTTATGAAAGAACAGCCCCTCTTGACAATGCTGCTCCTCCTCCTCCTCGCTGCCGGGATTGAGGCCCACCCGGCGGGGTTCCGGATCCAAAAAGGGCTACTTGCCTGCCACCTGAGGCAGCAACTTGGAATTTTGTGCACAACAGATCTACCCCCCCCCCGATGCCTTCTGTCGTTTCCAACGGTCAGGGATCCAACCTGATGACTGAAGTACTCTAAGCGCAACTTCTAATTAGCCTCTAGAAATCTCAATCGTAGACTGACTGGTAAAATAAGCCTCACAAGTTCACACTTCCAAGTAGCCTACTCAAACGCAAACCCATCCTCTTAGGCACAAACAAGCATGTGGCAAAAAAATATTCGTCAAGCCTCGCACACTATCTGTCTACTAGCACGCGATACACTCTCCCGCACTTGCGTTGTCACTCATTACGAGAGGCCTGCAATATTATATGCTCCCCCGTCTGCGCACTGCTCAAGGTGCACGCAAGTCCCAGCCAATCGATGCGCGCCGTTCCACTTGATTGGCTGGACAGCCCACTAAGGACATTCCGCAGTCAAGGCTACGCAGCAGCGAACAAAATTTTGCGTACTAATCTGGCGAGCACACGTAGTTGGTGGTTGGCGCACAACACAGCCGTTGTACCGTCCATTTCCGGCAGTAAATTTCTGTCTACCAACACCGTCCTGTGTGACTGTTGATTTGGGGGATCCTTCTGCTTGTCGACACTAAAAATTGCGGTAAACCCACTCAAACGCAAATCCATCCTCTTAGGCAAAAAAAAATTGGCAAAACGTGTTTTAATTAATATAAAAAGCAAACTTGTAAAGTGACAAGGGACAGAGGGAGAGAGATCAGGAGCCATAAGCGCAAGCCTCAGTGGATAGCAGTAGCAGCAACGCTAGCGCTGACAAAAGCCGTAGACCCCTCGGAGGCACAGCACAGGCAAGCAGCGACTCCACAAACGAGGGAAATCAGGGGGGGAGGAGATTGGAGTGACAAGCATGGGCGGGTGACAGACAGCCTCCTCCATGCATCAACGGACCAGAACAGGAAAGGCATAAGACCGGTCGACTGTCTACCACCTGCGACAAAACCAACTTCGCGGAAGCAGCATGTCCCGCAGGCGTCCTCCGGGGGTTGGGGGACAATTTAGTCGGGCGTACCACTCCATGGAGTAGAGACACATTATGATGCCCATACCCATGAAGAGGCCCACCCAAATGCCAATGTTCCAGAACTGTGAGCGCGCCTTCAGGTGGGCAATGCCGAATCCGGCAATGCCAAACATGACAAAGAGGACCGGGTAGAAGAACCGGAAGACCACAATGAGGATGTACTCATGGACCAGAGCGGAGAGCAGAAAGACAGCCGCCTGGGCCGCAAAACGTCGTCGGCGAGGGCTGCAGACGGCGTAGACGTCACGGTAGACGTAGGTGTACAGCCAGTCATGCACCACCACATTCCAGCCTCGGTAGTAGGCACTGAAGGTGAAACTGTTCCACCAGTCCTTATAGAAAAGACGGTCGCCAAAGCGCAACATCTCGGCAAATGCGTTCAACCAGCAGTGCAGGAAAGCGTAGAAGGTGATGAGGAGGACCATTGCACCGGGCAGCATACAGCCAAAGCTGGAGATGACGAGCTCACGGGGCGAGAAGGTGAAGTGGTTGGATCGACCGAAGTTGGCGAAATGGGAGAAGCAGAAGCGGGCAAAGATGTAGTAATTGTAGATGACACAGAGGCCCACTTGCAGGAAATTTTCGGCCACAATGCGCCACCGGACATAGGGTGTGCGTGGGTAGGTGTTGCTGAAGATGAGAGTGGGCGCGAATAGGAAGTAGAGGTAGGTGGAGAAGGAGGGCAGAGGGTAGGTGTTGCTCATAGACAATTCCGTGTCCAAGGTGGGCGGACCGTCGCCTATGGCTACGGAAGGAAAACGTTCACAAGGCCTTTTGAAACTTCCGGGCGACACTGCCAACTTGGCAACATCCGGTGGTATGAAGGCATTCACAGCGTTGGTGCGGATGAAGGCGTGTGACTTCATCAGCATACGTGTCTGTTCCAGGATGACAATCAGGGAAGTTGCGGGTGCGAGATCGCGCTTGAAGACGAAGATGACGGGCAGAATGAAGAAGGCAACCTATTGCACAAAAGAGGAGAGCAGGTGTTTAAGGGAAATCATAAGCAGTTTTGCCTTATTTAAAGTGCTGAAAAATCAGGACAAGTTAATGGAAAACAAAGTTGCAAGCATGAAGGACTCAGAGTGCAAAGGATCGTATCGGCGGCATCTGTTCGACGAAAACGTTTATGCTGGACGGGAAATTTGCGAGTCAAAGGCAGGATCACAAGACACGGGAAAGGAAACCATGTACGCAGAGGCCTTGCGCTAATTTCCAGGTCGATTACGGTGAGAGTATAAAGATAAGGGCGAAAATGGGGGTTCAGTTTAGGGTTAGGGTTAAGGTATCTGGGTAAGAATTCCTTATAAACAACACCACAATGGGATCCGAACCCGGTGTGGCGGCACGCTTGGGGGCGGATTGAGCCGCGCCAGCCAACTGCGCTTTCCCGCCTTGGAACTCAGGTACGAAATGATCAAGTTCAGTTGTTGAATCCAATTAAAAAAAAACTCAAATCCTGGTCAACAATGTCAAGAACATTGTCCAACACCTAGGTCTCTACCGTTCGAATATCTGACTTTAGAGAGCTTGGAGGATCACCTCAACAATAAGTATGTAGATCAAGCAACACAGACAAAGACGGAAAAACTGCAGTGGCCCATCTTGTTCTCGAATCTCTCCCCTCTCGCAACTTCTTACACCTGCACACTAGTTGCGTCCAATCACTTTCAGGGCTGACTCACAAAGGACCGCACTGGAGACGCTTCCCATGATCTTACACTTCGGACGCCGTCCTCGCGGCTCCGGACGTGCGCTCGTCCCGCCCCTAACTTCTCCCAATCGATTCTCCCCTCCTTCTATACAGAAAGCACTATTCCTTCCAACTGGCGTCACGCCTCTTCTCTTACCACCAGGAATGGGATCAGAAGGTCATGGCGGATAGGGCGTCAGCTTAAGCCACTGCAATCATCATCGAAACAGGCGCGTGCCGTCATGCAGTCCTCCATATGCGGCATTTAGTATTGGAGCGCAAACCAAATAACGCCCATCGTGCCTTCATGTAGGCCCCTCACCCGCCACGTTGGCCCAACGTCTTTACCACAGGGTCCGTAAACGGGGCACAACAACAAACCATACTAAGGTAATTATTTAATTATATTTTGGTGGGAGACTTCTCAACCAGGCGATGAATCAACAAACTTCGCTAGAGTTCACGCTTACAGAAGAGCAAGATGATCAAAAAAGGATTGTTTATGATGAGCATGAGGGAGAACACTAGGATTCTACCATGCGGCGTCAGAAAAGCAGGATAGATCACTGGATGTCAATGTCATGAAACTTTGAATATTTCCAATCATAATCGACAGAGTGGTAGCTCAAGTGGTAACAACATTTGAAGTTTA